>JAYWLF010000040.1:57500-150000 GCA_037074535.1 Gleditsia sinensis
TTTGATGGGAGGCCTGGCGTAAAGTGAAGATTGAGGGAAATAGAGAAAAATTCCCTTCTGGGGTATTCCGAAGGTGTAACCTAGGCAACGAAAGAAAAAGGGGCCCGATACTTCAACTAGAGGAGCGACCAGTTGGTTCACCAAACCCCGACCCAGCGTCACACGTTCTCCAGGTCCGAAGGGATCCAGTGCCCAACTACCGACTCCTTCCGGAATTGCGTTATCGGAGCCGAGCCAGGAATGGCCGTTAGTGGACACCCACCACTTTTCACCGGTTAGAGAGGCCCTCTTTAATACATTAAGAAAAGATGTTCACAGGGGCCAGAAAGACTCGGTCATAGGAACTTAGACCGCCTACGCGCTGGTAAACGAAAACCACCTCGACCGGATCAGAGTAAACAACAATGTCGAATCAGGCCGCCCCTTGCCTTGAAAGAATTCACAGGCGGCCACCAGCTTTCCCAAAATAAGGGGAGATCTGCTGCTTACTGCTCACGGAAACATCCGACCTATACTATAGTAAAGTCGTCCGCCTATCTTTCTGATCTCCCTTCCTTATATTTATCAGATTTTTTGCTTTGACCAATTCAAGGTGAAAAAAGAAAATGGGGTTGATGGTGTTGGCTAAAAAAGGGGAAGAGAGGAGAGCTTTGGGGTACGCTCACTTCTGCATTTTTGTTTAGGTTATCGAGATTATCAATCGCTCTTTTTAGTGGGGAGGAATAGTGCGTGAATGGCGGTTCTCAGACGAGGGAATTGTTCCTCTCTAAAAAAAAATATAGGCTAGAATGAATGCTTCTATCGATAGAGCTTTCACGTCTGCGTATAGAATCGTTTTTTTGCCTTTCCATTCCGTTCTTACCATATCATGGGCAGTTGGGTTGGAATCCGTGTGATGGTTCGAGAGTGGTTTCAAATATTCTTCGCATCCATCTTCGGCCTTGTGTTATAAATGTCCCGCGGGACTGAGTTAGTGGTCGAGTCGTTTTTGGTAATTGACACCCGTCGCATTAGTTTCAATTCATATGTTACCATTCATAGTGAAGTAGCCCTCTTTTTGATGTCTGAGTGCCTTATTTTATTCTATCTATCAAAGTCCTTCTTTGTCTATAGCTCGGGTCAGTCAGTCCCCCATGGTCTGCTTTGATTTTCTCGAACAGTGCCGGTCCGCGGACTCTCGTGCGAGCCATACAACGTTCCCAGGCAGGAACTGCTCCTTTCCTTGAGCTCCCTATTTAGTTCCTCCCATCCCAGGCGTTGATCTCGCAACGGCCCTCCAGCATGTCCTCATATCGCGTCCGTCACCACAGCTGCGCATCCCCAGATAGATACATTGTTGCCATTGTGACTTGGTCGTCAAAAGGGGCACGAACATAAAGTACTGTTCCATATCCCAAAAGTCTTCGATCCTTAGCATCTCGGGTGCCAACGAATGCCTTTGGTTTCGCTTGATTCGAACCATCTCCGTCGAGCCACTGCTTACGGCCTTCTGTAGTATGGGGACCTCGCCCCTACTCTCTAAAGCTTGCCACCCCTAGAAGGTCACACAAGAAGGCTATTCGACCGACAAAACGTAGGAATTAGTGCGTGCTGAAAAATGGACTTTTCTTTCTAAGTGAAGGGCAGGAGAAAGAATCTTGCATCTATCTCGAGTTGCTCCCTTGAGAGATCTATCCCCGGTTTTGTGACGTCGAGTTTGCTCTATTCTCTTAGCTCGGGCTCCTATCAAGCTTCGCTTCGCGCATGATAGCGGCATTCTTTTTTTGTTTTGGGGAAGGAAGTCGCTCGCTAGTGCACCTCACCCAAGGTTCACGTCGCTAGGTCAATTCATGCTTCGACGCACTCCCGCCTCGTGTTTTCGACAAAGTGTTGTGCCATACTTCGAGAATGACACGGTTCGGAGGAACTCTAACTCATTTGGGTTGGGTGAAAACTCCTTATTCCAATCCCGTAGAGAGGCCTGGAAGAATTGATTGAGAATAACAAGACGATTGACCAATTGAATCATCTTAAATAAAGACATCATGCCCTAGACGCGAAGGTGAGTAAGAGACCCAGGTGAATTCTGCGAAGATAGAAGAGCGGACTTCTGAGGAGACTGGAAGCCTATAAATAATAGGAATGGCGAACTGGAACCTCATCCTTCAAAGGTTTGGTGTATATTTGTCCTATTCGTAACGACCCCGACCTTGCGTCAGGGAAAGTGGGAAAAAGCCTAAGACTCTACGGGCTAGCCGGGCCTAAAGGAGCTTCTAAAATTCCACCTATGTAGTGACTCGCATTCAACAACTAAGAGTCTTCCTTCTCATCTCCTTCTTTGTTTGGAATTAAATTCTTCTTCATTTACCACCCTAGCCGCCCTTCCTTAACAAGATGGCTCGGAGCAAGCAAAGTCTTACGTTATCTACTATTTTTTTTTTTAGCGCAGAAGGGGAGTAAGCACACAATGAAATAGGTGGAGAGTCACATTTCTTAATAATGCCCAAAAGCCCTATAGCCCTTCGGACTAAGGCGTGACCATAGGATCTCACAGTGTCGGAATGAGTTGAAGACGAGATGTGGTGTCCAGTCGGATAGGGCGAGGCGAGAAGGGGAACAAGGATCAAAACAGGCATGGTGCTTAGGGCGGCCTCTTTCATTTCCTGACGTTGGGTTCATTCGCGAACGAGACAAGTTTAGCTAGGAGCCTCCTTCTTGCCCAGCCCCCTTATTAGTAGCCGAAGTATAGGCCCGCGTGAGATCAAAGTCACTTGCCGTCCGTTCGCTCTCTGTTCAACAAAGGCCATCATATTAACTCACTTCTTTATAAAAATCTTCCGTCCAAGCCCAACCATTATATTAAATAAAATGAAAGCACTGTGATTATGACATTTTGTTTTGGTCTTGACGTGCTTTGAAAAACATAGAGATATGATTTGCACTAGAACACTGACGATAGACCCACCGGGAACACATTCACTACTGGGCATTGACATCTTAATGCGTTGCAATCTGGACATTGATCGATCTTTATGCTTCCCAGCAGCTATACAATCCGAATCGGCTACCAGTACCTATACCGCTCTAGTTCTTGAGACCGGGGAGCCCCAGTGCAGGGCCAATTTCAGTGCCGGTTGGAGACCTCGTTCGAGAATGTTAGATCCTAAATTCAACATCGAGTTCCTCCACCAGACATTGAGAGAGCAGTTGCTGATGTGAGATCCGAGGAGACTCGACTTGCTTCCCTTTACTAGGTTGGGTACTGGGGGTCGATCTTATATTACTCAGGGTGCTTCAGATCAAGTTCTTGCAGCTGAACATGCTTCGGGACATCGACCCTATGGTCAGAATCTTCAATCTGGAAGCTCTGCTGGTGCATCAGGCCAACGAGACATGTCCAAGCCACTCTTGCAAGAAGCCGGGTCACATGATTGCAGACTCTTGAAAGCGGCAGAATGCAAACTCTCGTCGACAGTCAGACACAGCTCATCTTGCTGCTCCCCCAGAGACGCCTACTGAATCGGAGACTTCAAAATCTCCTTACTCCATAGAGCCTCCGCAGCATTACTTCTATGATCTTAGGAGCACTCCCAGGCCCGACACAGAGAGTTTTACCCCACGACAGCGGAAGCAGATTCAGAGGTTGAATCCGTCTTGTCATATCTCTTCCTCCTCTGCTACAGGTATTTGCCCCCCCTTACGCTTACAACATAGGGGGCTGCTTACTTTCTTCGGGTGCATCGAAGAATATGACTGGTGATTCTTCACTTCTTTCTTCTCTTCGTTCTCCATCTAAGTTCCTTATTGTTTAAACTGCAAACTCCGAACAATTCCCTCTAACAAGGCAAAAGCAGGAAACATTTCCGGTATAGCCAGCCACGCTACAGAGCAGATATCCTACTCGTTCTTGCATTACGCGCCTGAACGAAGAGAACGCACAATGCCTCCTATTTATACGACACCACTGAGAGAACAAAATCAACGAGACCGGAATGACGCAAGGCTTAGCTAAGTCCTAGCCCGAGAGACCTGGAGACTAGTCGCTACACTAATCCCATAGTCCGATATCCATCTTCAGCTTCTCAGCTTCGGAGGTGAATGTTCATATAAATAAGAGATGCCTGTAGCATGCATGACTCAAGGAGCCTCTTCTTTTAAAGCTCAGTCAACCAACCCTCTCCTTTCAGTCGAGCTACTACGTTCCTTTCACACTAAGCTCTTCGATCCTAAAGTTGCTTTCATAGAAAAAGCTTTCTATGGGAAGAACGATAGAGGTACTGATCACTATCCGAATCTGCTACTGAAAAAGCAAACGCATCCCTTGTCCACTTGCCAAGGGAACTTAACAGGCGAGACTTTTCACTATAAGTAAAAGAAACTGCGAAGCTTCCTCCCAATACCAACCCTTCGAACCATGAACTAAAAGATCGAAGAAAACATCACTTAGGAAAGAGGGGTCTTGCACCGCCTTTACTAGCATCATTACGGGAAAGGGGGGCTCTATTGAAAAGGCCAGGATCTATTGTCTAATAAGAATGAATGTCTGTCTATTAATAAGAAGAAAGTCCGAAGGGAAAATCTTCTCCTCCTTCTGAAAGGTCTTCTTATGAAATAGATAAATTAGAATTATACTCGAAGACGAAAGCGATGACGAGCTTTTTCAATCCCATTAGAAAGAAACTAGGTCACCAGCGAAGTGGCCAACAATAGTTTATTTACTCTTTATGACCTTTTTAAATAAGATAGACCGAAAGATGAAGATTGAAAGAGAAGAGAGATTTCATTCTTTCCTTCTTCATGTTCCAAGCCAATCTCTAAAGTTAGAAGTTCAGATTGAGCAATTTCATTTTACGGAGCTCCAAGCTTTTTTCTTCGTTAGTAGCTCAAATCCAAGCCGAGCCTAGCTTCTCTTTCTTGTTGGAATTGTCTCGAATCGAAAGTTCCATCTTCAAAGAGATAGAAAGACCGGGGCAGGCATTAGATGCTTGAACATTCACTTCGTTCGGTCTTAATATTTAGGCTTCCTGCTTCAATATAAATTCAACCTTTCTGACTTAACTTAATCAAGATTATTCAGCTCGAGTAAAGGAAGGTTGAGCTAGTCTTTGTCTAGTCAATCAAGTAGCTTTCCTTCGATTCCTTCTGACTGATCAAATCTGCTCTAAATGACTACCGCGATGTCCACGTCAGCCCGCGCCCAGATCTGAGCTTTCGTGATAGGTGAAAGAACCTTTTCCGTAGGGGAGAAAAACTGACTATACGTTAAGTTAACTAAGCCCTTGTTGGTAAGGAAGGCTATTTAAAGACCTAAAGTAAAGGAAACTATAAAGAGGTTGGGCTTGTCAGGTGGACTTTCTGTCCTAAACCTAAAAAGGGACTCTTGGAGATTGACTGGGGATATCTTTGACTATATAGTAAATATAGTAAAGGTTCGATATTTCACTAAAAAGATAGAAAAGGAGGGTGAATCTGGTCCTCAAGGGTATGACCTATAACTCAAGACCTGCCATTCTCTTTACTCCGACAGGCGAATCACTACTAACGTAGACTACCGTACTTTTCCAACCCACCGCCCTCAGCTTCAATGCAAATAATTCCTTTCCTTTCCTTCTGCTTCTGCGTGAGAAGATTCCTTACCCACCGTCCTAGCTTCGTAGTCTAGGTGTGTCTATACGGAGTGATTAAGCCTTAAATGCTACGGCTTATAAGAGGACCCCCTATATCCAGCCCAGCACGACAAAGCCTCATATAGGTAGAAGTCTGGAATGGAAGTAAACTAGCTCTGATTTTTCTCATTCAAGCCGTCGAATCCTATCCTTCTTTTTTCACTGGATGAAGTTACTTGGCGCTGTTATAATAACACGAGCTAAGGGAGGTTGCTTTCATTAAAAGGAGAAAGGCGCATAGGATCAGATCACTTGCTCATACACCACAGCGGGCACATTGACTGGCTTACTCCAAAACATAGAACAAAGATTAGATTCCTGATTCTTGAATCGGGGAAAAACACGAAGCCTTCTCCTATAGTACCTTCCATTCCCTCTTTTGTCTTCTCGAACGAGTTCTATAGATTCCATAAGCCAAAAGAGCCCTTTCATACGATCCATGAAACAAGGGCCTAACTCTTGCTATGACACCAATCTGACTTTGCTCCCTATCTATGGTTGATGTAAGACTTCTTTCGAACGTAGAGTAAGCCAACCCTCAAGGTCCCTTCATGCAATGACATTCCCATAAGGATAGAGTATGGAGTCCTCTCTTGTCCTACCCAAGGGGTGCTGTAGGTTTCTTTTTCCCTCCCCTCAACTGATTGCGAGGCCCCCTATAAGACTGTGCTATCTCTTCCTCCTTGCAAGTCCAAGCACAAGGCGAACAATGCCTATCCTTGGGATCCTAGCTTTGCAGCAGGGGACCAAAACCACCGTTTAACTAGCTCTTTCGACATCCTGCCGGGAGTATGGATCCGTATCCGTCACTCACTCTATTAGGCGGCTACCTGATCGTTAACAAGTAGAAACTATAGTCGTTTAACAGCGCTGGATCCTGCTTCTTTCATGGTCCCAAAGAGCAGGTTGGAACGAACCTATCTAAACCCATCCATCTTCATTCGATCGATATGGGATCCTTATTCCTTATATATATATATAATTAATAAGAATATTATCTGTTTAACCAGCTGATAGGCAACTACACTCCCTTTTGTATGCATGCTGGTAAGACTGATAGACTGTCATTCTATCCCTTTTCTTGAAAGAGCGTATATGATGGTTATGAATGGATAAATGCAATGATTGATCCCACAGCGCTTTATTTAGCAAGCCATACAGTAGTAAGGTTATATGAAAACAGACCATGATATAGACAAGGGGCTAGATCGTGATAAGGGTATTTTAGAAAAAATCCCTAATTAAAATTAAGGCAGTGGCCCGTCATGACTGTATCTCAAAGGAAAACCTGTAATAGGAGCTAATGGAAGAAGGATAATGTGATCAATCTCCAGTCCTTTACACCCTCCTGACTATGCCCCTTATGGTCAACTGAGTCGTGCAGCACATCTTTTCGTATCTTGACTTGGTACTCTCTCCTTTTCCAATTCGTCCTGTAAGCAGGTTTGAGCGCTTTGACCATCTATAAAAAAGCTCATCTTCCTACTCCTACACCTCTCCTGTGCTGTGAGGCTTGACTTGATGCATCTTCTTACCTGGATTTTGGCTCTATTCCTTAAAGAAGGCCCTTTTCAAGCGGCAAGATCAGGGATCATAGATAATAGGCTCTCATGTGAAAAGGAGAACAAGATGCTCAATGGGATGGAAAGGGGAAATGGCCTATGACCGAATGTTCCCATTAAGATATGAAGATGAGATTTTTTCCTTGCTGTGAAGGTGTAGCGGGAGACTACCCAAATCCATATAAATCCAATCCTCATTGCTTTAGCCCTAGCCCTTGTCATTCTAAACGTACTATTCTCTATGCTATTGAATAGATCGATTTGCTATGTTAGTCCTTTCTTTGATTGGAAAGGCGGTGATCCAGCTGCTGTATCGGACAAGGATCGAAAAAGGCTGGCTTGCTTGCTACTTCGACTAGAGCACATAAAGAAGGCCAATGTTGCAACGTTAATGGACCGTATAGCTCCCTATTGGCTTTCACAGGGCTTCTTTTTAGATCAAATAGTCCATAGAAATTCACTCATAACAGAAGCTAGAGGACAGTCTTCGTAGGACGCGTGGACGGATGAGCGATTGGACCGCCTACAGGACAGTTACTGGACAGATGCGACCGTTACCTGTTGACAGATGACAGACAGAAGAGCGGGAGGTAGCTCTATTTAAAGGAAGGGAATCGTGTACTGAGCTAGCCTGCCTTGAACTTGAAGTAGGCAGTCTCTCCTATATCTGACAGCTTTAACTGGCCTTGTTATTACAAATACTACAAAGAAATTGCCATAGATCGAAACTTATTCCAGGCTTAGTATCTCCGGATAGACCCTATAAAAGAAGACGAGTCATAAAGGGAAATTTCTAACAATTGAAGGGGGTCACATCCTAACGCACCTAGAAAGAGAGGCGCTAAACCAACTGGCAATAATGCAGAAAAAAAGCTTTACCCAATGATACGAATGTAGAAAGATCAAGATGTGAGAATCATGTAGATAGATTGGCTTATTCCGTGTAGCAGTACTTTCTGGAAGGGGTTGAGCCTCAGAATTTCCTTGCTCCCTCCGCTGGAAAGAAGGAGACCTAAAAGTGATATCTGTAGGCCGACCTTGGGATTGTGATACGCTTCGACTTAGCCTTGATAGGCGAATGTAATCTAGTTTATTAAAAAGTTTTTTAGTATGGCCTATCTGAGCGAACTACTCCTTTCTGTTTTCTGTCTGCCACTATCCGAGGGAAGCGAGCTCTTGCCTATCGACTTCTTTTCGTGCCGTAAGTGATATTCTCTGGTTAAGTCTTTATTTTCGTTATCTGTATGAGCCAGGTGCATTGCTTTACTAAAAGCCTGTGATATTGACGTGACGGCCGCATCTCATCGTATAGGGAAGCCCCTGAAATTGGAGGGCAGGGCATCGATCATTGTCAAATCAAGGGGAGGGGTACTATGAATACATTGATTATCTGGGTCCGTCTAGTCTGGGTAAGGGCTCCTTTGTTGCCTTAAGTATAGATGGGCACTACCAAAAGACCAAAGGCGGGCTAGCACGTGTCAGGTGATGACGACGCCGTAGTACTTCGATCTGGAGTGGCCCATTCCCGATAATAAGACTCCTCTGATCGGAGTCCTTGAGTTAGCCGTTTAGCTTCTTAACCCGAAACCTACCAACGATTCCACCTTTCCTCAAAGGCTAGGAAAAACCTCTTTCGAATCACCCGACAACCCCTCTGCCAAAGAAAAGAATAGTAAGCCAGAAAGAAAGGCATTTTTTTAAAGTTTCATTCAGTGTCTCAAAAGGCGTGTAAAGGGCTTTCTTTCACGCACGAGTTATACCGAGTACTAAGTGAATTATGGACCACTTCGCCACGACGAACAAAACCAATGGCAGTAAAAGCAGATGTCTGGTCTCGGTTAAGCCCAACGCTACATGGTTATGTAGCTCTTATGGGATTAAAACCCATGATACAAGAAGGTTGTATATAGATCTAGCAAATCAGTGTCTTAAGCCCACCCGGAAGGCTAGTTGGTAAAGCGATCAGTTTATCTGAATAAAGGTAGGTTCGAATCCTACTTCGGGTTCAAATTCGAATAGAAAGAAGGCCATCGACCTCTCATTCCGGCTATTCAACCTCTTCTGAATACATATTAGAAATACCCCAGACTCCCCTAACGGATAAGATAACTAGTCCGTTATGATAGCTTTCCCTCGGTTCACTTCGGCTAAGGCAGTAGCTTCGGGCAAGTAGACTGACTGATATGAGATTGAGCGAGGAAATGACAAAGCCAAGGCTAACTCACTCTCCTGCGTTAGTTAATCATATGCCATCCTTAGAGTGCAGCAGGGACACCTTTAAAGGAGAGTGAGCCAGCCCTTTAAGATGGGCCTCATCGCTTGCCGAATCACCTGTCGGCAAAGACGGGCTAACTCTACTCTAATAGATATAGGAAGTAGAACGTTCAGCGGGTGACCCTTGCCTGGCTTGATGGGAAATCGAATAGATTGATTGGTATTTTCCCGAATTCACTGCCGAAGGAGAGGAAGGAGTCAGAACTGAAGCTGTGGCATTTCATTCAGTCCTTGTTCTCGTATAGTTTCACACCGCTGCCAGAACCTCTAAATCTCATAAGAGAAGAAAGCGTAAAAAAGAAAGATAAGGACGGCTAGCCTTCTCTCGTCTATCTTGGTATTTGTATTGATGAATCAGCTGGTATCTGGTATAAAGTAGGGAGGCTTCGTGATATATATATAAGTCATAGACTAAGCTCTTTGAGAGGCTAACCAGAAATATCTTATTAAGAGAACTGAGTTCGATTCGATTATAGGCTAGATTAGATTCATGCTATGCTAGTTGCGTATAGAAGTTCGAAGAAGCAGCAATCTTATATAGAAACTTATATTTTATAGAAAAAGTTAGTGCGCCAGGCAAGGAAACATATCATATAGATAGAAGGGATACCGCCTAAGCTGAGTTATGAGCTCTGACACGATGGCTCTCGAATCCAGGCGCGCACGTATAAAGGAGGTGCGAGGTTACGCTCCCGTAGCCTGTCTGTCCGTCACTCCAAAGTCGTCGAGGACTGTTTTAGGTACGTAACCCTAGCTTGACTCCTGCTCTCCGAGTTACGAGCCATGTAGTGCCCGCCAAGCACTTAATCGACACCCGACAGTTCGTGAATGAGATTGTGTTAAGTGCCGCTCTAGCACCCGTAACCTTCCCATAGCACGGTTGAGTCGGAACCGACAATGACGATGCCCCTCCAACAGTCCGAAGGTCCGAAAGGAGGCACTTCCCTCCCTTTCTCTCCTCGTTCTTCTGCTGGATTGCTGCTCCCGCGCTTACCCCAATGGACCACTTAGAAGAGACCGAATCGGATGACTCTCTATATCATCTTCTTCAGGGCCCTTTCTGATTCTACTTTCTTAATAGCGTCAGAAAGGATTTTACAGTTGATTCCGCGGAATCACCAACGTCTGTTTACTTGTACGAGCCAAGTCTTCACCCCGATCTCGATCCATATCCAGATCATCCAGTCAGTTCGTTCGGAAGCCCCCGTATCATCAATCCCGGTTCCAGGAACACTCACTCCATGGCCCGTGTGTGGCACAGTGACAGACGGGATTGGTACCAGCCATCATAGAGGATGACCCCGGCTTTCTTTACATATTAGCATTCGTGTGATCCCCTGATGCGCTATAAATAAGGTTTAATGCAGCCCCTCGGGGTGAGAAGAGGAAGGGGCTCTTGTCTTGAATACAATTTTTTTGAAGTTTCACTATATGTCAGTTGCCACCATCCAGCGTTAGTAACCCTAATGATTGGATAAACGGATGACACACGTTCAGAGTGAACTAGTAATGTTCCGACTGAGTAGTGTGTTTCCTTCATCACTTAGACTTAGGATTGTAACTGTCCGATGGCAGAGAGTTTTAGAAGATTCTCGGGTGAAAATAGGGGAAGGATGTGCCTTCCATCGTCAATCGACAGTAGTCTTCTTCATCAACGTCAACGGCATTTGAGGTAAGCAGCATCTTTGAGGCTTCATAGACGACATGTTCAGGTCTTCCTGCTCCGGCCGGGTCAAGCTGGATTGTGTGATTAGCTTGCTTGTAAGAGAAGGAAATTTCTCTGCCCTGTTGGAGAAGTTAAGACGAGTCCTGCACCTCCCCCAGTAGCGGTGGACAGCGCCAAAGAGAAAAGAGCCTATTTGACCTTAGACTTCGAGTTGAAAGAGAAGAATGGCAGAACTCTTGGCCTTACGAGACGAGGGCTACGGTTAGCTCATCTGCCTTCTGGCACTCGGTCTTCTAAGACGGATACTGGACTTTCTTACTTTACAAGGACACGGAAAGCAGGAAAGAATCGGTTGATAGCCTGGGATATTGGAACTAAGCAAGGGATGCTAAACTCAAACAAAAAAGAATGCCAAAAAGAGCATTTGAATTTCCCACCTTATACCCAATTGACCTATTCGATTGATTTAACAGACCGTGTTACTAAAGAAATAAACCCAATTAACGCATCAACGTACCGACAAGTCTTTTGACTAAATAAATTAAGTCATAGAGACAGAGACAGACTGATTCCAGAAATGGTTTATAGCATGACATGGATGGACAGCCGATTGACCGATAACGATAAAGAGAAGGGAATCGCATATTTCATTAACAGACAGTCATTCGTATAACCGATTAAGCGCTCAAGAGAAGGGCAGGCGGGAGACAGCAGTTTGCCACGAAAATGATGGAAGGCTGGTTCAGGTAATCCTTTAGTGAAAATGTCCGCCACTTGATTGTTGCTACGAACAAGTCGAATGAGCAATTTGCCTGCGACGACGAGGTCACGAACGAAGTGGTAGTCAACTTCTATGTGCTTAGAGCGGGCATGGAACACAGGATTGGCCGCCAAGTGTGTAGCGCTAGCATTATCACAGTGCAGGAAAAATTGATAGCGAAATGGCACCGCTAGATCGCGTAGCAAGTAAGAAAGCCATAACAGTTCAGAGGTAGTAAGAGCGAGTGCCTTGTACTCTGCTTCGGCACTAGACCTGGAAAGAGTCGGTTGCTTTTTGGAAACCCAAGTCAGTAGGTTTTTTCCTAGAAATACGCAGAAGCCAGTAGTGGACCGTCTGCTATTGGGACAGCCAGCCCAGTCGGCATCGGAGAATGCAAAGAAGGTGGTTAACAGTCCCGGAGTGATGGTTAGGCCACGGCCAAGAGAACCCTTCAGATACCGTAAGATGCGTTTTACAGCCTGGAGATGTACGGTGGTGAAAGCGTGCATGAACTGACAAACTTGATTGACAGCATAGCAGATGTCAGGTCTGGTGAGAGTGAGGTACTGAAGGGCGCCAACAATGCTACGATATTCTGTTGCATCAGAGAGAGGAGCACCATCGTATGCAGAGAGCTTTGAGCCAGACGCAAGGGGTGTGGGACATGGCTTGGAGTCTTGCATATGAGTGCAAGTAAGCAAATCCAAGGTGTATTTAGTCTGAGTCAAGACTAGAGAAGTCGATGTACGTTTGGCTTCGATTCCCAAGAAAGAAATTCAGATCACCAAGATCTTTCATGGCAAAGTGCGTACCCAGTCGCTGAATGAAAGAAAGGAGACGAGAGGAGACTGAGGCATATACGTGCGAGGTTTGGAACCCTGAATCACATCCATGGAAAGCCCAGGCGGAAGAAAACCAGTATGAACCGAATAAGCCGGAGTCGAAGAATACCTGGTTTCGTAAAAGGTAACATGACGATAGATGAGTTCCTTCCTGGTCGGAAAGTGGAAAGCAGCAATAGCCCTTATTGCACTATATCCGAGGAAGATAGACTGACGAGCCTTGGGGGCTAATTTGTTCCGCATCGAAGAATCAACATGAGGGAAACATATGCACCCGAACGATCGTAACCAGGAGTAGTCAGGCATAAGATTATCCAATTTATGGAAAGGTTTCCGATTTAAAAACTGCAACTTGGAAAGCTTCAGTCCGGGTGGCGAACATCATCGAAAGCCCAGACTCGGTAATATGACGATGTTTCCGTTCAGCGATTCCATTCTGTTTTGGCGTGTAAGGACATGGGAGTTGGGTTGATGAGCGATGCCGGCATTCCGTAAGTACTAAGAGAATGCGTTAGACGTTCATTCTCCTCCCCCATCAGATCGGAAGGTCTTTATGTTATGGATCTATCAAAATCTTTTTCAACTCCAGCCCGAAACGCCTAAAAATGGGAAAATACCTCGGACTTCTCTTTCATTAAGTAAATCCTGGTAAACCTGCTATAGTCGTCAATAAAAATGACATAGTAGCGATTGCCGGAAAAGGGAAGAAGGCTTTAAGTTAGGGTTGCAGTGGATCTCTGAAGGAAGAACAGAGAAAGCCTGGGGAAGCCTCTGCGACAAGCTCTCTTAGGGATGATGCAGGGAACCACGATGCTTCTCTGATGGTTGAGGGAAGCCTGGAAACGACCCAGGCTCTGATACCATGAAAAGTCTAAATAGGAATAGAATAATTGAGTATTCCTGATGAATCAATATATACATCAACAGTAGGGTAACAAAGGACGAGAATATCCCTGATACAATACAAGGCAATATGCCCCTAGAAAATCTAAATGAATATCCAGATATACATATATATATATATAACATGATACATGAAAAAATAAAGAGAATCCTTTCTTCTTAATAAGTCCCAATTGGAGTCCCATTTTTAAACCGTGCTTGTAGGCCAAAAGGGTTTACTAGGGAGTCATGGGACGTCATCATCATTATCTTTTTGGTGCTTTTTTTAGCATAAAAAATAGAATTTCTGTCTGGACAGAAAATCCACACAAGAAAAATAGGTAAAACTTTGTGGGAGCTCACTGTGAATTCTCGGGGTTTCCCGAGGATTAACTAACATCACCGGAGAGATAAAACCCGCGTCTTTTGTCCGGTAGGTCATTCTAGATCCCATGGTTTTCCGGTGATTCACAGGCATAATTGGATTGAAGACACCCCGAATTTTTAGTAGCCGAACGCGCTAGGCATAAGGTAACCCGTGCATGGGAAATGCATGGGGAACGTATGGGGTGGACCAGCGAAAGGGACACATGTTCCTATGCCATAATAAGCTATTAAACTTAAGTAGTCGCTAGGCGCGATCCAAACATGCTATCAAAATCTCCTGAGAGTATATCCTCAACAACCACATTTCGAGACGTAAAAAATTCTTCGTGGACGATCCAAGTACCGACATATGAAGGAAATGTGGATATTGTTCATCAAACTCTTGAAGCTGGTGATGAAAACTTCTGCCATTACAGAACGTTCGGTCATAGCAGCCTATCTGGACGAGGTTGAAGACTTTCAGACCATGGGCTTCGATGTGAAACATATATTGGCCAGACTGAGAAAAGCTGAACGACTGAAAGAAGAGGCAAAACGACTTGAGACAACAGTTCCAGAACTAGACGAGAAGATAGAAAAGAAGAGAAAAGAGATAGAAGAATTGGAAGAAGCAAATGAAGAATTGAGGTAGGTCTTTGAAGGCTTTTTTTTCAAATGATTGAAGAGCCAGAAACAAGTCTGAGACCAGTTAGAAAAAATGATAAATGAGAAGAAGGTAGTTTACTTACTTAGTGCTTGCGCTAAGGTTCCTTGTTTGAAATTTTTAAAATATGGAGAGTCACAGAACGAACATGGTGCGGAGATTGGAGGTGTTGAAAAAAGGAGAATATTGAGATGTTGGAAGATTTTTTAATGAACTTTCCATGATGCAACCGAGTTGCCATATTGATACAGCACAGCTACTTGAACGGTGAAGAAGCAGCTACCAAGTAGAGAAGAAAGAGAAAGAGTGAATGCAGTCCGGGTTCTAGTCTTAAGCAAGACAGAAGTAGGGCTTTCAAGCGGGTAGTGAGTCCTAAGTCAGAGGGGAGCAGGTCGCAAGGGTTGTATCCTATGGTGATCCGTTGGGCCTTTCGAACATTAGCTGCCCTTTCCAAGGTTTAAGCCTTAGCAATCTCAGTTTGCTGCTGCCAATCCTTAGCAAACTTGTAAGCAGAGGGGCTCCTTCCCGTGTAGCCGGCCACAACCGTGTGGGGAGCCAAAGGTTGCTGGCCTATCGCTAACTCGAACAGACAGATGCAGAGCTTTTTTGCAAGTTTTAGCAGAATTGTGCTACGTCCAGCAGCTGCACCCGGTTGGCACTCACAAAGTGCCCCACGGAGCGGTACTCCTCCAATAACGCATTGATCCTTTCGGCCATCTGCCCTAACTGAAATGGGAATGAAGACTCGTGTAGAAGTTCAGCTTTGATTTGACCCCAAGAGTTTGAATACTTCTGTCCAGAATCTTCCTGTGAACCTGAAACATTAAGTCGTTCAGTCGTGTTGCGTCACGAGTCTACAAGCCTCATGTTGAGGAAGAAAGATGAGTTTCAATTTGGCATGGAAGCGAAGGAAGCATTTCATGAAATCAAGGATGAGCCCTATTTGTTTGCCTTTCGCCCAAAGATTTTTTACTATTCAACTTCATCAAACAAACTGGAGTTAGGCCAACTTTCTTTTCTGGGTATGGCCACATCCGTTGGTGCCATATTTTTCCTTACGCTGGGTGGGTTCCATGGGTGTTGCTTGGATTCGGACTGATTGTCATGTCCTTTCCTTGCGTTGACGAAGATTTTGACCTTGTTGGCCCAAAACGGTAGCATGGTCTTCTATTTATCGAGTAATTCTCCACCCGCGGTCATCAGCTCCGCGGGACTTCTATATTTTTTTGCTCCCGTCAGTGTGTCTAGAGTGCTAAAAGAAATAGATATAGTTCAAAAGAAGGTGGTGAGACTTGTTAAGTCATCAAATGAACTTCTTAAAAATGAATCTTTTCTCATTGGGAGCTGGCTGTAATAGGACAGCGAGCATTTTTACCCCCAACGAGAAAGGAATGGGCATTTTCGGGCGGGGGGCGGTTTGGTTTCAAGGCCCTCGCAGCAGGAAGAGGCAGTTGTCATTTGAAAGGAAAGGCCCTTTGTATAGAGTTCGAACCCGCGACTTCTGGCGTGACAGACCAGCACTCTAACCGACTGAGCTATTTCCCCCTTTCGTCGCTACTTTGATTCAAAAGTAACCTACCGGTTACCAAGGCCTATTAGTTTACAAAGTCAACATCGGAGAGTATTCTTAACAGCTGTACTAATGCCGTTCGCCTTTGGTACTTCAGTAGGGCTTGCATACGAAGGGCTTGCGGGGTGAACGGCATTCTGTTGTACTACTAACACTAGCTGTACTAGAGTAGTTTAGTAGCGCCTTTTGAATCAAATAGGCGAACCCTTTCCGAAAGGCGAACAGCCTGCATTGCAAGCAAATAGATAGCCCCCGCCCGTTTGAGTCGTTGCGAGCCGGAAAGCGTACCGGCAGTTTGAGTCACGAAAGGGCCGCTTGCTTAATCTTAATTAGATTATTATAATATATATAAATAATATATATATATAAACAAAGAAGAAAATCCTTTTTTTATCCAATTGTTCATTCCTGGGAAGAGGAAGAAGCAGATAGAGCAAGGGCCTCCTCTTCTTCCCGAAGTGAGCGAATTGCATGTAGAGATCCGTAGGGGCTTATAGTTTAATTGGTTGAAACGTACCGCTCATAACGGTAATATTGTAGGTTCGAGCCCTACTAAGCCTACCACCCCCTTCTCTTCACCCGATACAAGAAGGCAGTCGAAGTCCCCTCCACTCTTCATCAGTGCTTCAAATAGCAGATGGTGATCAGAAGAAAGTCGTTGGTGACTTAAAGCCCTTCTCAGTTAAAGAATCTAAAGAATCACACACTGCTGCCGCTGCCCTTCGGGCACGCCTCCTACGCTTACCACTCACCTACGCTCTTGCAGCATGCCCCCTTCGGGCAATACGGCTTTCGTAATACGCGAAGCTGCTGAGCGATAGCTCTTCGATCGCTATATTCTTGCGATAGCGAAGGCGTGGTTCATCCTCTAAGAGAGAGTAGATGCGAAGGTTCGGATCGAAGATCTTCGCGAGACGGCCCATGAATCTCGAGAATCGAGCGTGGGGCTTGAAGACCCTACCACATACAGACAGCAAGAGCTGGGCTTTTTTCTGAACATAGATTCATTCCTAGGTTCCGAAAGGACGTAGGCTACTGAGAACGAACTGCACGTGAATGATTTCGCCGTCATGTAGGTTCAAAGCTTCGGCTTTTTAAGGAGTGAAGGAATGTAATCACTATGCCCTGGTGCCTGAAAAGTTGCTTTATTTTTTTTTATCTACTTATGCATGGTGGATTGATTCGGGTACTACCCTTCATGTGACCAATTCCATGCTTCTTACAAGCAAGCAGACCTCCAGTAAGGGGGGTTAACAAAGCAGCATCACGGGAAAGGGGATACGTTTACGCGTGGAGGCTGTGGGGACTGTCTCTCAATTTCACTCTTGAAGAAAAGAAATGGCCCTCCCGCTAGGTAAAGGAATTGACTTGCTAACAGCCAAACAAGGGCATTCGAATCTTAGAATATGTCACTTGCCGATACTAGTTCCAGGGCAAAAAGGTAAGCTCCTTGCTCGAGCCAATAGAAGTAATCGTCTTCAATGGGATGGCTTGATGGTGATGGACATCTTCCGAAATTCACCCGAACAGCCTTCTGATTCACTTACTAAGAACGCATCTTGCAAAGACCCTATTCTTCCACAGCTTGGCTTGCATTCGATGCTTCTGATCCAATTCCTTCTCATCGAAGATGCCCAGAATCTGTTCATGCTAAGACCGGGAAGGACGCATCTAACAGCTACTCACGAGATGGCAAAGCAAAGGGGCGTAGCGCAGGCTGGCGGAGTGGAAATTGAAGCTTCTCCCCATGGCAGGGAGGATTACTTTAACGCAATCGGTAGTGCAGGCTATTCCTTTATACACCATGCAAAGCTTGAAGATGCCAAACTCCGTTTGTGAGGAATTGGATAGAAAGTATAGGGCCTTTATATGGGGCGACAATGAGGAACGACGAAGAGTGCATATGGTCTCATGGGATGACATATGTAAACAAGGGTATGGGAGGCTTGGGATTACGTAAGACTAAGGAGTCCAATGACGCCGCTCTTGCAAAGCTTGGTTGGAGGTATCTTAATGATTCCGAGGGTCTTTGGGCTAGAGTGCTTAAAGGGAAATATAGTAGAGATCAATTGGGCGTGAACCTAGCAACACCGAGAGTTGGTAATTCTCATGTTTGGAAGGGCTTGTATGAGAGTTGGAGGAAGGTGCAAAAGGGTGCTAGTTGGATTCTTGGTGATGGGAAGTCAGTGCCTTTCTGGACAGATAGGTGGGTTATTGATAAACCTCTTATAGAGTTGGCAATTGCTTCCATAGACCAATCTCTTTCCACTAAGCTCGTTGCGGATTACTGGGGGGAGAATGGAGAGTGGAGATGGCCCGAATTCGATTAATCCCGACTGAGATATTGATGCGTATTGCTGCCATTAAGATCTTTGGCAGAGGTGCTGATCACATGTCTTGGACTTTGGTGGCTGATGGGAATTTGACGATGTTCCTATGGAATGCTGGCCGGGTTAGATGAGGAAAGGGAAGACAAGGGGTGGCGGCATCTTTGGAAGGTCCAAGTACCCCAACGAGTACGGGCTTTCCTTTGGCTAGCAGCTAGGGATAGATTAATGATCAACGGCAACAGGGTTAGGAGAGGGCTGGCTAGTGACAGTAGATGTGGAGGTTGCAATGGTAGTCTCGAAGACGCAGTGCATGTGTTGCGGGACTGTCCTCATGCAATGGCATTTAGTTTTGGCAGGGTTTGCTTCCTGGGAATAAATGGAATTAATTTTTCTCGGGGGAGTGTAGAAAATGGTTGACCAAGAACTTGATGAGGAGGGAAATTTAGGGCATTACTATTCAGTGGAATGTGTTATTTGCTTTGGGATGTTGGTGGCTGTGGCGTTGGCGAAATCAATGAGTTTTTGAACCTGGGAAGCAGCTGCCATTTAACAAGGTCACATTTGTAGTGAACCAAGCTAGACAGGTGAAGGAAGCTTGGATGGAGGAGACGGAGAACGAGAGATCAAAGAGCCATGCAAAGGTTTAAAGACGCTCGACTGGTAAGGAGAGGAATGAGGAATCGGTGGGAGTTTCCAGGATTAGGATGGACTCAACTGAATATTGATGGCTCAGCGAAAGGTAATCCAGGACCATCTCCAGCCGCCGATTGGAGGGAAGAATATAGTTGTGTACCCGCCAGTACGGTATGGATAAAGTCCACCTCACTTAGGATATTTGTCAGGAGATGGGAAATCATCCGGCGATTGCATTTATAAAGTAGGTTCAGTAGATGCTTGTCAGCAATTCTTACTACTTCCACCTGGACCTTCAAGTCAGCAAAGCCTAGTTCGAAGTTGAATCTGCCCGAATAGCACCTGCCCAACAAGGACTTCGATGGGAAAGAGCCGTGGAAACTCAAGAACAAGGTAAGACAGAGTGGTACCAAGTTCGGAAAGAGACCCGGGAAATATACGCTGTCCAACGCACATAGGTAGGAAGGGACGCCTTAGGCTCGGCCCATCACAAGCTCGTAAGCTTCACATGGCGATTCTTCTGCTACACACCTCTATGTAGCTAACGCGTGCAAGCGGTGCGCGCGGACGATCGTAGCGTTGGATTGGGTCAACTCTTACAAGAGATGTGCACATAATTAGTCTGTTATCTCTCTTCGTTGAGAGTGCACGTTGGATATCCAGTCTAGATGTTGTGAGTAGTCTTGTTGTGTGGCCAGGAAATCACATTCATCTCTCTTATGAATGCGAGGTATCCCGGGCCCGTGTGACATTGGTGTTTTCATCTTTTCGCCCTGACAGATCCGGGCCGATAATCTTATGTCAAAAGGACCAACGACGATTAAATTAAAGGAGAAGGAGAAGGAGGAGTCGGAAGAGTAATTCTTCGTTTTTGATCGAGATGTAGTAGACAGAAATGGAACGCCAAATTCTTTCAGAGGATGTTAAAAAGAGTTTTTATGAGTTTCCAGACAAGTTTAAGGATTTAGATACCAACGAAGTTAGTTCTATTCAAAGGAAGATACTAGAGGGCTCGTTTGTCTTTTCTTCGTTACGACTGGTTTCCTTTGAACGAGACGATCCGATTGGGGATCGCTTTTCGCCGGTAGTGACCTTTACCGAGCACCCTAGCCATTCCTTTGTTCTTTTTGTAGAACCCCAGGATGAGCTGGTTCTAACAGCTCTCTCGTCTTTCTTGTCTAATAGAATTTCTGATTCAGCCTTAGTGGGACGCTCGTTTGCGTGTCGATCCGACACAAATATGCATGATTTCGTGATGACAGTTCTTGATTGGGGTCAAGTGGAGCAGCTCCTTCTCTGCATCAATTGGCACTATTTGAAATGTGCACTATGAAAAAGAAGTCGGATGGTTCCTGCTGCACGAGATTCGGTGGAAGTAGGGATTGTTGCACAGTTGTGATTCCGCTTTCACAATAAGAGGAGCAAAGAGTTCCACATCTTCCTTCCTCTAATTCCTCAGAGAAGTCGGGCTGTGAACCATTCTCAGTCTGGCGGCATAGTTCAGTATCCGTGATTTCCTTATTCATACATTGATTTCGAGATGCGAATTGAATACGAAACGAAAACAAGTCGATAGGCAAGAGAGGCAAGAGCTCGCCTTATTTCTTATGCCAAACCGACTTTACTAAATTGATCGAAAACATAGTAAGAACAAGTACCAGGAAAGATCAGATGCGGAGAATCGAGAAATTCCTATTATTCCTAACAGAGGGGCGTACGATGCCCGCTTCTAGCAAAGTCTTAGGGGACGTAGGACCCTTCATACAGAGGAATTTCCTAACAGACGGTATGCCAATAGACAGCGATACCCCTCACTCTACTCTATCTTCATCCCCCCGGTCAAAGGAAGAAGACTGATTAGTGGAGGTGTGGGGAGGGAATGGGGAAACTTATGTGTCAACATTCCCGAGTGGCGGAAAAGGTGATTCTTGCTAGTCCTTTAGAATATCCTCTTCCTATCCTTCATAAAGTAATGGGTTTGTTTATCTTTTCTTTTTATTGAGTTCAGTTGCTCAGTCACTTGACGCTATAAATTCGATTACCTTTCTTGCTCGTCTCTTGATTGAAATGGATTTTTTTTCCTTTTTCTTTTTTTTTTATAAAGTAGAAGCACCAATTGGAATTGGTTGAATAAGAGTGGAATCATCCTATCTATGTGGTATATCCGAAAGGTTTTCAGCTCAAACTCCTTATGGTAAACAGGGCTATTGTCTATTCTAATAATGAACGGGCTATTGATTGGATTTAGAAAAGAGAGAGAGTAGGTCCCCGCAAGAAATTGGATAATCGATCTATCTTACGCAAGTTCTGCTTTCTCCTTCTTCGTTCTGAGGCTTGCTTCTCTTATTTAAGATATTTTTTAGAAAAGGTTAGCTTAATAGCCTGTAGCAGAGTTGATTTACGGTATCCCCTTCCCTCTAGGCTAACAGAACTCCCTCTCTCGAGGGAGAGAAGAAAGATATGACTGACAGCCAAAGCTTCATGCTGACTTATTCACTAGATTCCAAAGCATGCCAAACCTAAATGCCATTAGCTGAATGCGTACTTCATGCCAAGCAAGCTTTCATTTAGTGAACGCTTTCAAGCCCAGTTGAAGATTTCCGAGCATTGCGCTTAGTCAGTCCAGCTTGCAGCTGATTCAGCGACTTTGCCTTCCTATGCTTGAAGCCTTCTCTCTCTTCTCACTCATTCTCGACTAATGGCAACCTTCACTAGTCCGGTATTATGATAGCTTGAAGTGAACCAACTTCACTTTCAACCCTCATCAAATCCAGATACCAATCCAATGAGTTCGATGATATTTCCTACAGCTGAACACTTCCTTTCTATCCTGGCTTTCTTTCTTTATTGCCTAGTTTCTTCTTTTCTTTCCGGCAGTAATGCTTGATAGAGGTACGTAGTTACTTTACTATTTTTATTTTAGTAGAGGAAATGCCTCACCTGACAGTTCAAGTTCAGTCCTAGGTTCCATCCTGCCGAGGAAAAGGGAAAAAGAGCTAACTGCAGTGGATAGCGGCACTTCCTTGATTGAATGCGCGACTTGCAAACCCTTCCTGTCGTACTTTCTGGCTGGCTTACAGACCCGGATTCTAACTTCTCGACAGGTCAGAAGCTTGGAGGAAACTAGGGATTTTAGGCCTAATTTAATTTTCCCTTCATAAGTCCAAAGAGTGCTATTTTGAGAAAACCAAACTCCGTCTTGGTATCAAGGATTGGTACTTGATAATCTATACCCTACAACCAAATCGTAGAGTTTCCATAATAATCCAAAACGGACTACTAATGGATCCTCACGATTCGCTTTCCAGCGACTCGTAACGATTGGTGCGAAGTCTTCCACTGCCGGGTCAGATGCGACCGTTGAGTACCACTTGATGTACTAAAGCCATTGTCTCATCCATCCCCGCATAACTGTAACTTCAGCTAAAACCTGCTGACACTCATTTTCATAAGCGTCAGTAGGGCAAGCGTGAAGATCTTTCGGTTTATAAGCCGATCGAAGGTAATCTATAAGAAAACCTTTCAGGTATGGGTTCAGTGGACGGCCACGGCCTAACCACAACTCAAGTGGAAGGAAGCGCTTATCCCATATCGCCTTAAGTCTTAACAACTTGGGTGATTGAGTATTATTTAAGCGCGAAAGAGTTCTATACCCAATCCCATAAATACGACAGAAAGTACTAAATCGTTTAATATTATACATATTAACGACAGAGTACAATCCAGGTATATGATGGGAGTTAAGTAAATTTCGGAAAGAGACTGGACTTAGGTCCACGCTCATATCACGAAATCTGAACTTCTTCGCAAACTCAGCACCGCCAGTATCTGATATAAGCGACTTGGCTAGAGAAATATCTACACCAAGATCACTTACGATCTGACGGTACATGGACGCTACCCGCTCATCAGCAATGCATATATCATCGCCTAGAATCGCATAACGGTCAAAATACTGACCAGGATATACCTTCTCTGCACAATATTGGACCACCAAATGGTGGCTCAATGTGAAGAGAGGCCAAGAGCTGAGGTAGCCAAGAGGCTGTCCCGCCATAAACGTGACGACAGGACGATTACCTAGAAATGGGCCGTCTGCAAACCGGGTTGACAGTCTACAGAAGGGGACTAGAAAGTACGAGTTTGACAACATTGAACAAACAAAGTTTGCAAATGTTGAACCGTACAGATAGTCCAAAACGCCTTCCTGAATCATAAGAGGCCACCTATCTGTGGCCGACTTAAGATCATAGGAGTAGACGGTTTCCATTCCAACGAGCCTATCTAATGGAGCCGTTTGATTAAACGTGCCATCCATTGGACAGGTACCTAAAGCCTGCATTAACCAATCATGCAAAGGCTTTAGGAGACGTTGGTTAACATAGTTGCCTATGGCAAACACTCGTCTCTTCCCTGCTCCACTTTCAGTAGATTGCGCTAGTCTACCTGGTACGTCACCAGAAAGGATTCCAAGCGGTAAACCCGCATGCGGCCTTTCTTCAATCATGACACGAGTATCGGCCATCGACTGAACAGAAATCTCTCGATTTCTCGGATCGCATGGGTACCTGATAAAGGGAGACCATAAGGGGATTCCTCTCCTTAACGCATCTGAGAGGACAACCTCAAAGGTGTTTAATTCAAAGAACCAATCGGTATCTTTCTTAAGATTGAGAAAGATACCCCTAGGTCGATCCTTAGTAGATGACTTATCAGAAGGTAGCGCTTTCCAGGTGGGTTCCCACCGTATTCCCTGACACAAGGGGATGGTTAGCGCACGAGACCAGTATCTCTGAATCAACTTAGCTTAGGGAGATACCCGAAAAAATCCACTAAAAGTGTGAGGACTTTGTCTGGATCCCTAAGAGAAGAGGCGATGCAATAGATTTAAGTATACTTTTTTCTACTTTCTTTGCGAGACGAATGAGTCTACACAAACTAAAGTAAGACAAGTATAGCTTAACTAGAACATCAGCCTTATCATCCTTCTTCAACATCTGTGTTCGATGAAAGGATGGTATGATCCGGGGATATCCCGATCCTGAAAGTGAAACAGGAACAGGTAGTTTTCCTTTAGGACCTGGCACACCTGCATAAGCTTGTTTTAAGCAGACAGCTGCTTGTTTTAGATAAAGCGCTGTAAACAGGGGTTCAGATTTCCTATTCAAGTAAACTACTTGTTTGGCAACAAGGTGAGCTCCGACACAAAGCTCCTTGGTTAAACCATCAGTGATCACTAGAATCACCTTGTTAAAGGTAGATTTTAGTGACCCAAGATCTTCTAAGATCTTGTACCACTTGATGGCTTTCAATGCCAGAAGTTTATCAAAGAGTAGCCTCATAGAAGTCATAGCAAGAATTTCTTTCTATGGTTCCTAGTCAGGTGCGACCTGACGCAGAGAAGTGTCCAGACCAAGGATGATTAAATCTCCGCTGAGCTGGCTTCCCCGTCACCGCTCCCTGAGAGAGGGCAATGCTCTCTCAGTCTATGAAGTCACAAGACTTCACTTTGATAAACCTCTGAGCCTTTGGAAGACACCAAGACTCACCTAAATGACACTATGTTGCAAGTGTCAAGGGGGGGTACCTGGTTGACCAACAGGACTCTGTGTGTCACAGAGTGAGGTTAAATCGACATATGTGCCGACCCGATTATAGATCGGACACACCGTCCGATTCGCCTCTGGACGGATCTGACTGACGCTGCAAAGCAGACGACAATCATTGGCCGCTAGGGAGGTCAATCCCTACCAGGAGTAATCCTGTCGATGCCTTACCCCCCAAGGTTAATGTACCTTATCTAGGCAATTATAGGGCTCATTAGAAAGATAGTTCAATCGCCATCAATTCAACCGGAGGAAGGTTGATGACACTGAACACTAAGCCAATCAATGGGATGAGATGGGAGTCAGATTCAACATAGATGATCGGATTCGGGCAAAGAGCAGATGAAGAAAGCCAGAGTCAACTATGCTCCAAGCTAACAGGAGCCACCCAAGAAAGAGGGGTTGGTAAGGAAAGATAGGAGGTGATTGAGAACAAGCCTATTCCACTTACCGACGAGACTCTTCTCTCTTATAATACAGAGATGGATCTGGAATAGTTGAGGAAGGTAATAGGGTAGTACACTGTCTGGCTTAAGAGTGCCTGAACAGGCATAGACCACTTGCATGTCGAACAGATCTAATCACAAGGGGCGTAGCGGGGCGACCTAGAAGCTCGTAGGCTCTGGCTCAGTTCATACTAGAGTAGAGGCTAAGAACTGTCTCGCGGGAGTAGACCATAGTTCGTGAGGATAAATTTTTTGCTAGATCATTCGAGTCAATGCGGTGACTCACCTTCCCGCTTCCAGAAGAAGGTCCGGCATCCTTTTGTCATCCGATAGCTAGACCGAATCAAGATGGGGTGAACATAATCACCAAGTTCAGTTCACGACTTTATTTATGACCTCACGGCCACTCGGAATGGATGCAGTTCCAAAGTAAGGGCGGCAGGGAATGCCTCCGCTTCGAGTAGAACTAAGATAGATCAACTATATGATAATTGGCAAGATCACACATAGTTGACGTGATAGCTTTCCTCTTACCTACGAAGCGTCTGGTAAGGACGAGACGTAGACCTTGAATACAAAGGCAAGGCTTACCTCTTGCATTCAGGCTTTTATATTTATAGGTGAGATGTACACTAAATCGCCCGAAAGCACGGGATGAGACTTGACTTATGTTATGAGATGGCGAGAATCCGATGCATTAGAAAGCGCAGTTAGGGAAGAAATTGCAGAGAAATGCTGCTGCAGGATTGGACGTCTATCTATCTCACCATCCTTCGGGTGCTTTCTTTTGATTCCATTTTGCTTGTCAGAAGTCATTCTCTGATCTTTCCCTCTTCCTGTACTTCCGCGGGTAGGGACTTCCACTTCTAGTAGTCAGAGTAGGGGCTTCGGTATGTGACTAATGATGTCGCTATCCTTCCGTCAACCACAGAAGAAGACATGGCAGTTTCACCATAATCAATTCAAATTAGCGTGGCGTGCATGAGGTTTTTAATCCTACGATTTTGCTTTTCATAGATTCGTTTTTGTCTCGATATCAATCAATTTCTAAGAGAAAGCTAGTTGATCTTCAACTACATCATACCCGACACCCCCCTCTTCCACAACTTCTTCAGTCTCAATACGCGCTTCAGCATTTCCAATTTCCATTGGCGTCAGTCCTTATTCTTATATTCACTCGACACGGCTACAGCCATCAAGTCTTTCTTTTTTCCCGATGGGATAATCTGATCAAATCACTCAGAGACCTGTTTTTCGACTTCATACATTCAGGGGAGAATCACTCCTAGAAGCATTCGATTCCCCGAAGGAAGTGCGATGGAACTCATTCATGGCTGGCTTTCTTGGTTGCCTAAAAGCGCATCTGATATTGGCTCGAGCCTGACCGCTGCTACCATTCTTCTTGACCTCGACACCGGCCGTTCAAGTACTAGTTGCCCCGGCTGGCTTTGTGACTTGGCCCCTTTCCGTGCCTGAAACTGAAACTGACAATCGCCCAAAGGTACCGTCGGGGGAAAAAGAGACCATGTCTGATTTCGAACATTCGATTCTACCTATCATGGATGAGGGTTACGCAGAGGCATAGCAGGGAGCGACAACCGCCTTTCCTTAACTTCAGGGAAAGAAAGGAGCAGCTTGATCAGCCATTAGAGATCGCCTTCTAGACCTTCACCTAGATTACATCACGGAAGCAAAAGAGGATGCATCTCATTGAATGTGGTTAAGCATAGCCCGGGAGATGATGTATTCTAGGGGGGAGCCCTTTCTACTCGTATCAGACACGAAATGAACGAAACTTTACTTTTATCAAGACATACGAGGCATACTCATCTGAGTCTTCTCTTCACCCGGTTCGAGAACTAGATCTCCTTGATTAAGCAGTCCCACAGGCCTATATCTTTCTATTGCAGGAATCAACGTAGGATCCTACAAAATTTTAGGGGGGAGGACGTTCTATTTATAGATTCAGAGTTTCGCCCGTAAGCTATTGATTGATTCGGGATCAGAGTGACTCAGGGGCCAGCGGTTCCTAATTTTCCTTTGAAGGTTGGGTTCAGGCCAGGAAAAGACCCCTTTCTCTGTCATCATATGGTCTAAAAAAAAGGGTGAAGTCAAGGCACTCTGGCATCGTGAGAGGAGCGGCTCAGGAAGAGAATCCGCTTTGACAGAAGTTTAAGTATCCCGTGTGGTGTGAGTTTTCTCTCTTGCTAGAGTATGGAGTCAGGCACAACAGCCCAATCAAACAAACAATGAGAATCGGCTTGACTAACTTATGTTAAACCAAGATATTCTTTACCTTTGCTTTCATTAGCTTTCTTCCTCAGACAATAAGTTTAGCCATTCCTATCTCAAATGAGTCCGGTAGGATTGTTCCTCTTCAAACAAAGGAAAAAACTATTCTTTCCAACTCCCCCTTCCAAAGGGTCTTGAGCCCTAGCACCACCCTTAATGCCAAAATTTCCCTAGAATCCTGAGGTTCTCCTTCTTCACCTCTCTTTCCCATCAAGCCTCTTCAAGGAAGCTAGCTCAAGACCCTCTGGCGGATCAAGACGACTGACGAAAGGGGGAGAAAGGACGGATCACCTGCCGATCTGTGATCAAACAAAACTATACCTGAAGAATGGGATACAGATTGACCGGCACAAAAGCCATCTCTATCAATCTACGCTCATTGATGAGACGGCGACATAGAGAAGAAGAACCCTTTCTCACCCCCCCTTTCACTTAAAAGTCAAGAATAAATACAAACTTTGGAATAAAAATTTGGTGGAATCGAGGATGGAATCGAATAGCGAATGCACTTGCGGTTAAGACAGGTCCTGCATCTCCTACCTAATGCAATTGACCGACCCGGCATCTCTTTCGTTCAAACAAATATGCCTTCGCTTCAAGACGCTATTTACCAATAAAAAAAGGAAAAAGACACTACCCTTTTGAATTGAAGAAGCCGAAGGGGTGAACGAGCGCTGCGGTAACGAGCCGTAAGAAAGATGAGCAGAGCATTCCTTCCGCCGGCCTTTATAGGAAGGAGTAGGAGAGCGTGGTGAGATAGATAGACGTCCAATCCTGCAGCAGCTAGTTGCTCGGCCTTAGTCTTGGGCGGATCTCACACTTCAATCAACCCCTTCGTACTGCAATCCAATCAATCGATCGATCAAGAGGCTAATCTCTTTTGTTTGGGCCGGTAGCTAAAAAAAAGAAAGTCCTCCATATCTAGCCAACTAGCTAGCAGCATAGCATTAGCTTCAATTGAACAAGCTCAACCTTGAAAAAGAAAGGTGGTAGGCCGAAGAACCGTTGAACGCTTCAACTTGGCCACTGAAGAAGGCGAAGGCTGGGCAAGAGACTAGGCCAACTTACTGCTTACTGCCATGCCATGGTTTATTAGGCTCCATAGACGGAACTTTTTTTTAGGTATTAGGGAGGGGAGGACACCACTCAGCACCTAAGGTGGGGTTCAATGCCTAACAAAAACGGCCAAAAGAAAAAAAAAAAAGAGATGTATGGCTGAGGGGAGGAGAGAAAGAACGCATGCATGGGGATTCTGTCTGTCGGAGGTTCGAGAATCTATGATAGGACATCTAAGGCTAAGGAAGAATTAATTAAAGGAAGTCCATTACTGAGAGAAGTGGTGATCTCGTCTTGCTTGCTGGGAGAGAGAAAGCTTCCGGACCACCTTTTCCAGCCAGATAGCGAGCGATCACTCAGCAATGAACACTAACTGAAAGCGGCCGGGAATGAGTACCTATCCCTTACGGGAATCGAACCCGTGTCTTCGACATGAAAAGACGATGTCCTAACCACTGGACGAAAGGGACCAAAAAGCCATTCTTCATATACCTCAGCTCCGAGAATAGAAGTGGTTCGTTTTGTTTCTATACGCAATTCAAGATTTCGTTTGTGTTCATGTTGGCGATTTCTGATGTGAATTCGGCGGGTCGTCCCCCCTTCCTACGGGTTCCCCCACCGACCCAGTGACACACCAACCACGCCCCTTCCCTTTCTCCGATCATAAAGCCCCCTGATCCCTTTCTTTGTCTTTCATCCTCCCTGAACAGAATAAGTAAGGCCCCGTTTTTTTCTAATTCAAAAAAGAAAGGGCGAAGCGCCCGTTTGAAGTGGCGAAGGCCTATGATATAGTAAGAAAGAAAGTACGTTAAGGTTACGAATTTAGTCGAACTATAAAGAAAGGGAGGCTAAGGTTACGAAGTAAGGTCAGCTGGTTAAGGAAAGCTCAGGTTATGAAATCGCTTAGCCGTTAATTAATTAAGTTAAGTAGTAGTGAGGCTCAGGTACGGAGCCTTCCACTGTGGACCGAGACTACGCAAAGGTAGAACACCATAGAAACTTCGCTGACTTTATCATAAACCTTGATTTCGCTACGCTCAATAAGAACCCGGAATAGCGGAAATCGGTTCGTGTTCCGCTTCCAAAGTCAGTCGTCTTTGCCCAAGTGTGAACTGCAGACGACTCTACAGTGGTTCCATTCCTTCTTACTTGACTTCTGGGTCAACCCAACCCGAATGGGAAGAAGAGGGTCAGCCAAACAGCGGTCCACTTTGTACATTTGCTGAGGCAGACCAATCGGGCATTTTTTAAAAGGGAAGGGAACTTATCACCGAAGGTTCGGAGACGCTCGACTGGTAAGGAGAGGAGGCCTAGGAAGGAGGCGGGAAGCTACCGCTTCTAGAATGCAAGCTTATCCTTTACTTTTTTTAGAGCGTACCGCTATTGAATAAAAAAAGGTTTATGGATGAAGTAATCGGAGTGACAAATGATTACGGTTGCGGAAACCGGAGAAAGTCGGGAACCGTCGGTTACCTTTTGAATCAAAGTAGCGACGAGCCGAGTACTTCGACTACAGGGGGGGGAAAGCTTCGTAGACAGCTTCGCGTCCTCGCCGCTTCTTTCTGGCGACTAGCTTCTCAAGTGGGTGGCTTGGTAAGCAAGCTACCTTCAGCATCGGTAAAATCCCTAATAGGCCGGAATGGTGGGGAAGGAGGCCCTCCCTACTTCAATGGAAAGGGGGGAATCGCCGTTTCACAGCCGCTCCTCTACAACTACCTTTCGCCCAACATGATCACGAACGAAGACAGAGAATTGCGTAGATAGAAGGACGAAACCAACCAACCCACTTGTCCTGATCGGAACGATTGAAGAAAGAAAGAGAATGGTGGCCCCTTTCGCCCAGGGGGCATCGTCGGAGAACAATGTCGGGGACAGGGTGAGAACCTTCCGTTGGTTACGCCCTTTCAGTGTTGGTTCTTCCTTAGATATGGCCAGATAGAGATCTATATCTTTCTATCGATAGATATCAAGATATATTGAGAAATGGATATTGATCTGGTTTCAAGATCTATGAACAAGATAGATCCCTAAATATCCATTTGAAAAAAGAGATGAATAGGCGGAGCCAGCTGAAGGAAGGGCGCGCGCCCCTCTTTCTAAAGCAAGAAGCGAGAAAGTTGACTTTGAGAAAGCTTCACTCCTCTCCCGTTGGTCGAGCTCAAACCTTACTCTAACAAGCTCTAACAAATAAGGCCGTCAGCCCTTAGCTTAGCACAAGCACTAAGTAAGAAACCTACCTTTTGACAACCTTACTAATAGAAAGGGGAAAGATGCGCTCAAGCATGCGAAGAAAGCTCGAAGAGCTTCCCTTATAAGAAAGGTTTGTAGAAAGGGGCTTCTTCCAATATCCCAACAAAGTAGGGGCTTCAAAGCTTGTAGTTTAGGGGTGCGCAGGTTTGGAACCCTATACAAGAGGCTAGCGTGCAATGGCTTTCTCTGATGGGGGCTCGCTTCAAAAAGCTCCGCTTGCTGCTTTTCATTTTGATAGGAGTAGGTAGGTGCTTGCTGCTCGTCAAAGCCGTAGCTTGCTGCTCGCTTGCTGTCTACTAAACGAGCCTTCACTGCCCGCCCGGCCCCTATCTTTAATCTTAAGTAAAGTGAAGTCAAATCAATGAAGTGAACAGCCCAACCTCTTTGTTTGAAGCTTTGCCGGGAAGCTTCTACTTGTTGAAGCTTTGCTTCCCCTAATTCCAAAAAACAATAAATAGACTTGCTACTATAGTTATAGTATAGGAAAAAGCTTCTCTTTGATAGCGGTCATAGGGGGGTTCAGAAAGGATCTGATCGTAGATAGAGACAACAACCAGTGCGGGGGTAGGGGCGGATGTAGCCAAGTGGATCAAGGCAGTGGATTGTGAATCCACCACGCGCGGGTTCAATCCCCGTCGTTCGCCCATCAATAAATGGACCATTTGTTACGCCTAGAAATAATTTTTTCTGCAAGTCATCTCGAGGCTTTCAAACGCATCCAAGCCCGATTGAAACATAGAAACCATAGATTCGCGTCGCCTACTTCAGGCTAAAGCCCCCTTGCTTGCGGGTCAGGAAAAGACTTTCACCTCACCATCTCACTCTGAATCCGCAGAAGAGTATACCATATCGAACGAAGAAAAAGCAGAGAAATAGAAGCAAAGAAATAACAATAACCAAAGGTGGTGAAGGGGTATAGGGTGAATAGGTTTGTTTCGAATTCGAATAGGTTTGCATCAAGGTACGTTTTCCCAAATGTTGATGGCTTGGAGTTCCCCATCTTTGAAGAGAAGGAGAGGTATGGGGATATAGTATATATAGAGTATAGTCCCTACCGTACGGTGCCCGAACACGATTTCTATCTTTCTACCGGGGCCCTCTCTTTCTTTTTGAATTTCATCCACAGAACGAACCAAGAACTGATAGAATTGTTGATGCCACCGCACCGAGAAAGAAGAGTGGAATTAATGATTTGAAAAAGAGGGCTAGGTCTAGCCAAGGATTGAGTCCTTTTTCTTTTGGATCTGCTACTCGACCCGTATTCTGTTACAGGTTTGCCTAGCGCTTCCATCGAAAGCTTATACCTGTTGACTTTGAAGCCAATTGCCATCCTCCTTTTAAATTAAAGCATCCCGTTCTTCGATTTCTGATTCATATGCATCTCAAGCCTTAGAGGAAGAGCCAAGCAAGGGTTAACGTTGTGTAGTCGGGAATAGAGTTGCCGGTAACCTTTGGCTAATAGCTAGCCTAAGACAAGAGGCAATAAAGCAGAGCTAGCGAAGGTTCGGAGACGCTCGACTGGTAAGGAGAGGAGGCCTAGGAAGGAGCTTTTTATTTTAAGCGCGCTCTGAAACAAAGGAGGCAGATACGTGAATGAAGTGAGATCTTGGAACAAGGGCAGTGGTTGGGTCTAGGATAAAATGGAAGGAAAGTGGCTTGGGAATGAAACAACATAGGCAGTCCCTCATGAGTGCGGCACGCATCATTGCCTTTCGCAGCAGTGCCTGACCGGTCCTTTCTCCTCTACAGGAAAAAGAGGTTTTGACCGCCAGGAGCCGGCTGTTGATAGCGAAGGACGAGCGTGATGCGATCCAGTCTCGATGTGCGGCAACTCCTGAAGGAGAGCTAGGCAGGACGATCTCCCGTGGCTCTAGATTAATGTGGTACGGCTAGGGGTGGACGCAAGTGTGAGGTACTGCATTGGCATTCTAAGCAGCGTTCCCCGGTAGCTGAGGAAGCCCCTTCTACGTTCTCAATGCCCGCGTCGACCCTATCGTCGCGTAAGGTGAGTTGACCGTCCATTGACAGAAGTTCATAGGCTTTTTAAGGAGGGATAACTAAACAACGGTCATCGGCGATGTGACATGATCCCTCAGTTCTCTTGGCCCCGGCCGAGATTTAAAGCCTCTCGCTCGACCACCAATGTCTTACACTGCATGGCCAGCGGCTTTAGCTTCTGCTACTGACAATGACTACAGCTCTGACGACTGCCCTACTTACTTACTCACTTGCATGTCGTCTTCGGCTGGCTCTTGACATTCCAGATCTATCTTCCACTCGCGCTCTCGAGACCTGACTAGACATGAAATGAACCATCTATCCGTACTTCTTGTCTCAGCTCTTGTCTTCGACGACGAGCCCCCCCGTTGCACGGCCTTCCGTTGCTAGGAAGATAGCATTCCCATTCACTGACTTGTGGTTGACGACGCCCTCTCAACTCCTCTCTTCGAGTGGAACGCTTCTGCCGCCTGAATCTTGATCTCTCTATAAATGCTACCTTCTTTTTAAGCTGCAAGTGTCTTTCTTTGTTCTCTGTTCCGTTCCTCTTCTCTTGAAGCCCTTGCATGGTATCATGTCTCGGTAGTACTCGGTATCGGTAGTCTTTCCCCTCTCCGTGAAAAAATTGTAAATTGTGGTTTCCTTTCGTATCGAGATCTTAATAAGACTGGAATCAATCTACCGAGGAACTTCTCGCTAGGGAACTGGTCATTAAGTGCTTTCTGTCTCAACGGAAGTGCGAAAGCCTATTTGTTGCTTTTAATACGAGATCAGAATAAGCCTATAGAAAGAAATTCCTCTTCTTTTGTAGAGTAGATTGTCAGCGGTGGTACCGAAATAGAATGAAATGTAAGAGTTCCCCCGAAAGAACAAGGTTGGTAGTAAGTAGGGAGGAGATCTAGAAGGTTGGGATTAATCGTTTCAGTTGGAATGCCAAATCATTAGCGACTGGCGCTGTCTTAAACTTAAAGAAGTACCATTGAGGTATTTGTAGAAGTAGGGTCAGGTTAGGGCTTCTTCTTTAGCACATAGCTGGGCGGAAGCTCAAACCAAACAACGACATGGGATTCTTTCCCAAGCTATTGGTGCGGAGTTCCATCTCTCTTTGCCTGAAGCTCTCTTCCTTGATAGTTTGGACCAAATCTGGAACAGAAGCTGGAATTGACCAATGGCACTAGTCCCGATGTCTTGTGGGAACACCTGCTACACTTCTCTATTACTATATCTGACCATATCTCGTACCAAGGCTGAAACAGTACCGAGATGAACCAGAAGTAGGGGGAAAGACTCCTACTCAGCTCTTCATTGCCAGCTAGCGCAGACTAGCGGTTAGACGCTTCGTTTGTATGGCCTTTCCCTGCATTATATACCACGTTTCATTTTCATAGCCCCACCCACAAGAACTTCCACTTCTGTTTTCCTTCCTAAAGGTAGCCCTCCACTTCAGGCGATTACGCTCTTCACGGGTTGGATTTCATTTTTTTCATCATCCCTAGAAAGTCTTGTCGCGAGCCAAGTAGAGTGTAGAACATTGACAGGGAACCGCGAGGAGAATTGCATCCAGGGCCCGATCTTCTACTGCCTACCTTGATTCATGGGGCAGGGAGCCAACATGGTTGATAGCAATTGCACCCAGGGCTCGATCTACGGCTGTCAAGCTTTCCCATTCGCATGCCTTAGGCGGGGCCGCTCGATCTTTGTTTCTTCAGAACGAGGTCCGAAGAAAGGCGGGAATAAGGGCAGCACTTCCTTAAGGTAGCCAAGCGAGCTTCGCGGATTTCATAGTTTCATCGAGGTCGTCATGAGTTGAGTTAGCATGAAACGGGCGGGGCCATCTTAGGAAGCGGATCTTCGTCTACGGGGGACAGTTGGCTATTTGACACTTCTGCTATAGCTTAGTGCTTCTTTTGCGGTACCATAATGCTCTTCCTTCTCCGTTTTGTTCGTACACGAGTGAGAATTTCCAGCGTCTGACTCACCAGCATAGGACTCCGTGCCGATGGCTGAATAACTACGATAGGATTCACCAGATGAACCGGATGATCCAGCACAAAAGGCTTTGTTTGACCTTTAAATAGAAGTGGTGGGAACCTGGGTCTGCAGATACCTGGACTCGCAAAACTACTAAAATGTGGCTTCTCATCGATAGAAAGAGGTGTTCAACGAACGGAAATTCCATACTTTGGTACGCGCATCGTTTCTTCAGTTGGTGGGGCTAGGTTAATAGCTGGCATTTAATAAACAGAGCGATAGACCCCTGAGTAGGACGGGAAAGGCTAAGCTTTGGTGCCATCGTTTGTCTAGTATACTTAGTGTGCCTAGTGTGAAAGGAAATATGGCTTCGGGCAATGTCACTTCAAAAGAAAATCCTATTCTATTGGCTATTGAGAACTGGGATATATTGATTCTGGTTCTCCAGAATTGCTTCTTTCTGTGCCTGCACCTATTATGTAGATGATGGACTATAAAAAAAAGGTATTATACTGACCATGGCATAAAACAAAGAAGAATGTCCGGCGATAGCATAGGTGCTCTTGCTCCCCTCAGTAGCTCCGATTGAGTCCGTTCGAGTTTCAGCTTGGCTAGGGCGCTGGAAAAGAAGTCATTAAAGCGAGCTACCGTGTCCTTATCCGAACCACTACGTACTCCAACAAGGAAGCCATCCCCGTATCTACTAAAGAAAGATGGATTTGTTTTGCACCTGATAGCGCAAAAGATGGATGCCTTTCAGTATAAATTTCCTACTTAGGAAGAGCCCTTCTCAAAGACACGCGAGCCAGCCTAGAACGGAGCACATGCTACTTCTTCGAAATCGCGAACACCTTACCTTTCTTCTTAGTCTGATCCGGACACTCAAGACCTCGGTTCTTGGCTTTGATCCAATTCCGAAGCTCGTTTGCTCACTAGCCGATGTCATTTGAAATTGACTTAGTTAGAAAAGTATGGAGATTTTAAGTAGCAAGAAGTTTCTTTACCTTCCCCCTTTTGGGGGTAGTGGTATATACGATACAGATTTCTTTTAGGAATGATCTTTCCCTGTAACTAGAAATTGAATAAGAGAAGAAAGATCGTAGCGTAGAAAAGAAAGAACGTTTTGATTCGAGGCGGATCCCATTTTTTAATTTAGGGAGGCTACTCTCCTATCCGATTGACAAGAGATGCTTTTATAGGAGTATGCCCAGTTAAGAGGAAAGAGGAGAGATGGCATAGAATCAGCTACTGGTCTCAGGTGCAAATGACAAATGGGCAGTGAATCAATACCTGTCATTCTTAGGATAAGCAGTCTCCGCTTTTACAGGTTCTGCTGTGAGGGAGGAAAGATCAGATGTCACGTAAAAAGTTATAGATAATAGATTCAATGGCGGAGTCCCTTGTGAAAGAAGAAGCTGCATTGCGAGTCTTAAAAGTCCAATGAGGTTTTTAATCCTTACGGAGAGGCGCCCACGGAACTTAGGACTCGCCCGTGGATCTTACCACCTGCAGCTCTGTTAGGTCACCACTCAAGGAAAGGAGCAGAACCACCGAGTTCTCGCCTTCTTGAGGCCCGAAGGACCCCATAGGAGGGCACCCTTAAAGGTGTCAGACTAAAAGGGGTCAGTAGCACCTATCTCAGTACTACTGATTAGGTTGGCTTCACACAATAGAGAAGCTAAAACCACATAAGTTATTATGATAGCTTTCTAAGGGCGAAGGTGCCTATTTTATAGGTATCCAGACCCACCAAATCATGGCGATCGGGATTATGGTGTAACACACCACGATCCGGAAGGATATTATCCACCGGAGCGCCCCCCTGCAGCTACCCAAGGCCTTACTCTACTACCTTCGGTTCTAGCCTTCTCTTCTTTCTTAGGGATGGTTAGAGGAGGTGTCGCATATCGGCTTTAGCAGCTACTAAGCTATCGCATATCCGCTGCAGCTACCCAACCAAGGCCGCTCTTCCTGCCGTGAACGGCCGCTTTCAGTGAGTCTTAGCTTCTTTCTTCTCCTAAGAAACTCCTAAATAAAGAATTGGAATGCTTCTACTTCTGGGGAAATCTCTCTAATGGGTTAGGCCTGAATTCTGTCTTTCAACTAACTTCGGTACGGTCCGTTGACCAAATGAAAGCAAAAGAGATGGAATCCCTTTCATTTTTAAAGGCGAATCGAGAGGTCAATCTGATGGACTGACTGAAAGAGTTTGAAGTCAAGTCAGTCTTGTTTATCCTATCCCCGATAGGAAGAAAAGACCGGGCTAGAAGAAGAAAAGCTCTCTTTTATGTTCTGAGGGATAGTCCCACTCTCTCTCATTTTCAGGAGGTTCAGTCTCTATTTAAATAAGATGAGTAGCAAAGACTTCGTCGCTTCTAATATATAAGAAGTCGATCCTTGACTATAGAGGTCTTTGGTCGGCTTTTTAAAAGAAGACGTAAGGACGAAAGAAGAAGCTTTTGAAGAAGTGATAGTAACTTCATACCAGGAGCGAGAAAGGTAGCTATTGCCTTGATCCCATCTCTCATTCCCATTGGGAACCGGCTATTCCCACTTCTTAGAAAGAAGGAAATGCCTCATTTTTTGGTCCGGAGAGAGCTTTTTCTCATTCTATGCGATGAATATCAGATCAAGTGTTAAGTCTTGTGCTTGGTAAGCGGGAGTAATCTTAGACTAGATATTAGATATTGGTGATAGTACTGGTGCTCAAGACCCGGCAGTCTTATCCAAAGATCTCTTTTTTTAATCAGGCTTCAAAGTAAAGTCCAAGTAAAAGAGTGCAGTTTCGCGAGAAAAGGGGGGGACCAATAGGATAGAGAGCGGGTGGAACACTGTACCAAGGACAAGGATCGACCTTTAGGGAGAGAGAGAAGGAGAAGATGGAACCTGATATGAATAAGAGGTGGGGGCAATGATGGTCCTAGGTGAATGGGCTAGACCGGAAAGCACATAAGCTCGCTTTCCAAGACTTGGAATGCTAACTAAATCGAAAGCTAATGGAAGGCTGGAGGACCTGGCCCACTAAACTAAAGGATAGGCGCATGGGGGAGGATTTTTAGTAAAAGCTGCACGGGACCTATCTGCTGCCTCCACTTCTCCTTAAGGTAGAGTTGAGCTTATTCATGAGGATGATTCGTAGTTCTCATAAGACAAAGATCTTACTTACGCAATTACCGATTCGAATACACAGCTAGACGTAGGCAATGTAATGAATGCTCGCACAGACGGAATAGAATACCGGATTGGACCTTAGCCGCTCGGGAATCGAATCCTTCTCCACCAGGAAAGAAAGGAAATCGCCACGACGCTGACATCTTTTCATACGTACTAGACCCGGAGTACAGGCAAATTCGGAAGAAGCCGCTTACACGACTTCCACCCCTTACCACACTTCCAATACAGACAACTCAAGCAAGAGGTTTGACATCACTCCTGCAACTGCAAGACAAAGACTCAATCAAGAACCAGAGAAACTGCAATCAACCTTAGTCAAAGACTAGCCACATCCCCTGGCTTGCACCCTGACTCTCAGTCTCAGTCAACTCAAGGTGAGAAGCGAAAGCCGCTCGACTTGAAGGAGAGGTTAGTCTATCGCTTTAAAATTAGATAGAACTTCACCTCGCAGCGGAAACGCCGATCTCTCTTTATTTTTTGAAAGAAGAACGTATTTATATCTACATCCCGAAGAACGCTAATCCTATAGTATAGAACGAAAATCCTGGAACAGAACATCTAAAACTGGCAAGACTTCCATACCTGAGATAAATATAAGATATAAATTACATGACTTAAAGGACTTTTGACTAATAACAAATCTATTATTCAATTAGCAACATACCTAGCATACTCTATAGGGCATAAACCAAAGACATGATACAAATCTCCAAACATAAAACTTTCATATCAAACTATATAACCTCACCTCAAACAAAGGCCCTCAGAAGAGCCTGAAGTAGATAAACCTACAAATAACAGAATACCTGCCAAAAGCTTCACCTCGGTAAACCTTTGGAATACAGATCGTCGAGCCGCCGACAACTCCCCAGGTTCACTAAAACAGGGGTACTCCGCGAAAGACTATTGAGTGACCTGTCGAGCTGGTCCGACACCAAGTGGGCCGCACCTCTGAGAACTCAATATGAAAGAGAAAGGTCTTCCTTTAACCCCGAAAGTCGTCCTGTAGATAGGTTTCTCACCGGTCGCAGAAAGTCTTTTAAGAAAAAGGCTTCCCGAGACGCCTAAAGTCAACTATCTGATGGTCTGAGAAGTGTCGGTTCCATAAAGTCTTTCTACTCCAGGACGCACGACACCTTTCCCAGCTCTAGGTTGTTCTAAACCACGAGCTGCTACCAAGTATTCTGTACCAGATGCACCACCGAGGAGATAGACTTCACCTAATGGTGAAGGAGAAGGTAACTCCAGTATTGGTAACCTGAAATAAACCCCTCAACATGCAACCAAGTCATATACCTTCCATAAAAGGCCAAATCGAACCAACATAGAATCGGTCCGATCAACTTTCCATTTCCGATTGTTGACTGGAGCATTAAAGAACTCCTCAATCGTTACCCTTGGGTCAATCGCGGTACAGTAGTACCAACGACAGTACCGTAACAAGTCCCGAACCCGGGTGGTCAACTCAAGGAATTCCTTAATTGACTCGACTTCAAGTAGATCGTCGGGTATCAATGTCAGCTCCCGGGCTTTCATCTCTCGCCTCAAGAGGTAAATAATGACACCTCTAAGAGTTGGGTTAAGAGGAGACCCCCGTCCAAGCCATAGCTCAAACGGGAGCCTTTGCTTAGTGTACATAGCCAGAACCCTTTCGAAGTGACGGTTCCGCTTATGGTCAAAAGTCGCTAATTGGCGAAAGCCGGCTCCACCAACCAAACTCAAACTAGCATTCCTTCCTCCATTCACTAGCAATGAGCGAAAGAGCAATGAGCCCATTGGGCAGTCTTTACCCCTGCTCTTTGGTCCCCAAAAGCTACTGAAAGTCCTAATCGAAGAGCCATATATTCCAGTCCGGATCGAGGAGCCAAACAACCAACTAGCTGATATCCTTAACTGCAAAACTGCTCCGAGTGGTTAGCGAACTATTGAAGTAGATAAGTTCCAGTCCGCATTGAGGTGCCAACCCCAAGCAAGGTGAAGCAGAAGCAGCAGCTCTTTTTGAACCCATTTTACCTTGGGGACAAAAACAAGCTCCAAAGAGAAGTACTTCTCGGGACTTCTCTTTTCTTCTTTCAAATTCTTCTCGCTTATCACCGACTTTCCAAGCGTAGTCTGTAGTAGGGGGGGCCATTCTCGCAGGAGTTGGAGTAGGAACATGACAAACCATTAGAATGCATTCTCGCAGGAAGTAGCATACTAATGTTTGTTGCCCGCTTTCGTTCCTTTCGTCTCGAAGGCCGGTTCAGTAATAGTTCAAATCCTTCTAACTGGCTAGTGCATTAAGGTGGCATGTCTTACTCCGGGCCAGCGGTGAACGAAGTGTTAAAGTAGATAGAGCTAGCGTTCTGTACTCAGCCGACCAAGCAAAACTCCAGCTAAGCTAATAGCTCTAATTGTGGGATATCTAAATAATATGCTCTTGTTTGTGGCCTTCCTTCTCGCCCTAGCCCTGTCCGATCTCTTCGCTACCGATTCAAATCGTTCTTCAGCTTTCTCCCCACAAGCTGCGATCAAACTACGCTCCTCTTTGAGATAGAGAAAATCCTCTCCGCAGCGCAGGTGTAGACTGGGGGAATATATCGCTCAACGGGGCCAAGAGGGAGAGCAAGCCCTTCCTTATGAAGCGGAAAGAGGTCGAGATGCGGTGTCTACTCATTCACATCGGCGAGGAGACGCTGTGCATACTTTAACCCTTGTCATTTATCTATATCTATATGATTCAAGTCAAGGGGTGTGGGCCTTGCCATGCATATAAGTCGGCAGGGAAAGGGGAAGGTTGGGTCCCCTTTACTTATTATAACCGAAAGCACTACCGTGTAGTCCAATTCATATTCATAAATGAAGTGAAACCTATAAGAGAACGACAGAATCATAGTCGATCACAAAGCCAGGAAAGGAAAGACTACAGCCAATACTCCTTTTCCAGCTTTCTTTCCTGCTTTCCGGTTCCTAATACGAGACGAGCTAACTGGAGTGAAAAAAGACCGATTGCCTGCTTTCCTATTCTATTCCATACATACTAAAAACTAGTGACCGGAGGAGAATTATACCAGTTTACTTTGGCCAGAGCAGAAGAGCTAATAGACCAGAGCGGTGCTTTCCCGATTTCGATAGCTAATACGACGAGAAGGCTCTGACAAGACCTACACCCCATAAGTATTAAGAGAAGGAAGAAAAGCCATCAGCCCAGGGATACTCTGTAGACCGTTAGACTCGTGCTTCTGTTGGCTGTTGGGAAGTACTTCGTTTCACTTCTCAAAACAGAGGAGAGAAGCCAGTGACCGTAGGAGAGCTTTTTGCCCCTTCCTTTTCTTGTGTTCCTGACCAGAGCAGACCAAAGAAGTGACGTGACCAGCTGACCTGCTTGTATGCCTGTTTCCGGTTGCTGTTCAAAGGGTAAAAGGACAGAGGAAAGGGACGATTACGAGTGCCTGTTCTGGTTCTTATGAGTAGAAGAAGAGGAGATTAGTAGCCCGAGCGAGAGCTCCCAAGCCGAGTCCGTGCTCTTTCAGTAGTGTTGGTAAATATCCTTTCTGCCTTCCTTCCCTTGGTGATGGATGCAGACACCAACCAACCGCTTGACCTGCCAATAGTAATAATTCTTTCAAGTCTGGTCTTGGACGACCTCGAAACTGCTGAGCAAGGAACCCTTTCTCTAGCTCCTCCTCCAGAAGCCCATCAAAGGTAGGTCTGTAGGTAGTGATGTTCCTGCTCCTTCTATTCCCGCCTATTGAGGCACCGGGAAGAATGGACCACCAATGAATCCTGCTTCCTTATCTTCTTATTCCCCCATTCCGTGGATTGGTTCCAACATCAAGACCGGTGGAGGAGAACTCAAGTCAATGCGCTTACCAACTCCTTATCGACCTTCAAATCTCTTATCTAGACAGGATAAGAGCAAATGAACCCCCCCCTTCCTATTGTCTATTCCTATTCCTGGCTCACTGTCGGTGGGCATTAACTAGACCTGTTCTCATAGCTATCTATTGGTGCTCTCGGCATAGGAAGTCTCGCCGGTTGATCCAGCACCTTGCTAAGTATCCATTTCAGTTCCGGCCTCCAGCCTCCTTGTGTAGTTCCAGCTGATCCAGTCGTTGATCCTGCAGCTTATCAAAATAAGCACCAGCAGAAAGAGGTAGATACAGAGCCATAGGCAAACCTTCATGATCGATAGCCTTATGAATACGACCCTCGTGCTCGAGAGGCAGATCCAAAGGCAGTAGCTTACCTAGGAGCATACTTCGGTGTAGCATATATAGCGGCATACCCCTTTAACCTAGGTGGAAAAGAGATCTATTGATACCCACCATCAGTTTACCCAGAAGCCCACGGAGCGGTGAAGGGAACAGGATTTCTCTCTCCGAAGAAAAGCGTTCCTTCATTCGTCCCTGCGGGCGAACTGATCCAGTTGAAACGTAAACTACATTTCTACCCCATCCCTAACAACCAACCTTGATGCAGCATCTAGGTAGTTCTCATCAGGAACCATTGTAACGAAGTAGGTAGACCATTTAGCATGTGTCCTCTCAATGCCTGCTGTTATTATTTCTCCACCGTCTTCCCGCGTCGAAAAATCGGTTTTGTATTGTATTATGTACGATTGGAGAATCATTCTTTGGAAAAATGAACTATCTTCCCCCAAGCTAAATTATTAAAAGCCGCCGCCCAGACTAAGATTCTTTCCTATCGCGCTATGGGCTTTGATGCTTACGCGCGCCTTAGCACGCGAAATATTGCCTTCCTAACTAAGCTAAGCGGAGCTCTTGCCCTGTCATATTGTTCGGTCCTCCCTTCTCTAACACTGCGCTAATAAAGCACGGGGCTATTAAGATGTAGAATATGTCCCCTACACTCTTTCAATCTCTTAAGATTTGGAATCTCAGCCATCCTCCATTGAATTTGGTCTATCTTTTGATTCTGGTTTACCTCGAGAGATAAAGTAGCCCGTACCTTTCCTATTAATTTATTTGGAACCTATCTCGTATCTATTGATGACTAAAACCTCCCTCCACTCGTGGGACAGGGTTCTTATTTCTATTCTGATTTGGAATGGAAGAACTTCCCCACCCCACTACTCAACCGTAGCTTTCTACCTTTTGATTATGGTCATTTTTTCTCCATCATACAAGACCCGTGCCACTTTCACCTGTAGTTGCAGCAGCCGTTTTGCTTTATTTTACGGAATATGGAGCTCTAATCCGCTTTTTCAAGCTTCCCATTTGCTGATCAAGTGAGTGAGGTCGAAAGACTTCCCAGGTCGGGGGGTTTATCTGGACATCTAATCCATGCAGGTATGCCAAATGACTTTCTCTTTATAACGAGGAAGGTTAATTTAATTTATAGGAAGAAACCTCTGTGATGTGGTATAAGATGGCCAATTGCATTAAAAGAGTGGCTAAAGATGTTTTTGGAGGGTAAAAATCACTCACATAAAGAAAGTTGGTGGTGGAACCAACCAAGATGTATGTCGTCCGACCCAACCTCAGACTCTTTCTTCCCGACCTAGTTTTCCCCATCGGGGATTTCTTTGGGCTTATCCGCCACTTTATTCTGGAATAACTGGAATACCAGAATAAATCAGGAATCTGACCAAGCCACTAAGCGGCATCGGATCGAAGTGTACTTGAGTAACTTAGCACCCTATTTGCAAAAAGAAAGTCGAAGTTCTAAACCTTCCTTCTGGGCCATCCTTATCGGGAGCATAAAATGGACTTGCTACCCCAGTCTTCCTTAAGGCCTTTATGCCGAAAGGACTAAGAGCTCTTATTCCGCAGTCTTTAGCACATAGCAGTCGACGCAGTACTCTGGCGGTTCCGCTAATATTCCTATCAATTCATTCCTCAAAAACCCGGAATAAATCGTAGACTGGTACCTTTGAAAAAAGAAAGGCTTAACTTCGCTTCGTTCTGTATTAGCAAGAACGGAATTTCTGTTTGAAAGAAAGTCTTACCGTGTACTAAAGCTTTCACGTGGCGAGAGGGATTACTTGCTAAAGATTCCTCAGGGAAATGTTAACTACGAATGGCTAGATAGAGTCGAGTGAGGCTTGAATAAATAAGCTAATAAATTCCATGGCATCATTGCAGCTTGAATCTCTTTAAGCATTTCTGCTTCCCGAGTGTTGGTTTGGAGTTGACTAATGCCCCTCGGTTGAAAGAGAATCTTTTACCGCTGGATCAGCTGCAGAAGAATCCAAGCGAAAGACTCTAACAGTCAAAAGGGAAAAAGAACAACAAGGGCAAGCCTGGGAACAAGGGTGGTGGCGACAAACCGAAGATTGCTTCCTTTGTGATGGCCCTCACAGAGCCATGGAGTGCCCAAAGAGGAACAAGCTCTCCGCCTTAATCCAAGAGGAGGAGAGGCCCAAACGTGAAGAAAGAAGGATGGGTTCGTTGCAACTCTTGAACGCCATCAAGGCTAAGGTCGAGGTGCCCAAGACCGAGAGGAAAGGCCGCATGTATGTGATGACCAAGGTGAATGGGTTGGAGACTCGAGCCTTGGTGGATACGGGTGCCTCCCATAACTTCATCGAGGTAGATGAGGCCAAGAGACTTGGGATTAAGTATGAAGAGGAGCGTGGTTGGCTTAAGGCTGTCAATTGCGAGGCCAAGCCCATCTTTGGCGTAGCTCGTGGGGTGAAGATATGCTTTGGTGAGTGGTGTGGCTTGGTAGACCTTTAGGTAATGCCTATGGACGACTACCCAATTGTGTTTGGGATGGAGTTCTTGGATGGTGTCCGTGCTGTCCCCATCCCATTTGCCAACACCATGTGCATCTTGAGTGAAGGGAATGCATGCATGGTGCCTATGTCCCGTGAAGCTACACTCCAGGCTATCACCCTAGAGAGACTTGGAAAGTGCCTTAAAAGCTCATTTCTTGGCCATAGAGGATTGAAAATCTTTACCTGGAATTGCATTACTAGTAATATTGGACTAATTCTACTAGTTCAAATTTCTAGATTATAATTTATTCTATGCCATGCTTAACACAAGACAGTTGAACAGAAGAACTGTCCCCTAATCCACTCTATAGATTCTACCTTGTTCAAGCTGTCCAATTCCATGTCTTATTTGCCTGGCTGGGCATAGTAAGATCGTAGAATAGAAGTATTTGCTGCTAAGAGCGGATTCTATACCATTCAATAGCACCGGATTGGGATTCATTCTCCCTCCTTCGCTCCTCTCCCGTTGGTCGAGTGGCTTTCGCTCCTTCTTTCACAACCAATTCTCTTCCTAGCATAGCAACCTATTTGGGCAAAGCCGTGAACCGTACTCCTAGTAGGTCACTCACTCTCTTAAGAGAGGGATAAGACTAAGACTATAAGGAAAACAAGAAAGAGATATTCATTAAAGCAATAAAAATCAAAGCGACAGGAGAGACATTGGGTTAATAACAGACAAGAAAGCCAAGCTGCAATAGCAATCCAAGAAGAGCGCACCTTATTATCCTTAAATATAAGATAAACTCGTGAAGGGCATAGCTTCTAATAGAAGATAGCCATAGCCCATGTATTTCAGTTGCCAGATCACACTAATGAAGTACACACGCATGCGGCAGACAGTTGAACTAGTAAGACGTAAGACTTGGAAGCCTTACGACTGTATGAAGTGAGGAATTTCTGATTGCCCAGTGAGAGTCATATTCAAGAGCATAAAGCTACTCACTGCAGTAGTTTAGTCTAGTGGCTGAACCCTCCTTTCCCTCTCGCTATGTGAATAGCCCTATTTAATTTAGCGGAGTTAAGCTTAAACAGCTTCGCTTCCTTACTGACGCAAGTAAGTGAGAAAAACCTTATTTAAAGAGGGAAAAAAGGAAGAAGCCTTCAGGCTCGACCATCGGATCGGTAGATGATTGGAATGTCACTTCATCGACATGGGCAGTAGCAACCACTATAGAATAAAAGAAGGAAATGTTCGCATTCACATTCCATTCAAAAGAGATCTTCTTTATAAGCAATTTCTTGAGTAGGATTTTTGTCCCAGCTGCTAACCAACAAAAAAACCCAGGAATTTAGTTCTTAGCTAGAAAAGTTCCTTTCCTCAGAGGCAAGGCGCGACCCCTATGGGCGCTAATAGAAGTGATATCGAAAAGACTGAACTTCCAAGTAGGATATTTCCCTCAGGCGGAAGTCCGAGTCATGGCTGCCAGCCACGAAGCGAGAGAAGCCTTTAGCCCGCCACTCCCCATTAAAAAATAAACGGAAGGACTACCCTCGGGCCTTCTATCAAAACAAACCAAAAAACTCCTTAGGCACACTGGAAGAGCGATTGAAAGGCAAATCAATCTAATATGGGGAGAAGTTGGAATTGTCCCAAGGTGGTCATGAGATGGTGCAGTGCAGAGCCTACCGAAGACGACTCAACCACCACCTCCATCATCTGATGAGTTCGAATCGGTGCTTCCTGAATTCAAGACTCAGCCTTCGGCCATCGTGAAAAGGCCTTCGAATGAAAGCTGACTACAGGGGGTTCGTAACTCATCCCAATGATCGGGAATTCCAACTTGAAGGGCTGAAACCGGCGAAGATGCAAAGCGAGAAGAATTGGTTGGGCAGCTATGGAGCCCTTTGTTCTCCATCGTCTACCTTAGCTCAGGCGGCTACCTGCTACAATCCAAACGGAACTGGAATGGTTTGGAAATGCCAACCGATGAAAGACGCCTGGGGGAACAAGTAGGGGAGCCGGGAGCCGGCCGGTCCTGCGCAGCTACATGGAGATGTGGGATTCGAGAAGTACCTACCGAGAAAGAATGAAAACCGGAGCACTCCCCTCGAAAGAAAGAAAGATCGTCACCTCCTTGATATCAAGAAAGAACCGGCGTGAAAAAGCTCCATTTCACAGGTTAGCGGCGGAAAGGGCAATGCCGGCTTCATCGACGAGGAATGAAAGCCAGAAGAGAAGCGGATCGCCACTCCATTGCGTGTGACATTGAGGAGCTTGGTAGCGTCGGAACGGGGCACAAATGGGTGACTGCTTCGGAACAGATCAACGAGCTGAGCTTTTTCTTATAAACGAAATTTCTTTAGTATCGAGATCAGTAGAACTTGAAAGATTTGTATTTGAAAAAGAAAAGCCTTCATTGACTGAGAAACTATATTTATTTGATTCTAGTTTCGTGGCACTTGAAAACACAACAAAACCAGCTCTAGCCATTAGACAACAACTTGACTTGGCCAAAGGCATAATAGGGAAACCCCAAGGAAAGAAAGGAAACGGGGTGGAGAGAAATGGGGCAAAGTCTATCCTCGGTCAAGTCATCTGAAAGATGCTCGACCTGTGAGATGAGAGAAGCGTTCAAGCATCATTAGATTAGCTTCACGGGCAAAAGGGGAAGAAGATGCCTGGACAGGAGCTATCCCGATTAATGTAAGAATACCCGTGACTGGCCGTCTTGATGAGTGATCACTTGAGATTCTCACATCGACAAAGGGGCTACCCTACCCATTATGAAAAGATACACCGGCTCTGAGAGATTCTACTGTCAGAGAGGGATTTTATTGAAAAAGCCCTTATTTTGGTACAGGAGCGTGAAGCCGGAAAGGAAAATTTTGGGTGAATGGAGAAGTATGGGGAGTCAGCAGAGCAGCTGCCACAGCAAATAAACTGATATCAAAAGGAGTTGGGGCGAAAGGCTTTTGATCCATAGCCTGTATCGGCTGAATGGACTCGTCATCAAAGGCAAAAGGCCAACGAAAAGAAATTGAGCTAATGATCAAAAGACTAGCCTTCATACATTACATTCATTCTATGTCGTAACCATATTCCTTGATTTCGAAATGGCAGCATCAGTGTCGGCTAAAGCAAGGGTTAGGTTAAACCGTCGATCAAATGGGGGGCTGACCTAACCTAGTGACAGTGTAACGTAATAATAATAAATGATAAAATTCTTTCCTGGCTTTTGCGTCTGATGATGCATATGCCGTGCCTGATTATGCGTATGCTTGTGCGGCTGTTTCGATTTCACTCGTTGAAGAATGTCTTTCCTTTGCAAAACTTGTATCTGGCGGGTTAGGTTACTAAACTATACAATCAAAAGTGATAAGGTAATATTCGCCTGAAGCGGATGGAGACCTCTCTTTATCCGCCTTCGGGCTTTGAAAAAAGGCTTCGTACCATCCATAATCTATAGATAGATTGATTGACTCGCGGTTAGGTTAGTAGTTTGCGACAAGCAGACCAAACGCCTCCCTTGGCCTCCCGGCTGTAAGTCAGCCAGAAAAGAGACTTGCTATTTCCCCACCTAGGATCCCCAAGAAAAAAAGCATAATATAATAAAGTGAAAGATCAGATTGTTACAGAAGACCAGATCGAGGGAAGGAATCTACTCTACCGGACAATCAAAGAAAGAAGCCAGCTTAAAAGCACCCTGGTCGAAGCGAAGCGCATGCGATGAGGGAAGAGAGAGACCACCAATGCAAGTGGATCGACTTAAGCATCGATTTCGAAGGCGACAACATGAAGCATGAAAATAGAGCCAGCCACTTTTATCGTTAATAATGTTACAAGCAACAACGAGAAAATACGCTCTTGGATGCATGCCCCTATCTCCCACCCATCGTCCTGATCTTGGCTTGAAGTATCCAACGCTAAAACGAAAAAGCGAACTATTGGAATTCTTGGGCTTAGCCCTCTTTTACACCAACTCAATAACAAGCGCCGAACAAGGATGAAAGAAATCACATTACTAAGATAAATTTATTAAGCCAGTCTTCCATGGTTTGATGAAAGGGCTAAACCTGAACCAGCCAGATCGGGGGTATGAAGGAGAATTCGTCTTCCAGCCAATCACGCAGGAATCTACGTACATCTTAACTGAACAAGTACTATAACTAAGAGAGTCACCTGTAGACAAAGGGACTAGGAAGATAGATAATGGTGGATTCTTGAGTCGTATCCACGTATCCAGAGGGCATGTATATCGCCATAGGAGTACCTTGTTAGAGGTAGTGCCTATCTATCCCTTGTCATAGCAGGCCTCATCAGCCCGCTTGAGGAAAGTCGGGATTTTTGTCCTCAACTGCTAAGAGATAGGATAGAAAGATTCTATTATCGACGGACACATCAAGTTGGCCAATCACTCCTTGCTGCTTTCAAAGCAACACTTACTTCCTTCTCGAAAAGAAGGATTTGATGCTGTTAAAAGCGCTATCCCATCTATCAATTCTTTTCTTAAAAACCGTATGAAAAAATAGAATTCCCCCCTTCTTACTGTTGGAACATTCCCGTCTTGCTTGACTCGAGTGCTAGTTTAATTATATGCTCCTTTTTCTAACACTTTCTTCACTTCAGCTCGCTTCCGACTTGCTTGCTACTATCGTATTATAAGACAGACTGGTTTGCATTGGTAGCTATGCTTAGCGGCGACATACTTCTTTTTTAACTGAATCTCATTTTCCTGATTGGATTGCTTTCTTTTTCTTAGTGTGGCATCTTTCTTTTTTGTTCGCTGTCCACTGGTGATATTATCATATATAAATGTAGATAGAGAAAGAGGCTAAGCTAAGCCTACGTAAATGGGAACAGCTTTTTTTGTCCGCTTTCAGCTATGCTATATAGAAGCGCTACCTTGTGAAAGAAAACATCATATGTAAGTAAGTAGAATCTAGAATAGAATCCAGAGCAGCTAAGAAAATAAAATCGAGTAGCTTGCGGGCCGGTCGTCATTGCACACTAGCTGGTCAGTGGGGGTAAGAGAGTGTTCCGTTGGTCAACAACCAACCACATGAAACTTTAAACTATTATTAGAAATGGAAGTTTGGGTACTATATAAATAAAGGATTATATATAGTAAGTAGATAGAGCCCCAGAACGCAAAAAAAAAAAGGTGGGGGAACCAGAGTGGTCACGATAGGAAAGAGAAATGACTATAAGGAACCAACGATTCTCTCTTCTTAAACAACCTATATCCTCCACACTTAATCAGCATTTGATAGATTATCCAACCCCGAGCAATCTTAGTTATTGGTGGGGCTTCGGTCCGTTAGCTGGTATTTGTTTAGTCATTCAGATAGTGACTGGCGTTTTTTTAGCTATGCATTACACACCTCATGTGGATCTAGCTTTCAACAGCGTAGAACACGTTATGAGAGATGTTGAAGGTGGCTGGTTGCTCCGTTATATGCATGCTAATGGGGCAAGTATGTTTCTCATTGTGGTTCACCTTCATATTTTTCGTGGTCTATATCATGCGAGTTATAGCAGTCCTAGGGAATTTGTTCGGTGTCTCGGAGTTGTAATCTTCCTATTAATGATTGTGACAGCTTTTACAGGATACGTACCACCTTGGGGTCAGATGAGCTTTTGGGGAGCTACAGTAATTACAAGCTTAGCTAGCGCCATACCTGTAGTAGGAGATACCATAGTGACTTGGCTTTGGGGTGGTTTCTCCGTGGACAATGCCACCTTAAATCGTTTTTTTAGTCTTCATCATTTACTCCCGTTTATTTTAGTAGGCGCCAGTCTTATTCATCTGGCCGCATTGCATCAATATGGATCAAATAATCCATTGGGTGTACATTCAGAGATGGATAAAATTTCTTTTTACCCTTATTTTTATGTAAAGGATCTAGTAGGTTGGGTAGCTTTTGCTATCTTTTTTTCCATTTGGATTTTTTATGCTCCTAATGTTTTGGGGCATCCCGACAATTATATACCTGCTAATCCGATGCCCACCCCGCCTCATATTGTGCCGGAATGGTATTTCCTACCGATCCATGCCATTCTTCGTAGTATACCTGACAAATCGGGAGGTGTAGCCGCAATAGCACCAGTTTTTATATGTCTGTTGGCTTTACCTTTTTTTAAAAGTATGTATGTGCGTAGTTCAAGTTTTCGCCCTATTCACCAAGGAATATTTTGGTTGCTTTTGGCGGATCGCTTACTACTAGGTTGGATCGGATGTCAACCTGTGGAGGCACCATTTGTTACTATTGGACAAATTCCTCCTTTTGTTTTCTTCTTGTTCTTTGCCATAACGCCCATTCCGGGACGAGTTGGAAGAGGAATTCCTAATTTTTACACGGATGAGACTGATCAGTGACAAATTCTGACACCAATCATTTACGAGTGAGTATTACACCAAGAATTAATTGACAAGCGCATGAGTTTTCTAGTTGGCTATGTTGCTATAGCTTAGATAGGAATAAGATACTCTACTAACTATAGGGTGAGAATGAAGAAGAAAAGAGACCGGAACGACACGGAAGGAAACAGAGAGGAAAGACTTAAACAAGCTTTACCGTGCTAACCAGAGCAGGAACATCAAAATTTAAGACCGAATACATGTATATGACGGAACGACATATTAAATAAATAATACGTGATTTGATAGGCTGCCTGCAGAAATAGTTTACCGACCACATAACAATTCATTCTTGTGTGTAGCGCGTGGGGCCATGTCTCCCGAACGATCATAATACGGCCGCTCATCTAATATCAAATCAATCGGTAGATCTAACTTCCCTTCCCCCATACCATAGCCGGAAGGGATAGCGTATCTACAGAAGAGAGAGTATGGGCTCTTACCCTTAATTTAGTATGGAGCACCCCTTCAAGTTTCAGATCTATATTTAGTTCCATATCCTGTTACAGATATTCCAAATGCCGCCAGCACAGCTCTCCTTCTAGTTCTAAACCAATGGTGCCATGTTCCGAACGCCGAACGGAAGCAACCGTTTCGAGGAGGAGAGCACGCCGACGAAGTGACGGACTCCATACGTTTGAGGTTCGCTGAATGTGACTGCTTCCGTTGGGGACGTACTGAGATAGAATGAAGAAGACGTTTTACAGTACGTAAACAAGGAAAAAGGCAGGAAGTGAAGCAAGCGCAGTTTTTCTCCGCTCCAAGAGAATAACCCTCTTGTTCGATAAGTGCACCCGTGTCTAAGTTAAGAAGCCTGCAGGCTTCCTTCCAAGATAGTTCAAGTTTGGATATAGAATCCTATGTTTTCGGGAACCTCTAGTGTGATCGCAGCTTGTCTCGCAGGTGACAGAATACCTTTTGCCCTGGATGCTTGGTTTTCCAGGCCGATGCACAATCTTTCTTGAAGCCGTCGCGCTGATAAGAAGAAGAGTTCTAAGGGGCTTTAATGGCTTATTAGATTTTCCGAGAAACTTCTTTGGATGTCTTGAAGTGAAGAAAGAGTACCAAGAAAGGCTAATGGTGTCCGAGGCTTCTTACCTCTCCCCCGAGGGTCGATTGGCATTCCGCTTCTGGTTCGCGCGGTCTCACTCCGGAACATCTTGAACTGGGGGAAGCCGCTTCTCCCCTGACCGTTTCACTAAGCTCTTCGAACCGGACCTGGAAACTCAGCGCTGAGCCCCAGAGTCTTGAAACTAAGCCCTGTGATTCATAATCTAATGAGTTGCCGTCACAGGAAGAGTCGAGCTCCTTGGCCGCTACGCTAGGCTGCTTACTATTCTCCAGAGTCTTCATCCTATAATCTAGCGTAGGTCAAACCTTCCAGTTGAGCTTCTTCCTCTAGGGTTACCCCTTCCAGAATGTAAGGATCAGTGGCATCTTACTATTTCAAGAAAAGACCAGCGACATCCGAAGCTGGCTATTCAGATAGAAAGAAAGGGTAGAAAAAGTCTTTTCTTTCCCGTAAAAAGATAGGCTTCTCTCTAGGCTTAAGGGCCTTAATCTTCTGTAACTATTCTCATTACTATTCTTCCAGCTAGGTTGACCCTTCTGGTCTAGGAACGGGCGGCAAAGCCCCCAAAGAAAGGAACTCAAAGCCAGTTACCCCCGCCTTTCCTCTTATGGAGGTAATCTTCTAGCTACAAAAAGGAAGAAGCTTTTCTAAAACAGAAAGGGGTAACGCTTTTACTTTTAAGGGAAGCTTTGGAGCTCCTTTTCCTCTCCCAGTAGTTATAGGTAAGGCCCTCAAACAAAGACAATAAAGAAAGAAAAGGGAACATCCATACTGACTAGAAAGCTCTTGCGAATCATCCCCTTCAGGATAGTTCGTGCCCGGGCGTGCAGCCGTAATCAAAGTATCATCTATTCTTAGATGTTATCTTACCCTGTTTTTTAGGCCTCCCACTCTACATTCTACTAGAGGCTTCCTCTTATAGCTATCCCAGAACGGGGAAATTCAAAGGCAAGCAAGAAAGGACTAGTGCCAGCCCTCACTGACTATTCTACTCTAGGCTTCTTACTAGGCCTAATCTCATCGTCTTCAGTTTCCAATAGAGTTTCAAGTTGGTCAACAGGCCTCAACCGACAGAATCTCTAGTTTAAATTGGCCCCTCCTTTCTTTTCTAAGGAAATGCCTTTTTAGAAGTGAACGCCGGAGAAGGCAAATCAAAAGAGAAATTCCTCTCGATTTCTTGCCCCGTTCAAGTTTCCCCAAAAGGGTGTATGTCAGTAAATCGGCTCCCCGAAACGTCAAATGTCAACGCTGGCAAATTAAATCAGCCTAAAAAAAAGAAGCGAAGTCTTCAACTAAACCGGTGGTGCCATCTCTGCGCTTCCTTCCGTTCCGATTCGAGAGGCTTCTTCCGACTAGTCTATTTTTGGGCGGCTTTCTGCTTACTCTTAGAGTGACTCTTCTCCGGAAGCTTCTAGCCAGTCCGGTCTGACTATTTATTATAGATAGATAGGGGTCAAGCAAATACTGGAACAGCGGGCAAAGCAGCCCTTTCTTCAACCACTATTGTGGTAGGAACACATTCTTCGAGCGGGAGAACATTCTGACTTGAAAGAAAGTCAAAGCTAGGCTAGTTGCAGTGCCATCTTCCTCAATTCGGGAAATGAATGTAAGAGAATTAATTGGCTGAAAACGCCAATGTTGGAAACGAAGACCCAATGCATGTCGAACCTCAACCGCCAAAGATTTGAATGAGAGAAAGGTTGGCACCGCTTCCGCTACTATCTCGAATAGGTCAAACAAACCCTAAAAAGAAAGACAAATATAACTTTACAATAGTATCGGCCCTACCATCTTTTCTCCTTATAATAAAGCGGTGGAAAGGTGGTATAATCCTAGGATACCCCGTCCTCGTCAGGGAGATGGGAACAGGCAACAGACCGGGTTCTGGGCGCTCACCAGCGTAAGCCTGTTGAAGGCTAACACTACACTGCTTCAAATAAAGTGCAGTGAAGAGCGGGCCAGAACGCCGATTAAGTCTAATGACCTGTTTAGCAAACAGGTGTGCTCCAATACAGAGTTCCGTGATTGGCGAATCTATAGTTTCTGGTTCCTCTCTTTCTCTAAAGGTTTTTCAAATGCAATCCTACAAGTACAGTTTCAGCAAGAATGATTTTTATCCCCAACTTTTTCGACAAGCGAACGGGCATGGGGACTAGCCTGGGGACTTGGGGCTTTTCACTTCTTTTCCTATAGGGATATGCACGGAAGCCTTTGTGTCATTCTCCATTCGATTTGACAGTGATTGACATGATCCTCACTTCTCTTATGATAGAATCTTTTTTCTGTCTTTACATAAGAGAGAGAAGTGTTTGCTGGGCCTGCCCATGTGTGTCTTGTTTCGTGTTTTTGTTTTGGGATTGGGAAAGTGTTCAGTGCGAACCTTTCTTCTAAGGCGGATCCAAGCTTCGCCTTTACTCTTGACCAGCTACCGGCAGAGAAAAAGCTTGCTAGACAGGTACCGAAAGGGCGAGTTCTAGGTCCATGTCGGATTACGGGAAAGGCTCACCCCCTTTCAGTTGTGTCCGCATACAGGCGTCGATAGAGTAGCAGCCTCGTCCTGGTCCAGCGAGGGTATCTTCTCCTCTGTTCTTGGGATTAGCGCTCCTTGGGACATGAAAAATGAAAAAGAAATGGATAGAGATTGATCTGATTCCCCCTTCCTCGAGTCCCACTGCTGATTCTAGCACAACAAAAGCTGCACCCTATTCTTGTCTTGCAAAGAAAGAGCTTAGACTACTACTGCTACTAGCACTAGAAAGGCAGAAAGCGAAGGCCGCTAAGGGCTTTTTTCTGGCTTAGAGTCACCAAGAATCTCTCAGTCAACCAAGCCAGGAAAGGAAGAAGGTAAGGCTGATTCGAGACTAAGAACAGCGGCACCGGTTACGATCACAGTAAGAGTTCAACTAATCTTATTTATATACACGATTTCTTGCATTCAGTTGAATGTGCGAATTCCCTCTCATCTCATCTGTCGATTCAAAAGGAATTTCTCGAGATGAATCCCGGCTTGAAGTCAAGTGCAAGAGTTGAAGCAGGTGGCATTCCCATTCCCCTATTTGAAAGAGGCCTTTTCGCGCCCTTTTCTTTCAATTGTGCACAAGCTAAAGCTTCCCTTGCTTCAGGAAATTCATTAACAGCTTATTCTGATCTTCCTCCAACAACGGCCAACAAGACCAAGAGCAGCGGATTCTATAACACCGGATTTGCGGCATCAGCGTATTCTTTTCTTTGTATTCAATCTCTTTTGTCGGAGAAGGAAGACTAGCTATATGCTAAACACTAGCGCTTCGCCCTTTTAAATAAAAGGGATATCATGTACCCATCTTCCTAAAACCGATGCCTTAGCACAATAGTCATATTAAAGACAACTGGCCCAAGGGTTAAGGCTAGACGCACCTCTTTCTGTTTAGCATTATTCCTGCCCACTAAACATATACCAGCTTACTTGCTCTCATGCAGCGAAGAAAGCTTTTAGTCTCGCTTACCCGAGAGCTAACCTATGAGAAAGATTCTTTGACAACAGACCGGCTATGCGCAAGGTCAATCTAGGCCATGGAAGTTTCATTGCTGAATGACTTGTCTGCTACCAACTCCTTCCTCTATGGGTAGGGCATCTCTACATGTGAGACCTTGAATACCAATTTATCACATACTGGATTCCCGAGGAAGAAAGAGAGCTTCTCTCCTCCTTGCATAGCAGACTAACAAGCTGAAAAGTGATCTCATCTCGCTGTACCCGATCTCCAAGCGCTGACATTGAGAGAAGAGTGGAACGGGACTAGCTTTATATTATTGGGGACTTCCCGGATACTTCTCAACTCATATCGGAGCAAGGAAGCAAGCGACCTACTAAGACTGAGCCTTATAAGACTACAGAAAAAGGTGAAGCAATACCACATTCTCAATATCCCGGCAGACAGCGATGTAGGGCTTCGTTCTTCTCTTGTTCCTCTTTCCATGCGGTATCGATGGGCCGATCGTTCCCCTTCCTCTGGAAAAACTAGCAAATAGCATTTCCCTGTAAGTAGCATGTCAAAAACGAGGAATTTGAGATCCCACCTATATTTAAAAGTAGTCTTTTTTGCCATCTTTTGAGGCCGAGGGAAATCGACATTGACTTAAAAAAGACGGGGTTCATCGCAAAAGTGCAATTTCGGGGTTCCTCTATGGAGTGAAATCGACTTCGTCACTTTTTCCAGCGAGATCAAACAATTCCAAGATTGACATACCTTCCTTAAGAAAAACAGGGCCAGTCAATTTTACAAATGGGTTGCACGAAAAGTCTCACATTGGAACGATAGGTCACGTAGGGAGGAGCTCCTTCACTCTGATCGATCCATGGAAGTTGCGGGTCGAGGTGAATGAAAGAGACAAAAGACAGGACCAAAGCTATAGGGATGTTTCAATCGATACTTGTTTGAAGCCTTTGGCCTTTAAACATAAGAGAGATATTTGATTGCCATGGAAGGTTGCACTCGAAAGCCCCATTCCACCTATCTCAAATTGCTTTATTAATTCAAATAATCTTCTTCTGTCTGTCTAACTAAGGCCCATGCCTTCCCCTCCTTCTGCTCTTAAACTCGTTCAAGCAGTTGACCTCATTGCCGAAGCCCTATTTTATTCAAGAGTCTGACCTTTTCTTGCCTTTGAGTTGGCTTTATTGATTGCTGAATGGTATAGATGTTCACCAGGTCCCCTTGTCTCCTCCTTTCTGCCCATTAAGGAAAGGCGGCTTAACTGCCTCTCCTATCATAGAGAGTAATTGCTATCAATGTAAGACATATAAAGTTAGTAGTCTCCTAGGATTGATTCTATTGCAAAAGGCTCCTCCTTCGATCTGGGGGCTTTCGCCCCTTTGACTGTAACCCTGCTTTCCCTAGTTCTTGCTTGCCTTCTTTCCTTCCAGCTTTTTAGTGCCTTTCTTCTTTGGCCAGACTGACTTCCCTTCGGGAAGATCCTTCGTGTCCGTAGACAGAGACAGGCATTCCTACTTTCACTCGAGCAGGAGGTATGAGACCAGTAAGCGCGTCTTCTATCACTAGATTCGGCTGTTGTGAAAATATAACTAGCTAGACCGGGCTTTGAACGAGGATAGAAAGCAGCCTAACTATATGATAGCACCCGGTGTGCTAGAATCAATGGCATCGGAATGTTGCAATCCAAGTGTGAAAGAAGGAGCTGCAGATGAATCTTACTCTATCAAATCAATTCCGATTGAATCGACATCTGAGATTCTTTAAAAAAAAAATCCCTTATACTCCTTTTTAGGAACTGAACTTCTGGAGGAAGGGAAGCAGTAGGACTAGGGGTAGGAGGCACTTTTAAAAGTAGCAGTCGTAATAGCAATAGGAGTAGCAGGGGAAGTAGAGGAAGCATCCAATTTGACATTAGAAGGGGCTTTGGCACGTCGAGGAAGAGAATAAGCTCTTTGCGGGAGGGCGGTTAGCAAGAAGGTTTTTGAATCAATAAAGGAAGAATGCGCTCCTATTGAATCCGCTATTGGGAATAGAAGGGGAATGAAGGTAAACGTCAGTTTGCTTAAGCACGAGATTCGACAGTTGTGATTCCGCTTTCATGTCTTGGATTGAGCTTTCACTCCTGCCCTAATCCACGCAATGACATTTGAGGAAGAAGTCTCATTGGTACCCAAGCACTACCGATTCCTCTTCTGCCTTTTCTCCTGCCCTTCCCCATGGACAAGAAGTAGCTTGTCCAATTCTATACCAAAAAGTAGCACCGGAGCAAGGGATTACGGAAATCGACTATTGGAGTGAACTTTTGTCTTAGCATCACTCCAATAGTCGATGTTCTCGCTAGGTCCCAATGAGGGCTTCTATCGATGAATGATGAGGTAGGCGAGGGTAAAGCCCTTGATCCGGTAGGATCGGAATCAATTCCTTGATCCTAAAAGGGGGTCGTAAAAGAAGATATTATGGAGGCTTCTGTGAGATGCCTATCGTCATCACAAGTTTACTTTTGTCCACTACGCTTGCCTGCTTCTCGGGCTTAAAAGCATATATGAAAAAGTTGGCTAAACCTCGTCTTTTTCTACTTTTTTTACGAAATAAAACTACAAAGCTTCATCTCTTTAAAAAGAAGAAGTAGATAAAACAGGTGCACAAGTAGGTGAATCCCGCTTCAATTAGTCTGCTAAGGTCTAGTTCGTTGTCTTGTAGCTTAGCACGCTACTTCTCCTACTTGGTTCCTAAGGGCAGGCTCACTCCTCTAATGCCGTGATAGAAGAGAGAAAGATCAGGTTCTGACTTCACCCCTACTATCATCAATGATAGACTTTGAGATCGAAACTGGCTTCCTGGCTGATGGCCTCTTGTGCCTGCTTGCCCTAAAGAATGTGAGACCTAATGCTTTGAGTTTGCTTGCTTTATTTATGAAAGCAGGTACTTAGACTGGTGGAATTAGCGCAGGAGCTAAAACAGGGCTTGAAGCTTTCGGGCAATCTGTACCTTTATGCTCTTATTCTTCCTATCGAGTTCTCTTCTGACTTTGTTTGATTATTTCTCGTTCAATCTAATAATATATATCTTATATATAATGAAAGGCTTTTCAAAATCCATGCTGTTCAAAGTCTTCATGTTCCGCTCCTTTCCCGGTTAGAGATAGAAGATCCTCTGATCCCTCTTAACTCAGTTGCGTAAATGATGATGCCGCAGAGGGGAACCAGGTCTCCTTTCCTTCTCTCTCTGTTGGTGTCGTGGATACAGTCTATGAGATTCCGGTTCTTTGTCCAGTCCCGTATTTTAAGGTTGAATTTGCTTTTGCTTGAGTAGTTTGTGTAATGAAGGGAGGGACTAATCTTTGAGGTTGGAGAAGCATTCCCGATCGTATCAGGCCTAAGACTTCCAAAGCCTATCAGCCCACCTTGCCTTTCAGCCTAATCCGTCTCGGACGAAATCCTTCTTTCGGTTTGAGTGAGGGGGGTTGCTTTCTTCCTTTTCTATCGAGTCAACGGTACCCTTCAAAAAGGTCATCCGCGAGGCTTTTTCTTGCTTTTCGCCTTTCTTTTCCTTGAAGTGTGGGCCCCTTTTTGAAGAGAATCGTATCGGCCCTTCCAGCAGCCCGTCGAGCAGTCGAAGTAGTGGATTCTGTTCAATCGGCTAAGAGGCAAGAGCCTTTTCCTCTATCTAATTCATGTCTCTTTTTCCGTAAAATCCTAATGTGCTTCTGCTTCCTGGCTTTCGTTACTATCTTTTGAGTCTTGCGAGCGGTCCATTCCTGACTTCAAGTTCAAGTCTTCTATGAGGGATCGATCTTGGGCAAATACACTAGGGGATGGTCCCATACCAGGAAGAAGAGAACCTCGAGCGGACCTTAGTAGGCTTTTCCGCAGTCAAATGACTTATTGCTTGACAGCTTCAACAATTGATTGCCTTTTCTTTTTTCTTTAGTGACTCAAACTCAGTCCCTCCGCAGCCCCTTACTTAGTAGAATCCTTCCTTTTTTGATAGAATCGTGGTAATGGCTGAAGATCGAGTTCACGCTTTTGGGCTTGTGTAAGGATTTCTCTATCGGTTAGCCGGAGAAGGGGAAATTTACTTCCTCCCTTCATTCTTCTATTCAAGTGGGAGGAAAAAGACTTTAACGCTTTATGGTCTGAATTCAACGGATCTCAAATCATCCATTTCTGAGCTTCAAGCTTTGCAAGCTTTCGAAGTCTTGCATTCATTTCTGTCTCATTTTCAGGTAGAGTGTATTTGGCCTCTATAGGAACCCCCTGATCTGATGGTGGGAATTCCTATGAGAGAGGCTCAGCTGGAAGGAGCGATATATAGAAAGTCTTCCGTGAAAAAGTGATCGATTCTATACTCTTCCGAAATTGCGTATAGAAAGAAGTTCTACGATTTCATGATGCAGCACGGAGTAAAAAATCTCCGTTAGTTCAGTTTCGGCTTTTTCCCACTCCTTATGTTAGGCAAAACCTCACCACATTACGTAAACTATAAACGACGCATGAGAAGAGGACCGGGCGCTTGTATCTTCGGGATACGAATTGGCGGTCTTCTTTTAGAACACTAGAATATTAAACCTTATCATGGAAGAACTGATTGCCGATTTCATCGGAAAGATGGGTTTGGCTGTGCCTCTAGCTATTCTTCTAGCCGTTAGAGCAGGCCAAATGTTCCATCAAATGAATAGTCTTAATATGGAAACAAAGGTAACTGATTTAGCGATAGATGTTGTTAAGGAGAAAATCGTTGACCAACTCTCAATTCTTTATAGAGTCTATAGAGATACTACTGAGGATGTGAACTTACCAACAGGAGTCAATCTCCAAGAGGTATCCGAACGTCTTTTTTTTCGCGACGAGAGCATTCAATGTCTAAACCAGATCTATTTAGATCTCGTCAATCAGGGCACGCATAGTCCCCACTTTGCCCAAGCTCTGGAGTTTGTGCTTTCGCTCTAGCAAGTTTGTTCAGTGGTCCTAACTGCTTAGTCAAATCTGACCGTTAGCGCCTTTCTCTTCTTTCTCTCATGCTTTCTGTTGGTCAACAACCAACCACAGCTCTCTATAGTCAAAACACTACTCCTACAGGCTTGACGGAGTTCAGTCTGTCTGGAGGGAAGAATTTCTTCTCAATGCGCTCATGCCTCAACTGGATAAATTCACTTATTTCACACAATTCTTCTGGTCATGCCTTTTCCTCTTTACTTTCTATATTCCCATATGCAATGATGGAGATGGAGTACTTGGGATCAGCAGAATTCTAAAACTACGGAACCAACTGGTTTCAAACCGGGGGAACAACATCCGGAGCAACGACCCCAACAGTTTGGAGGATATCTTGAGAAAAGGTTTTAGCACCGGTGTATCCTATATGTACTCTAGTTTATTCGAAGTATCCCAATGGTGTAATGCCGTCGACTTATTGGGAAAAAGGAGGAAAATCACTTTGATCTCTTGTTTCGGAGAAATAAGTGGCTCACGAGGAATGGAAAGAAACATATTATATTTTATAAAGAAGTCCTCATATAACATTTCTTCAAATCCTGGATGGGCGATCACTTGTAGGAATGACTACATGCTAATCCATGTTCCACACGGCCAAGGAAGAATCAAAAAATAAAAAGGTATTGCTTATAATAGTTGCTCGTTCCTGACGTACTGGAGTTATCACTTTTTAATTTCTCATAATGGTAGCCGAAAATATACCATGTCCGATCAAGTCCTTAACTCTCTTATCCAGTATTTCACACCATTCTTCTGGTTCTGCCTTTTCCCCTTTACTGTCTATATAGGCAGAGAATTCGTTCTTCCTTTTCATCTGAAGGAAAAACTCTATTTGTTATATATAACAAATAGACGTTTTCAACAGATGATTTTTTGGTTGAAATCTTTGTTTTTAATATTTCTCCTTTTACGAGCTAGCTTTCTCCTTGTACAGAACTGGGAGGCCCTATTTTTTCCAAGTAACCTTTTTTGTATGCTTCCACATGAACGTGCCCCCCTGGAAATACCCGAAGGGGATGTTACCCAGGATCAACTTTGGAATGAGCTCGATCGTCGAAGCCAATTAGCAACGAGCAGAGAAATTCTCAAGTCCCACGAGCGAATCGGGGAACACATCCGGGAATTGAGGAGACAGGAAGGAATGCGTCTCCCTGGTGGGTTCCAGACGGAACGCTTAGTCGAAATGTTAGAAGAGCGCTATGGGGGTGAGCAAATGCTCGAAATAGAGAGAGATATTATGCAGCATGGCGTTTTCAGTCGCTTTTATAATGAGACTAAAACCTATTTTAATGACTTTCGGCGTGAGCATGTTACAGAAGCACTCTTACGCAAGGAATGGCAGGGAAAAGAATAAATACCATTTCCACGAGCGTGCAATTTTCAGACGAGAAAGTCCCCTGAAGCGGTTGAGGGGCAGCTGACCGAAAGGAAAGCAGGTAGGCCGCCCGTTGTTTTAAGTTCGATCATTGACAAGGTTCAAAGAAAGGGTAACCCACCTATCGTTGTGAAATAAGAGCACTCGATCGAAGACAATGTCAATTGGCCAAGCCATAAGCAAAGCAAGGAAGAGGCATCCAGTCCAATCTGCTCTTAATGTTCGAGTAGCCGGTGCCGCTTTTTATGGTCTTTTCCACGTAACCGCAGTTGGTTTTATATCCATTGTTCAAATAGCCGTAAGCGGTGGTTCAGGAAATGTTTTAGAATCGGTTGTTACAGAATACGCTGTGGGACGTCGAGGAAGAGCAGTGGGCCCCAGGTGCGGAGGTCTCGTTTGCAAGTGGAATCCGAAGGGGTTGTACACAGTTAAGAAGAAGAAGTTGTTTTCAATTTCATAAGACCTATAATAAGAAGGTACGAATGGGATTGAAGGACAGATGATCTTCCTTTTCTAAAGATAAAGAATCCCTGATCTGACTCAATAGGAACTACACTGAAACCTTTTCTGGTATGGTGGAGCTGAGACCACAGGTAATCGTCTTTTGATGCTTAAATTAAAATATAGGGAGTTTCAGAGAGAAGAGAGAGAGGGAGGGGAAGGTCAAAAGAGTCTACCTCGATTTACGGTTAATGCAAAACTGAGTTAGAATTCGGTCTCTTAAGACAGAAATCCCCTTAAACTGTCTCAGATAGCCCGATTTTTTCTGGGAGGTCCTCTTTTTTTTATTTATTATTCTTCATTTAGTACTTAAACCGGGAAAGTCCTTCCTTTCCTTCTCTTTACGAAGCCTAATCCGCTGAATAAGGGGAATTTGCTTTCTCCTGCTAGTTTACCAAAGCTGATCATATGGCTTTATTTTTCCCCAGCTGCTACTCTGAAAGTGCCCTTTCAACCTTCAATTGCTTCCTGTGCTAGCGGTTGATGTGCTTTCCTTCCAGACGGCTACGAACTTGCTTAGCCCTCTTCTTATTCCCAGAATCCTTAGCCTCTTCCTAAATAAGGCCCCTCCCTAGTCCTTATTCTCTATTCCTTGATAGGAGAGGGAAAAGCATTAGGCCGGCCAGTACCAGAACGATGATGAATAAGTCTGAGGTGGGTAGGTAGGAATCCGAGGATGAAACTTCTGTTGATGAAAGCATTCATACCATCATCTCTATCCCTTGCTCATTCTAGGCCAAGCTCTTCCCTTCTTAAAGTACTTTGCCTTCGGCATCTCACTTGAATTGGAGAATGTATTAAGCATAGGATCATCCAGAGTCTGTAAAGTCTACCTCGCTTAGCTCAACCTTATCCATAGACGATCTCTATCTCTTCATTGCTATGGTACTCTTTGTAGTAGGTAACTTTCTATACCTGAGCCACTTTACTAACCCTTAGCTTGTGTTCGATACCTCACGCCTTCACTTAATCCAAAAGCTTGCTTCGTGTTCCAACTCAGCGATATGAATACCATCGTTAGCAATAACTTCCCCTTCGCCTACAGGCCTTTCTTCACCTCTCCCTTTACTCTTCGTTTGTATTCCTTGTTCCTTCCATCTAAGCTCAAAGCTAGCTTCATCGCTAACGTAAGGCTGAATTGAATTTATTTCTATATATTATTAAATAAAGAGTTCACCTAACAGTTCTTGCTTGCTGAGTTGCTGAGATTAGTCAATATTGCTAGCCAACTCTACATCGCTTTAGCTCAACCTTTCCCCCTTCTTAGTCAAGCTTGGACGCCCAATCCTTTATGCTGGACTTTACATGCAATTGCTCTACTGGATGGGAGTAGGAAAGGCAGAAGTCTTGGAGAACTGCTTGTGAATGGAGGGTTTAATAGTCAGTTGACAAGGCTACTTTCGAGTGAGTAGGTTTATTAGTGACTCTCAGTCAATCATTACTAAGGCGCAGGGATTGCTCTTGGATTGATTGCACTTTATAGCTAAGCTAGACAATTCCAGATTGATTCTGATTTCATTGATAGAACCCTGCTAGTTCAATCCTCACTTTCCATTCCTAGGGTTATTGAATACTTTACTTGCTTGCTATTGCTAGTTCAATCGTCAGCTCTTGCTTAGTCATTGGACTATATCCATTTGAGGGAAACTTTCTAAACACTACTGCATTTCGGAATTCATCCTTTCCTTCGCCCGATTCTCTCCCTCGTCCTAACGGTTCCTCATCTCTCATGTGGATTGGATTTGGCGACTGCTCTATCTATAGTTAGGGATGAGCTGACGACCATGCTACACCCGTGGGTCTGCTTTGAGAATGGCCTACTGAGCGCCTGCCTTGAGTATAATTCCCCGTCAGGTAGGTTGGAGAAACTACGACGTGTGTCTCGATCTTGACAACTGAATCACGACCGGACGCTATATTTAATCCGGGGTCTCGTTCATGCAGCGATGAAATTTGAAGACCAATGAAGAATCCCAACCCACCAGATTCGTTCTAGAACTTTCTATGCCCCCTTGTATAGGTTGGGCGAATCCACCGACTCACGTCGAATACGAACGCCTCTCTCGACAAACTAGCCCACGTCTTTCTATCGGACTAGACCGATAGAAGTAGCTTGTTCCGTGATACAAAACCCCATACGCTGCCACCATGTGAGAGTCGGTGCGTAATGGATCTACGCCTGCCTTCGAAAGCTCCATTCCTGTTTACCAGGATCCTGGAACCATTCCTTGATTGATTGAAAATCACGAGTCGAATTTTTCTCTACCTATTCGACTATCAAGCTCTTGACACCCTGTTTAGCCTAGCGCCCTCCTCCTCTTTTGTTCGCTTCGCTCTCCTCCCTCGACTAACGCCCGAAAAGAAAAAGATTTCAGTCTGAACCTAAAGCCCTACTATGGGCTTGAAAGAGCTCACTAGATTGATCGCAAGCAAAAGAAACCTTCAAACTCGCATTCGCATGTTGGTTGTTCTTCACTAAACATCGAGGTTTCAGGTGAAAGTGAAGGTTCGGATCGGACTCTAGTCTCGGCCTACGTCTCTTCAGGTCCGGTTTTCATTAAAGGGCTTCCTTCCTTGAAAGTACTTTTAGGATACCGCTTTAATAACGAAAATCGGATTGTATTTTTGTAGCTTCACTTTCGATAGGCCTACATCTCGCCTTCCACTACCGGAAGAAAAATGGATCTGCGACTCCCGGAACTTAGACGTACCGCTCACCGCAAAGAAGAGTTTCTGTACTACCTATTTATCCATAAAGGCTTGAGCGCATCGCTTTCCAACTGTGCCTATTTATTGCTTGAAAGTCACCCTCGACTTCCAGCTGTCCCGCTAACCGAAACTGACTTTCACTAGCGCTTGACGGTGCGAACTGAACTAAAACTCTCTCTACGGTCTGCGGCACCTGCCGTGGGCTCTAGTTACTACTGACCGCTAACCAAACGGAAAGAAGGAAATGAGTCTTTATCACCCTCCGCATAGACAGTAATAGTAGAGTAGGACTTCCTTGCGCTTAGAACGTGCCGGATAGCTCTAACGACGGGAATAGGAGAGAGTGTTTCTTTTATCTTATCATATTGACGGTTTTAAAGAATCCGCTCTTAGGTGCCTAGCCTCAAAGCAGACTTCTTTATTATCGAGGGATCCTCACTGTCCTTATGCCGACTTCCCAAGGGTACGAAAGGAAAGAGAAGAGGGATATTCCGATTCAGCTCTTACTGTTCGAGAATGCACTACAATTGAATCAGAAACTTTTCAATCAAAGCGACCCCCTTATATTAGTGAAAGCTCCATCCTAACTCTTGCATATGAAGCCTGTGGGACTTAGGTGCGAAGGGCTTGTTATCGACTAGGCTCTTCTCTTTGCTCTTGCTATCGAATTCCCTGCTCTTGAGAATCGTCTCCTATCTTTTTCCCGATTTTTAAAATAAAACATCTCGCAGTCTCTGTGATTTTTTATGACATTTGTTCTCGACCAACCGGATACTAATACCATTTCTCGGTGTTACGACTGCATCTCTTCTTTCCTTCCTTCCTTTAGCTTGGAATCTTGCTGAAGTGAGCTCTTTAGAAGGTCTTTTTTGTTCGAAAATGAGAACCATATATTAGAACATTGCCCGAGATGATCCATTGAAGTGGGTCGCACTTAAGACTTGGATTATCAATGCCTTAAGCGCATTACGGATTTGAGTTCTTGACTAGTTCACTCGCTCTTACCGTTGGTCGTTCACGTCTTTATGTTTGCTGAGGACTTGTCGTTGGGCCTACGGTTTCTTAAATTCCAAATTGACTGGTTCGCTACTACAGGAGAGGGGGAACCCTTTCCGTCCCCATCCCGCTCTCATTACAGACTGCGCTACGTCTTCAAATCTCTTTCCTTGGAGCATTTCCTACTACAAAACCTGAAGTGAAGCTTTAAGTGAACACAGCTCGCTCGCCTTCTGATTATAATCCGTGCTCGCAGTTCCTATCTGCGCCTTCTAGCGTTCAATCTCCACTTGAATTTGACTAGTCTATTTTACCAGCGAAATATGAGAAAAAAAAGTGATGAAAGACCCTCTTTTTTGCTTGTTCATGTTGTGATCGCAGCTTCTTTGTCTTGCGATCGCATTAACATGGCGCTGTCTTCTGTTTGATCCTCTCGAGTCGAGCCCAAAAGATCTCATTCAGGATTGGACTGCTTCATCTTGATTTTGAAAATGGAATTTCCTCTTCTGAGGTAGCAGAAAGGCGAGAAAGACTAATCTTCGAATTCCGCTTGAAAACTAGTTCCGTCCTTGCTTTTCTAAGAAGTTACTATCCCCTCGGGCAAGCATAAGATAAGATTTGTATGAAAGAGATTTCGTTTCACCGTTTGACTCTGTTGACTATGAAGCTTGATTTCACACTGACAGGTTTGAAGGAAATTTCATTCACTAACCCTTTCTTACTCCCACTACTTCATCACCTGCGACAGCAGGGACGGATACAGGTACTCGCTTACTTGATTGGCTCAAAACCTTACCGCCTGAAAATCGATATTTCGTAGCAGGATTAGAAGAGAAGGTAGTTTGGTGTTAAGGACCCACCCTCCAATTCATATTATTTATTCCCCCCAAGCCGGTTCATCTTTGCTTCCTTGCATGCCGCTTTGTTAACAACCGGCGAGACTCTCCTTCTCAAGCCAACCCCAGGTCGGGACGAGACTTTCTTTGAGCTACTGGGGAGCTACTTTCTACCCTAGATCTTCTCATTGCGTTCAAAGGAATGCTTAATCCCTCTACAACCGCCTAGAATTCGTGAAAAAATGACTTTATTCGCTTATCCAGTTTGCGTTCTACTCCAGCTTTCCTGGCTAACTACTAAGCTTTCCAGGTTCGCTACTCTAGTTGAACTCGGGTTTCCCTACAAAGTCTTTCTTAATTGGCCCTGCCCTGCCCGTACTATTACTAGATTGAGCACCAGAACCGAACTAAGGCTCGTTCCATTATAAATTTCTCCTAAAGCTTGAAAGCAATGCGGATTAGCACAGAAAGCCTGGCAGGAAGTATTTTATTTGAAGAATTGAAAAAAACAAAAATTTCTGTAAATCAGGACTTTCTTTAAAGAAAAATGGTCTATCTATAAGGCTGGTTCAAAGCCCTATTTTAGATAGGAAAAATCCCATTTCATTCGGGTTTTCTTTTCTGAAATTCCTTATCCCCACTGAGGGAAGTAGCTAACCTAACTTCATATGGATTAGTAAGGATCAACTGGGAATAAAACTCAACGTTGCGAGCTCCAAAAGTGATCCTGGAAGGCCCACGGGTAAACAAAGATTCGAATTCGAGATTGGCAGAGAAACGGCCCGTGCGAGCACGAACCAAAGGAAGGTGCCAAGCCGAAGTGTACAAATCTCATAGGTCAATATCTGCTCAGTCTCTGTTAGCAGCTTCAGTAGGATTCAGGTCTTTTCTTTCTTTCCTGCGAGTGTTGAAGTGGGGAAGTCCGGATCAATCCGTCGAAAGAGAAGCCATCTCAGTCTAAATGGAAGTAGACCAAGTAGTTTCATAGGAAGAAATGTGAAAGTAGGGGCTGCTAAGCGCCCAGACCCAGAATTCATTGAAAATGGAGTTCTTGGTACCGGTCAAGCAGAAAGAATATGAATAGCGAGCCAGCACTATATTTATTGATTGGAAAGAAGGGACTCTCCAAAGAGAGGCCCGAGCGGAATGAAGTTGTGCTAAATGAACGAGTTGTCCTAAATGCCCCTTGTTAGCTGTCGCAGGAAGTGGTGAGGGCTCAGGAAGTGAAGCAAACTCGACCAAAGGACAAGTCTGTTCCTGCTTCGTTTTCTGTTCCCGATTCAATCTTCACCTTTCCTGAATGAAGAAAGAGAGTGAAAGAGAAGATATCAGTGCAATAGGTACAGAGGGGAGAGAAACTGTCTTCGTTCGGTTCGGCAGAAGAAAGCCGAGAAAACAAATAGGAAGAGCACTATGCAAGCTTATAATTAAGTAAATATATAAAAGCTATCACCACCTCGAGCAGTAAAACAAAGTCGTTATGGCTATGTTACTAACATAGACAACTATGAATGGTATTCATTGACAGGAGTGACCGCTTTCTAGTCGTAGTTGGTACCGCCCCTGTTCACTTCAGCATGCAAGGAACACCTTCGGGAAGAATCCCAGTTTTTCTTCTCTGCAAAGCTATCAATGCTTTATTCACGATCTTTAGCAGTCGATCGTTCATTCTCCCTCCCCAGTGGCTTTCGAAAGCTCGACATGAAAGAATAAAGAAAATAGGAAAAAAAAGTACGGGGATCCCATTCCTTAGTCAGGACCAGGGCTTCCTCGTGAGCCATAGTTATAGTGTAAGCATATAAATTAGCCTTATCCGAAGCGCACGCACCCATCTGACCAAGTCGAGCCCTTTCTGGTTACAGGGAAATAAAGAGAAAGAATCGAGTCACCGATAGCGCATCTCTATAGATCCCAAGGAATTCGCGTATAATAGATCCTTTTTGACTAGACTAAATTATTGATCTTGTCTTTCGACCTATCAAAAGTCGGACAGACAATTACATATATATATAAGAGAGATGCGCACAATCTCGCTTTGAGATGACACGCCCAAATTAAAAGACTCCCCTACCTTTCTTGGTGTAAGGGCCTTCCCTGTCTCGTTTATTGGTCTAAGGCGCAATGCCTTTCCAATCCATCCGTCAGCGAATCAATCAGTAAGCGCCTTATCCTATTCGGGCTTATAAGCCTTCTCCCCTTTTGCTTTAGCCTTTTTACCTCCTGCCGACGAAAGTCCCGATTTTAATTTCGCTTTGCACCTCGCTAAAAGGATGATGTGCTTTTAAGGACTTCCTTTTCTTTTGAGGAAGTAAAGAGTCTCAAGGCAATTGCACCTTAGCCCATGGACTGAGAGAGAGACAAGGAAATCAGGCCAAAAGGGGGGGGCAATGCACCTTCTCCCTTCTCCGACCGGAATACAATCCAAAGACCACTTAGAATCATAGATCGAAATACGAATTACGTACTTTAAGGAATACGGGAATAGGGACTGGACTGATAGCGCGGGCTGGCCTACTCGATGGCTTGTATGAAAATTAGACGATTGAAATGACAGCTTGGACTGCTAATGGAAAGCATTCTCCTTACTTATACGATAACGGGAATGGGCCTTACCCTCGATCTAAGACACCGACAGACGGAATGGATTACGAGAGGGCTTAGACCACTCGAAAGCTAGCACCGAATCCGAAGACTGGAAAGATTTCAAGAATAGACTAGCTAGCATAAACCATTGTATGTATTCTATTGAAGCAGTCATCCAATGAATTAATAAAGACTGCTCAAGATAGATGACCGTGTCGTCATCATACTGTTGACTGAGATCTTCAGCCATGCGCTGCATAAAGTCCCAGTAAGAACGAAACGAATCCTTTGACATTTGCCTAACCATTCCCATTGGATAGAGAGATACCAGGAATCTCTCTGGGAATCCCAGCCAAAACTGGGTTGGCATAGGTATAATACCACCCGGCGAATAAGCCACAATAATATGACGGAACCAATGTCGATTGTAGTTAGGGTGAATGTGCTCAGGTAGAGAAGAAGAATCAACTAGATGAAAACATCCGACTTTGCGGTGGAAGTGGCACTAGCCTCTATTATTCTATTATAATATAATCTATTGAATCTATTTTCTTCTTTGAATCAACTCCTGGAATAAATAGGAAGTCAGCGCGCGGGCGACGCTCTTTGATTGAAGGCTTTTCTCTGTTTTAGTTTGAGCCTCAACGTTACAACTAATAACTAGAAGAGGAATCCGATTCAGATTTCACTTCAACTCCAACTGAAAGGCGATTTGCAGACATCGACTGTAGAGGGAATTTGAGCTGGAAATCATATAAGCGCCGGATTTTCCGTTTCCGGCTCTTGAAAACTGAACTTCTTATTGTGATGATGTTTTTGTCTTTGTTCGCTTACCTCCTAAAAAGGAGAGGTGAGAGGCCGATTTACACCAGCTGTTGACCTCAGACTCCTTCCTACTAGGGCTGCTCTCGTGGTGCCTGAAGGTCTACGACTTGTATTCCATATGTCCAAAATTCTCGAAAGTGACAACACTGCTAAAAAGAATTCAAAGAAGACGGTTCAAAGCAAAGCAGTCAGCTCCTCCTTAGCAACTCGAGCGTCTTCTTTCCAGCTTTCGAAGCTGCTTCACCTGGCCCTGTGGCTTTTTTCCTCCAATCGAACCGTTTTTTTAGTTCTTTGATTTCTCGCTTCAGATCACCGCTTCGAGAAGCTAACGTCCTCATCTTTGCTTCGGCGCGATCGGAAGACCTCCTGAGCTATCCTCAAAGCCTCTTGGGCTGCGGAAAGAGCAATCTCAGCTTGCAAGAATTCGTCAACAGACTTGTCCGTTTCCAGCTGAGTAGAGGACAAGAGCGATTCAGCCGAGCCTAGCCGATTGCAGATTTCAGCCAGCCTCGTCTTGCTCTGCGGCTCAGTTGCCATCTCTCGAGCGAAAGAGTAGTAGTGTGTGCGGATTTTCTGCGCATAAGTCGGGATATACTGGAGGCGTGCAACAATCGGCTGATCAGACAGAGGGTGAGATTGAAGCTCAGTCAGCAAAGACACAATTTCAGGAGGGCATTCCTCGGAGAGAGCCGCGTACATACATTTCTTCAACTCAGCCTTGATATCATCGAGAGAGCGGGCTTCGGCTGTTCCCTTGCCCTCGAGCTGGTCATCTGAATAAGAATTTTTCGAACTTTTCCGGGGCTTGGAAGATAATATCTTCACCTTGGTCAAGAGCTTGAGGCATAGAATGATCAGCCGCATCCGTTCCTTCTTTGATAGCGGAGTCCCTCACTGCACACTTTCTAGATATCTGTCCCCATCTTATTTTATTTGGATTCCTTTTTGATATGACTGCGAAGTTCTTTCTCACTTACGGCGACCTAAAAGTACATGCGCCGAACGTAACCACTCGTTCGAACGAGTCCAAAGACGACACTGCACTACATCAATCTCAAGGCGAACCACCGATTCCGGTAAAGTAAAGGAAAGAGCGGAGCCCACTGCCTTACTAAATCGTAAGCACGAAGCATAGGACCATATTTTTAGAATTATCTTTACGTTCCGTACGGAAGACAAAAGCCGGCGGATCTAAGACAGCAGTAAAAAAGTAAGAAAAACGAGCTCTACAAAACCACTCCTCATACGCAAGCAAAGCAAGAAGCCACTCACGAAGGAGTGTGCGCTCTCCAATACGTAAGCTACCCTCATCTAACTTAGATTGGATGTCTTCATAGAGACGTTTTCAATGAAGCCCCAATCGGGAGAGCAAGCATCGAGAAGCATCTGGCGACATTTCCATGTGAAATATCATCAAAGGCATCGACCCCCATTTTCCACATAAAGGATCTTCCCGGGTCTGGATTAGTGGGGCTGAAAAAGTTTGCTTTTTGGAGGTCCTCTCGAAAATCAAACTAAGCTCTCGAAGTGAGGGATGACTCGAGTCATTCTTGCCCTAAGGTAGCACGATCTCTTCAATTTGGGTAGAGCGGGAAACTCCGAAGTGTTGGCTACTAAAATAAAATGACAGCTAAGCCCTTACCGAAAGATGGATTTCTAACCTGAAGTGAAGTCCGAAATGCCTTCGAAAAAGGTTCGGGTTCTCTCTTTTTTAATCTAATTCCTAACTTTACTTTATGGGTATGGGGAAACAACCGAACCGAAGCAGCCCCGGATGTAGTCTTTTTCGTGAGAAGAAGATGAGGCCCCCAGCGATGGGGGGGAAGAGGAGTGGGCATGGGGCCTCTTCCACCTTCAGTTTGGTTAGGGTTGGGGCCTTCTCTTTTGAATTGGCACTGGACTGAGACTAGTCAACTGAGCTATACTATACCAGGGACTTAGCCTTCGACAGGACTGGAATTTTCGACTGGAACGAACCACCTCGAGAGTCGAACTCGAGCACTTCTTACGAAGTGCCTTCTAATATAAAGAAGTGGATACCAACTTGGTTAGTTTTTGTTACACTTACGAACGATAGGGAAGGGAAAGAAGGCTTCGCTTGAAGTTTATTTGTTTGAGAGACAGACGAAGGAAAGGTTTTCGGTTGTTTACCTGCCTTTCTTTAGGGCTCCCATATGCCAATCCATCCGGCAAAGCTACATAAAATAAAAAAAGCATGCTTCGGAGAGTATCTAAAAATAGATTCCAAAGGGACTGGCAGAACCATCACTGACTGCAGCAGAGGCTCGCCTGGCCTTTCTTTTTTATGCTATTGAGCTTTAAAAAGCACTCATTCTAGCTGGATGTCCTAAATAGACTAGATCTAAATAGAAGAGAAAGAAATCTCTCTATGAATCCCCCACTCTTAAGTAGAGGGATTCAATCCCTCTTGAAAGGCACTGATTTCACTTACCCACTCGCTGGAACTAGCCTTAAGACTTAAACTGAAATTGGAAGGACAGCAGAAAGCGAATCAAGACTAGCTACAAGAGAGTAGACCTAGCACTTAAACAAGTTCTATAACTAGATTAAGCACTGGAAGGGCTAGGGAAAGGAATGAGTTTGATCCCACAGAGATATCCAAGAAGCCTCCTTTTAATATGATGAGCCCCATTTGCTTTGGAGTGTGATGGCAAAGCTATAGTCCCTATCCTTAGTCTCTATCTCGGCCGCTTTATTTTGATTGCGTCAGTCTCTTTCATTTGCTGATAAACCATATCCTGCGCCTTCCTTGCCCGAAAGATAACTTGCTTGAGGAACTGCTATTCGGTATAAGGCGACAACTACTTCTACTGGTCCTCCATCGAAGGAAAGAACTGGCCCATAACCTAGCTTTAGCCTCCTTCCATGGAACCTATTACTGAAAAAAGGAGAAAAGAAAGAATTTAATTTATTGAAAACGAACTAGTTAGCCCTCCTACTACACCTGGCAATGCTTATATCCCTTTTGCTTACCCTAGGACTAAAAATGAATGCAAAGGCTTAGCCTTTTTCTCCAACTGTCACTATGCTATTCGGGTAAGGGTTGCCTGGTAGTGTGGCTGACTTAATAGCTTGCATACTGGGGCCACATTGCCTTGCAAGGTAATAAATTTCCAGCAGATGTACCGGAGTAGTTTCTCTGGGAGTGGATTAAGGCTTTCCGTGGAACTGCATAAAGAACGGGTCTCGTGGTTATCTGTGTGTTCTGTGCTCCGACCCCGACCCAAGTAGGGATGGCTAATCGGACACAGCAAAGTTGGCATCCTGACCTGGAGTACAGGTTAGGGATGTACCCACCCTAGGCTTCGTTATGGCAGGTTCGATCACATATGGCCAATACTCATCAGTCATCTTTTTGTTTCACTCTGACTTTCTTTCTTACTTTGTCAGTGTTCAGCTGTTAATATACTCTTCTTTCTGTCTTGGAAGCTACTCAGGGAAGTAAGAAGACCCTCCTACACTTTCCTTACGAGCTATGTTCTTCGTTCTGCTTTCTTTATAGCTTGCGCGCTATTGGATGGTTGGTTGAATTTTCCTTCTTCCATCTATCTGCTGTTACTGCTCTCGTTGCCGGTGTGACAGTATGAGTAGACGGTGCTCTCTTTCCTCTTGTTTTGGGGTTCATAACCGGTACTATTGAATCTGCAGTTAAGGGAATCTCACCAGTTCTTGGAATAAGAGCTATGGGACTGAATAGCTTTGACAGAGCTTCAAGCAATTGGACAAAAAGGTTTTGCACGTGAATCAGATGTGGGGACTTTGATCTCTATCTTACTCTCGGCTGGGCTACTTTCAGAAGTGGGCAACCCCGCTGTTACAGTATACCATAAATAGGCATATCCGGCTGTTATACAATCCCCTGCTATTGAATATGAGTAACTATCCAATAACAGAAATGGGACTAGAGCTTTTGGCTTTCTTCCTTCACTTCGATCAAGGATTGTTGCTAGAAGGGCTCTTGCCCATGTCTAATTCCTTATTAGATGATGACGAAGAGCTGGTGCTCTAACCTGATGTCGGAATAGCAGCTGTGAATGGAATGGGGGATAAAGGAGGAATTTTACAAAGCCTTTTTTCATTCCATTCCTGATTGAACTCCCTCCCCCTCCCTGTCATCTTCTTTTTTGTCATAATCGCTTTCCCATCAGTGGCAGTTTTCGTTCCTACCGATACCTAAGAGCGGATCTCTGCTTACGAATAAAATAAAGAATCTAACTTTCCTTTCCTATTTGATAAAGTCTATCGCAATCACCAAGCCAAGTAAGAACTCCGATTTGAATGAGGATTCTATCTTCCTCAGTCAATTCTTATACAAGAATCATCTTTGAGCGTTTAATGGTTTCTTTGGTAAAAAATAAAAGATTCCTTTATTTTGTTGGAAAGACGAGAGAGCTGACCAGAAATTAAAGATGAAATAGCTGGTCCAGCGATGACATTTCAGAAGTCTGGCACCACATTGCTTTATAGTCAAGAAAGATAGGAAGGCGTCTGCCTAACTAACCATAGGAAGAAGGGCATTTAGGTTCAAATCCTGATCTATCAATAGGTGGTAGTATGTCCCGCCGTCGCCAGGAGAGGCTAGGCGAGACTTAAAGGCTGTAGCGAGCAACCATCTGGTAGGAGGTTTTTCCAGAAAGAAAACCCGAAGGTTAGCCTCGCATGAACTAGGGAACATAGAACTCAACTTCACACTGGTTAGAAAAACCCTAGAGCTTCCCTGCTTAGGTAGAACCTTCAACTTTACCAAGTCAAAAGTTTAAGCTGGGACACCACGTCGATTAACTTTGCGTTCCGCCATCACATATTCCACTTCCTTCGACAAGGAAGTCGTCATCCTTGCCGGTGGCCTCTTGGGAACGCCTCTTGTAGGGTCTTCCATGTCTGGATGGTATGGCTTTAGACACCCCACATGGAAGACAGGGTGTATCTTTAGCTTGGGAAGAAGCTGAAGTTTTTAGGCAACCTACTTTCTGTATGATGGGTAATGTCCTTTTTTTTGGAGGGTAATCCCCACCTGAAGTATACCTTAGTCTATAAGCTCCGTTTGGCAGTCTTTCTCTTATGATGAAGGGTCCATCCCAGTTTGAAGAGAACTTACCAAACTTGGGATCATTGGTTCTGGGCAAGTGTAGCTTCCAAACCAGTTAGCCAATGCTTCACTTCTTCTTTACTTTCTTATTGTATGATCGAGCTACCCTTTTTTTGCCTTTATTACAGTTAAAGCGTGAAGCCTTGCTTCATCCAGCTGCTCTAACTCCATTATTTGTTCTGCATATTCCTATTGAGTTAGTTGGTGTTGCTTTGCTCTTCTGATTGAAGGCGCTACTAATTCAGCAGGTAAAAGTACTTCATGGCCCAATGGTTGGGCATAAGGCGTTTTTCCTGTCTTGCTTTTGAAAGTTTTTCGATGTGCCCATAGCATAATTCCCTCGGGCTAAGTTCAGTTGTTGAAACTCGGCAAGCTCATCTTCCCGAGGTAGAGTGGAATACACGAGCACTTCTTAATGCTTGCCTGAGACCATTCACCAGGTGATCCCTAGGTTACAGCAGGGCAGTCCTGATTGAACTAACTAGTTGCTTAGCCAAACTCGTGACATTTATCAATGAACTGTGTGTCAACGTTGTGCCTTCTTTTTGACTCTCTAACTATCTGAACTTGAAGGTTAAGGTTAAGTTAGTGTTCCGGGAAAGAAAATAAAGTAATTAGATACTACGGGGCTAAGAGAAGAAAGTGCTTATATCGAAGAGGCCCACGCTTCTTGTGTTAAAGTAAGTACACCGGTGACGTATATAAGATCAAATGTCTTCTTCCTTCTTTCCTAAGAAGAAAGTGAGATAAATTTATTATATAATAAAGTCGGAACTGGCTTTTCAACTTATTTGAAAGCTTAGGCTTGAATAAGAGAAGAAAATAAGATTCGACAAAGAGTGCCTTATAACTTAAGAGAAAGACGTTCGTCTACTAAGTAAGATTCGTTGAGGGGCTAGCCGGTGTGGTGGCGAACACGCTGTGCTGTAAGCTGTTCACCTTGTAGACGGAGGAGATATAGAAAGTGTGCCGTGCGTGATTCATAAGATTAGATTCTAGCGTGACATAAATTCGAGATGTTAGAAGGTGCAAAATCAATTCTTGATAATCCACTGCTTATGTTCTTTAGTATAATTAGATTATTTTGGACTTTATGTGGTGCACACCACCCGACGCAATCACCTCATGATCCGTGAGGTGATTGAATGGAATAAGAAGCTCGGCCTTCCGATGAGCTTCGAGTTCGGGTGGTTAGGCGTGAGCCCCTATACTGCCGGGTAAAGGTACCCTGGAGTCAATGAAGCCAGAGCTAAAGCCCCAGTAAGGAGTTAGTTTATAGTCGCGACTCTTGTGCATCTTTCTTTCTCCCACGTAGTTCGTCGGTCAAACCAACGATTATCTTCTCAAAGTAATAGAGAGATCTTTTTCTAGTTAGACTTCTATCAATGCAATGAAAGAACCATCCCTTCCGTCCTGTCAGATAGAAAGATAATTAGACCCAAGCCCTTCTTTACCACTTTAGGGGGTGGGGGTGAAGGGGAGGTTTACATACAACCGAGTCAAAGTGGTTTATGATTGAATCTCAGAGGCATTCTTATCATTTGGTAGATCCAAGTCCATGGCCTATTTCGGGTTCACTCGGAGCTTTGGCAACCACCGTAGGAGGTGTGATGTACATGCACCCATTTCAAGGGGGTGCAACACTTCTCAGTTTGGGCCTCATATTTATCCTATATACCATGTTTGTATGGTGGCGCGATGTTCTACGTGAATCCACGTTGGAGGGACATCATACCAAAGTCGTACAATTAGGACCTCGATATGGTTCTATTCCGTTCATCGTATCGGAGGTTATGTTCCTTTTTGCTTTTTTTCGGGCTTCTTCTCATTCTTCTTTGGCACCTACGGTAGAGATCGGAGGTATTTGGCCCCCAAAAGGGATTGGGGTTTTAGATCCTCGGGAAATCCCTTTTCTTAATACCCCTATTCTCCTTTCATCCGGAGCTGCCGTAACTTGGGCTCATCATGCTATACTCGCGGGGAAGGAAAAACGAGCAGTTTACGCTTTAGTAGCTACCGTTTCACTGGCTCTAGTATTCACTGGCTTTCAAGGAATGGAATATTATCAAGCACCCTTCACTATTTCGGATAGTATTTATGGTTCTACCTTTTTCTTAGCAACTGGCTTTCATGGTTTTCATGTGATTATAGGTACTCTTTTCTTGATCATATGTGGTATTCGCCAATATCTTGGTCATCTGACCAAGGAGCATCACGTTGGCTTTGAAGCAGCTGCATGGTACTGGCATTTTGTAGACGTGGTTCGGTTATTCCCATTTGTCTCTATCTATTGGTGGGGAGGTATATGAAGGAACGAAACAGTGGATTGAGGAATGAAAGCTCGAAGACAAAGAGAACCGGGCTTTTCAAAAGAATTACTGCAGCTTTCCCACTCCCTTTGATTATCATATACAAAAAAGTCTCTTCCACTTTCCTACCAAATCTCTCTTTATTCTGGCACATAAATGAAGGGATCGAAGAGATTATGGCAGATTATGTTCACCAAGAAATGACCCGAAATTTGATCTTGGTCTATTTGAGATTGTTCTTTTTAATCGTAATCAAAGATGTTTTCTTGTCTCTCGTTTCTTTTCCGAACAAATCGAAGAACCTAATGGATCGAACTCATCCTTGGCTGCTACGAAACATATCGGCCTTGCGTTGCGGAAGGAACGTTCTGTTCTGTTTTGAGTTGGAGGCAAGAGCTCTTTCTTCAATAAAGGTTTGGAACCCTCGTTTTGCCGTTTCCTTCACGGCACGGCCCTGCTCGCCAGGAGGAATCTTTGATTCATGGCCGGAGATCAAGGCACAGATCGGCCTTTAGAGATAGGGGCGAGCAGCAAGCAGCACCTTGTTTGTATAGGGTTCCAAACCTGCGCACCAGCTGAAGTAAGGGCTTCATAGCTCCAACCTAGTTTTGGGGCTTGAATGCTTACTTTATTATTATGAAAAGGTAGGTTTCTTACTTAGTGCTTGCGCTAAGAAAGCGAGTTCTTGTAGATGCATTCTTGCAAGTGAGAAAGATTCAGCTGGTGTCGAGGTGCTCGCTATGTGAGAAGGAAGGCGAATCGGTCTTAGATTGCATTGATTTTGGGCGTGCTCCAAGGCCAGGCTGATTTGGGAATCTGCTTGACGAATGGTTTGGAATTCAGAACTGTCAAGGTAACTCTATGGTGCACATTTTCCTAGCCTGGGCACATCCCTTTGATAGCTCTTATTTCTTTAGCCTCCTTTACTATGGCAACCCCTCCGTATTGGTTATGGATGAAGCCGATTTAATATTCTTATGAGATGTAAGCTAACCCTAAACCTAAAATAGCGAAGGGAGCTCCAAAACTTCATCTATCTCAAAAGACTTGGAAATCGAAGCGAAGGACAACCTGACCTAAGGAGGCAGGAGCCACTCTTTTTATATATTAAGTAGCTGTATGCATGTACATGAGATGTTGCAAGCGGTATCTCCTCTGCTTTCATTCCACGTTAGCTATTTGATTAGTTAGTAAAAAATTTCTAGCCCAAGGAAAGGAAGAAGAGCTAAAATTAGAAGCTTTCTGAAGAGTGAGACTCAGATTCCACCTTGGAAAAGGGCTCAGTTGCTAGACCAAGCCATAAGTCAAAGGGAACCCTACTCTTTCACCAGACCGCCGCGAGCCGCAAAACTCGGTGCGATCGGGAGTGGTTAAGACGCGAGAGAACTCTAAATCAAAGTCCATGTATTCGACAAAGTGTGCTAAACCTCTTCACATTATACATGTGAATGATGGAAAACACACCTGGTAGATGATGGGAGTTGGATAGGTTTCGCACTGACACAGGAGACAAACCCTTACCAATAGGTAACTTTTTGAGGAAAGGAACCGTAAATAAAAGCCTAAGAAATTAAGCTGCTAAACGTATTACCAAATAGCTCCTTAACAAAGTCTACCTGCAACGCGAGTGGCCACCTATCAGTGGCCGACTTAAAGTCAAAGGAATATACTTTGTCAGCTCCCGTTAATCGATCAAGTGGCGCAGTTTGATTAAACGTGCCATCCATCGGGATCGACTTCAATACTTCCATACATAAGTCATGAAACGGTTTCAGAAGGCGCTGATACCCATAGTTACCTATGGAAAATAGCCAGCCTCCTATTGCCGGCACCTCGGTCGGTAGAGTGAGCTAACCAACCAGCAGAGCCGAGCGGGACTTTCGTCCACGCGGGCACGCTGGGAGGTACAGCTTTCCATGTGGGATCCCACTTAATTCCCTGACACAAGGGAGTGGTTAGCACACGAGGACAGTATCTGGGGAAGAGGGTCCTGGTAGTTGCGATTTTCTGCTCATTAGAGAGCAGCTTACCAAGACCATCTGGAGAAAAGCTATGCTCTTCACTATTGAACTACCCAGTCACTTGCCAAGCTTTGAAGCCTGACAAGACTAAGGTAAGACAATAGCGTTGAACAAGCGTGTCTACCTCATCACCTTCACCATCTTCTTTCTATGAAGAGAAGGGATGATCCTCAGATAACCTGAACCCGATAAGGACACCGGTACGGACTGCAAAGCCTTACCGCTGGTGGTTCCTGCATATGCTTGCTGAGGATAGAAACCACAGCTTGTTTAGATAAAATGCAGTGAACAACAAACCAGACTTACGGTTCAGCTCTACAACCCGCTTGGCGACTAGGTATGCTCTTACACAGAGCTGCTTGGTGAGACCGTCGGACACTACTAATGTGATCCTTTTAAAGATCACAATTAGTAGATTAAGGTTTTCCAAAACCTTATACCATTCGATGGTCGTTAGCAAAATAGCTAAGACACACCGAAACTCGCCTAAATGGCAGGGTGTTTCACCCACCATGGGTTGGTACCTTCTTCACCGTAGAAGGACTCCTTGTGTCAGGAGTGAGGTTAAACAGACCATATGTTGGGAGACAGACCTCGGAGAGATCCGACTCCCGCTACCGGCTGTTCGCCTCATGGACGCCGGACATCCAAAGACAATCCGACGCTAAGGGAGGTTAACCCCTGGCACCGTCGAGCCCAAAGCTCGATCGAACTATCAATTTCATAAGAGAAGAATTGGCAAGTCAAGTAGTACGCCTGGTGAACTGCCTTCCTTACCGCTCCGTGGGGCTTTACGAGGGCTAATTTGATCACTTCTCCTTTTAGGAAGTTCTCTCTCTCTTTCTCGACTTGCAACTTACTTTTCCTTTCTTGCCTTCCAACTTCAAGCCAAAGAGCCTATAAGCCGAATCCCTGTTATCAATAAGGCTTTGGGATGGATTATCCACTTCGCACACAATGCTAAAGGACATAACTTTGCTTCTTTGGAGCGAATGCCCGCTTCACCAATTGCTTGTGTTTAGTCACGCCGCGCCTAAGGATTGTTGTTGTTCTCCCGGTTCTAAAGCCAATCACACAGAGATGGGGGCAAAAGAGCAAGAAGTAGGACCTACAGTGGACCGGGTTTACCGAGTCTCACTAACTGCACTTAGCCTAGCATCACCCTCGATCTGCGCTTTCGTCCCTTGGCTGTCTCCTATTGGCCTGCTGGCTCACCTTAAGCTAAGAGGTCCTGCCCCAGCTATTGATCTTTGCCTTGGCTTGTCTGATTTCAAATACAACTATGTGGTCTATTGAGACTTCTAAAGAGACTTAGACTCGGTATATACCCTATTAGACTGAGACTAGCCAACTTAACCAATGGCTTAGAGGGCGAAGGACAAGAAAGGAAATTGGTCACTTACACAAGAACTAAAGTCTTTTCCTTCCAATTAGGACCTTCTTAGGTAATATTAAAGAATAAAGAGTCCTAAAAGAAAAAGGAGATCTTTTACCGGTTAAGGCTCACTTAGTTTAAGGTACCTAACCCCAGAATTGAAAGCAATCCAGCTTATGATTCATCCACTTTATAATTCGTGTAAAAGTTACTAATTAGACTTTATAATAGCGTTGTTAGTTACGCAGCTCTTGGAGATAGTTCCATAATTATTAAAGAATAAAGAGTCAAGGTAAAAGAAAATCCCGCTATCTTTAATTAAAAGAGCTCTCTTTTCCGACTAACGTGTTGGTAATTATACTTAGAAAATCCTCCAAAAACTCTGCAAACCATGCAGAGAAAGATCGGAACATCCCTTAAGGTAGGTCGTGCACGGCCTATTCCACAATCACCGCCCGGGAGAGACCATTGTGATGGCAATATGTTACCGGTTACCGCTCACTTCCATCCAATGATCCAATCCAATACAAATTGGGTCAAAGATTCCACTATCCTACATTTTATTTTGTCTTAGCCATTAGTTGGTAATATCCCCATCCCCAATAGTATAGTTGTAGTCCACACTATTGGAAGTGGAAGCGTCAGAAGCATGACGCACTTCAATCCAAACAAGCACATAAGGTCAAAGGAAAGAGGTGACAGTTATATGATAAGAATGACCCCGGTCTGCGGGTAAGAATGAGGATTTTTAAACTTCCGATAGGGAAGCAGAAAAACTAGAACATATATAATTGGAAACACGCATGGTATCAGCCCATTGACTGGTAATAAAGAAAACACCCTTTAGTCTGGGTGAGGCATTAGGATAAAAAATGAAAGGGCAAATGCAGGGGCAAACAAAGAGGTCTTTCTAAGATAGATACATCTTAGCCAGGCTGTCTACGAAGCTGTGCCTACCACCTACGATCAAATAAGACATAAGCAACTGCCCTCTATCGCCTTAACCCAGTAACGAGGTAAGCCTAGATAAACAAGAAGAGGAGGCCTAAAAGAGTAGCGAGGTTCAAGTTCAAAGAGTAAAGGAACAACTCCCGAAGGCGAAGGTTAGATTCAGCAAACGGAAGGGTAGGTTAGCTTTCACTTTCAGTGCCTTGCTTTATCTCAAAAAGAAAATAGCATCCTCTGATGAACCACCGATTGCTTGGTTGAGTTCTCCCACATAGCGTCAAGGAATCGAAGCAATCCTGAGATCGTATGGCATAGCGCAAAGTTGACATCTTCGTGATTCTAGGTCAGAAAATGCCCCTTTAGCCCCACTCTCTTTTTACATAGCCAACTAGTTGGTGTACTCTCCCTCGACGCTGACCCGATAGAAGTCAAGCCTTTTGTCTCAAAAAGAATGGTCTCGATCTTCTTCTTTTTTAGCATTATTGTAAACCATTTGATCCTAGTCGTCTTGCGTGGAAGGAGCCAGATGACAGAGAATCCATAGTCTGCTAATCTAATCCCAACGTCTTTGATCCTGACAAGCTTGGATAGGACTATATTATATATTAGATCTCTGTCTTTTGTTTGTTACACAACACTGAATTTGTTCTTCTGGCTATGATTCTTTCTATTATTATTTCTAACTTATTTATTGTCTGGCCTTTTTCAACCTCTTCTTCAGGTGGAGTATATGAATACGAACCTTGTTCAACTGTGCCCCTCTTCCTTCTAAAAAGCCCGTAAGCCCTCGAGGCAAGGCGAAAAGAAAGAGATAGAATAGACGGTTTTTCAGGCGTATAGAGAATGACACGATCATCTAGCCTTGGTCCTCTCATCATCTGATTCCCCAAGGGCGGAACTGAAGAACGCACTGTTTGGGCCTATCTTTTTGAGGCACGACCCCTCTTCTTTCTTTAGACTCTCGTTTTTTGTTTGGAGGATGTGGTTTTTTTTTAGTATTGTTTTTGCGCTTGTTAACCTTCTTCGTTTTGCCCTTCCGCTCCTCCATTTAACAAGCAATTTCATTTAGTGGTTGTTCGCTCCTGAACGAAGCTATTGGGACAGCGGCTTTGATAGCGCTTTCTCTATGAGAGAGATCATATCGTGGTATAGCTCCTATCCGTGCTTTGACAAATCCCTCTCTGGCGTCATATACTGGCTGACTGCACACTGCCTTCTGCCTGACTATGGCTTTTAGAAAGCAAGATCCCTCCGTTTATCACTCTATAGAAAGAACATCCCATACAGAGTCTTTCAACTAAGCTATTCGAGCCTTCACCTAAGCTCTCATCGATAGACCCCCTTTCTCCTGACCTTACTAATGTGAAATCATTCCCTCCCTAACAGCGAAAAGGCGCAAACAGTTAGTTTATTCGAAAACATCTGTGCCCGCAGAAGCAAAGGCGAAAAGACTAGCATCAGATTTGTCTACTTCTCTTCCTCAACCAACAGGTAATACCTCACAGCTCCTTCCCTGCTCTGCTCTTGCTGTCGTGTCGATAAAGGAAGATCCCATGCATCTATAAAATATCCGTTTCCAGATGATTGATTCTTTCGGATTCCTCCTTTAGAGTAAGGCATTAAGCCTATTTGACGGAGTGGCGGGGAAAGTCAAGCCTTACCTTACTGTTGCAAGTCTTTTCGTGTGCATGTCTGCTTTGTTGTTCTCAGATGCTACATAACGGCTCTTTAACGCATTCCCTAGCTGAATAACCGCTCTTAGTCCGCCTTTTATTTTAGGTTGTTGCGCCTTATCCGCCTCATTGAGGCAATTACCAGTCTTAGTTATAAGGAATGTGATCTTTGCCTTCTTATCCGGATCTATCTACACTGTCTCAGCTCGTGCAAAGCGGTAACTATCTGAAGGAAGGGTACGGAGTTTATCCTCGCACCGAACTCTAAGCGCTAGTTGAACCTTCTTCGGTCTCTTTCAGCGGGGAGGAACTTACTGATGAAACGATTTCCGAGTTTTGGATGCTTGCTATCTGCAGTGAAACAATTGAGAAGGATCTTAGCTCCCGGTGACCGGCTTTGCGGGACCGCCATATGGCCTGGTCCACTCTTGGCTAAGCTCTTTGGGCGGGACTTTCTCGATCACAGCTTCTCACTTCTCTCACTGACAGACTAGCAATTCAATCAATCACTCATCATATAGAATAACGATCGACAAGTCCAGAGTGTGCACCAACGAGAGTACGCTGGAAAGATTCCCCGAATAGCATTTATTTATATATGATAATAGTTAGAAGGTTTCCAATGGCTATCAGATAACAATGAGTGGACTGGCAAGCAAGCCTGTACTTCTTTCTTTTACAGGCATTGCTGGTCCTAGGTCTGGTTGGGTAAACAAGCTGAGGCATAGCGTTTTGACTATTTCCTTCCTTACTTGTCGGCGTAACGACTGCTAATGATTGAATACCTAGCTTATTGATGAAGATCGGCGTAGGCGAGCCAAATACCGAATGTGCTGGACTCACTAAAAGACTACGCGTTACCTACTATGCTGCCAAACAAAAAATTGAGTCAGTTTGCATGCTTGCAGACGCTGACTGAGATTGCTCACAAGCCTCTAGAATGAACTGATCATATTGATGATACGAAACTCATAACAGTAGGGCTGCAGACGGATAGATTGGATTTATAGAGTAGAGTAGGCATAAGGGACTACCGCTAGCGGCAGCAACTACTGAGGAGAGTAGGTCGCCCAGGATGAGACTAATCTGCTAGCACGGATCAGGCCTCTTAGTTAAGCTGACGTAACGGCTTCCGCTAAGATACTCCTCATTTCCAATAGCGAGGATATAAAAGTGAAGTGAAAGATAAAAGTAGCGATAAGATCTTTCTCCAATAGCCTGCCCCGAATGCCTTATCTGGCCCTCGATATGGCGAGCGTGGTGAATACTGTCTCGCAACTTACCCATCAACCTTGCCAATAGGTTCTTCGTAGAAGGGGTTGGTTAACTGCCTATAATAGAAGTATGAAACGGTAGGCTTCCTGCCTCTATCTATCCCGTGAGTGGAAAGGGGTACTATCAATAAAGTCACTCCTCATGGCTTCGATCTGACCTTCAGGGGGATTGGGTCGATCGGGGCTCTCGACTATTAGTGTCTAGTAGTCGATTCTTCGGAGTTCACATCCGAAGCTGCATTCGTCCAAGCCTGACCCTACCCTACCATCCGAACTTGTTGAATCAGCAGCTGGAATTGAATGAATCAGTGGTGGGTCTATTCCCGTGACTCGAATTCGCGGATTTCCTTTTTACTTGCGCCGGACGGGCAGACCTCTCAAGATCCGGTAAACAAGGTAGTCCCAGGTACGCTTGGGACTGGATTGAATCCTTTTATCCTATTCTTACAAGAAAGAAGGAAACCTAATGAATGCGGGGTTTCGGTTATTACACTTCTGTAGATAGGCAACCGAAAAGCCGCTCCATACTGCCGGTCCGAAGAAAGCGGGGAATGCAAAAACTCTCCCCTAATGACTAAAGAGAATCTTTCTGTCTGGAAACCCGCACGTAGGGAAGAATGTACGAGAACAATGACTTATTCAATGCCTGAAGTTGGAGAAGCTTTTAAAGACGCAGTAGACGCAACAAGATAAAGAGCTCTAGTCACAGCTAAAAGTCGAAGTGTAGGATGTTGAAGGAAGGAGTGGTAACTAAGAAAGCTGTGCCAAAGTCCCCTAGATAAGGAGCAAAAAGAGAAAGATGGCTCGCAGCGGGCTTGGCGAGAGAAACTTTCCAATAAAAGCAGTCTTATTATTGTATCGGCCTTGTAAGGAGGATTAGGGAGATCATAGCTAAATAAGTCGTAGGTGAAGAGAGATAGAAGGATCGGTGACGGATAAGAGTATGGAGGTCCCCTACGCTCGCTAATGAGTAGCCCATCCTCATCATTATAACCTTCCCTTTCCCATGGCATACATAATGGATATGGAGCTTTGGGTGGTGCATTAATAACTTCATGATCGAAGGAATAAGCTTTTCCACTTCATAAAACTCAAGGAAGGGCTAACGCGCCTTGGTGCATTTGAAATAACTACTCATACTTCCCCAGCCACCTTTACTTCGGTCGTAGGTTGAAAGCCTATTCCAGTCCGTAGCCCTTTTGTTTACCTTACTCAAGATCCCCGAATAGAATGAATGAGATATCCTTTTCTTTAAGAAGAACTGTTAGCAAGAAGACAATTTATCGGATCGGCGAATAGATTGTCGATCTTTAGCCAATAGCAGTAGGAGTAGCAGTCACTGGTCTTTCTTTAGCAGGGAAAGATCGAAAAAGGGAGCAACTCGTAGAGGAATTCGATCTTTTGGTTTATCCTATAATAGAATAGGCTCTTAGCCGGCTCGAGAATTCACTCTTTGTTGAGATAAGACAGTTGGGATGGAGCTTTCCCCCATAGCAAGAGGGGATTTGGCTCTTTGTTTGAAGGACAACTACTATTTCATCAACTGCTATTGAATCAGCAGAAGAAAGCATCAAAGCAGAGGAATAGCTATCTTTCACAAGCAATAGAGAGTCGATGGAATTGAGGACTTTCTTTCTCTACTGTTTAGTAAGAGATCGCTGCCATAAAGAGGGAGTGAGATTCGGCTTAAGTGAGTTCAGTGCCCCGAGAAAATGAGTTCGCTTCGACAGCGAGTTAGTTCAGTGACAAAGGGGTATTTTACAGGTTTGTAGACTTAAAGTGCCTTCCTGAAGAAACTTTCGGCTCATCTGCCTCTTGCTTTGTTTGCTTTGCCTTGTTTTTGCTAAATTAATCTCTTACCCGCCTTTCGCAGATCTAGCACTTACTCTATTACTCGAATACACCTCGCTCTGGTAGAACCCTATTTTGGCTCCGTTGGCTCTGCTTGCTTATCACTCTGTCTATTCTTTTGTCCGTCAAATAGCTCGTCTCCCCGCCTTCTCAGGTCCTTGTCTCTCGTCAACATAATACTCCTCCCGCTTCTGTGGTTCAGCCTCACTGGATCTCGGCAACAGCCGATTTCTCATGGGCCCTCTCTAAATTCCCTCTTCGTTTGTTTTGGGTCGCTCCATCACTCACTCTGCTATAAGAATTGAGTAAGCCGATCCCGACTTCTCATAGACTGGATTGTCAGAATCTGCTCGCAAACAAACTTGCTTCTTGCCCATGTACTCGTAAGGTATCCCTTAATCTCTAGCCTCCTATTGATCAGGAATAAAAACCTACAGATCGATTCTGCCCCCTTCTCTTTACATCGAATGGCATCGGCTTCCATCCCTGCCTTGGGAGTCACCCAGTCTTTGTCATTGGTTGGAATAAACAAACCGCAACAAGTACATTCCCCTTAACAACAAACCCCTAGCTTCATGGGACCGAGAAGGAGTCCTTTTCCGTCGTTGGTTTGTCTTTCTGTTGTCGGTAAGCGCTGGAGATTTTTATTTAGAGATACAATTTCTGTTCCAAAAAGTTTTTACAGGTTCGGGAATGATTACTCATACACTAGACGGAAGGGTATGAATACGGAATTAGGCGTGCTATTCTTAGTCCTGAGGGCTGGCTTATGAGGATTAGGACATTCGAGTTCCGCTTTCAAGGTGGCCCTATTTTCAGGGAAGACAAGAGTTCGTTCTGTTGTGCCTTCCTTTTTTTTTTTAGGGCTTTATAACGAGCAGGGGAAGGTAATGTTTATTGTTTTAGTTAGCCAGAAGTCCATAAGGACTAGTAATGACTATAGACCGAAGAAGTCTTCCGAGAGTTTCAAACGGAAGGATAGGTGTTGAAATAGGCCATACCATTTCCAGCGATTGGCGCTTTTTCTTCGTGTTCTTCGTGATTTTATTTCGATAGAAATTATACTGAAAAGTGCCTGGGGAGGAGAGAAGGTGAAACTGCTCCACTGGGCCTTGAGCCTTAATGGCATTCTTGTGGCGAGATAGGGGCTTTTGGTTTCGCAGTGAGAGAGCAGGCCCCTGTCATGGCGAGTAAACCGTGGTTTGGTTGCTTTCGTGATAAGGGGGAGGGGAGTGGTGAGGCGGGCCCCTTCAATCTAGCCTACAATCCTTGGGCACTTCTCTTAGGAAATTTATAGAAAAAGGGACTCCTGATTCAATTGAAAGTGGTACTTTTTTTTGATTGAATTCAACCAAAGCAGGAACTTCTTCTCTGACATCAACTATTATAATATAATAAGAAATTCCTCCGTCAAAGCTATTATTCCATGCCATTCGAGGGACCTTTTCTTTCCTACGAGACATCGAAATGTGAGATTTGAGCTTTTTATCGGGATTTTTGCTTTCAAGTCAATGCAAAGAAAGGGACTCGTTCTTCGTCTGTCGTCAGTGAGCTATGTTCTTTGTTGAGATCGCTTGCCTACGCTATCGGGTGCAGTGAGTGCTCTGAATGATGAGTTACTTGTTCAGCGAAGCGGGTCGCCTGTCTCCTTGTTCGGACGTAGCTCTTGCACACTATTGCTAGTGGTCTATTCTTTGATAGATACTAACTCTTTGGTTGAATCGGACAGGGAGACTTCTATAAAGATCTTTCCACTCATTCATCATACTCAAAGTCGAAGTCACGGCATGGGGGGCTCGGAAAAATAACGAGAATCGGACGCTCAATCACAAATTAACATCTTCCTTCTCATCTCAGATGCGCGTCTTAGATTGTTAGGAATCGATTGAATCACAGGAAATCTCAGATGGACAGAAGGAGCTGCGAAATCAACAGGAAAGAGACGACGAGCCTATTCTATTATACGATACCACGCCTAGTGCTTTTGGAAATGGTCAATCAGTTTAAAGCGTCGAAGGCTTTGGATATTTGGAGAATTTCATTGCCTTGCTTTTCCCAGCTTGAAGTGAAGTTCCCAGCCTTTCCTTAGGTCAATCCCTTCTTGAACAACCCATTCAAACAGGGCATGAGATGGAGAGGTTATTCCCACAGCGGATGAAATAGCACCGCTTTCTGATATAAATATAAGACCAAGAGCTGATTCAATTGCAAACACTGGGTATGAAAAAGCGGCTAGTCTTGCTAAATCAATTGCTATTTGCAGTTCCTTCCTTGACTTCTGAAACTACTAGAAGCTATCCCAGCAGTCAATGGAACCTCCAACCCTTTCCAATCAGTACCGCCTGCCTTTATTTGATCGATTCCCTGCAAATTCGAAAGAATGCTTTCCCTCCAGGTCTTTCCCTCTTTCACTCCCGTTGATTTTCCCTCCGCTTTAAACGTCTTTTCCCGGTCTGAGAAAGGCAAGCAAGCGGGAGTTCAATCAATCTTGAAAGTCCCAAATTCAAGAAGCAGTTTCCGTAGGGCAAAGTCCCGAGTGCAATCGTTGCTCCAGGGATCTATCAATAGTTGTCAGATAGCCATGATCTAGATCTCTAGTCGTTTTTTCACTTTCCTTGCCTGGCCTGCCGGAAACCGGTCTCCAAGGCGGGAAAAAGCTACTAAAAAAGGAAGAAGGTGAGACAGCAGGGTGTTGAGCAAAGATGCCAGAGGAATGAATGGCAGGGTATCTAGCCGTTGGAAGCTAGTCATCACAAGGGTTAAGAGACAACATGACAGTGGCAGGGGAAAGAGCGGGGAGAGAGCTGGCTTAGGAGATAAGCAAGGGAAGCGATACTGATTCGAAAGGGATCGTCAAGCCAAGCAAAGATTCGATTGCCGGTCTTTAATGCAATAGGTCGGCAGGCAACCAAAGGAAAGATTCGACAGGGATTTGAGCTTGCTTTTCAGATTCTACAGGCAAGCGGGAAGGATTAGGAGCTTTACAGTAGATAACCATTTCTCGTTAGAAGAAAGATTCCGCCGACCACTATACATGTGATTGGACTAGTTCATTTCGTTTATAAAGAACTAAGACTGTCCGGAATCGGGTTAGAACACTAATGGCAGTCTACTTGGACCTAGATACAAGTTGATGGATTAGTAAATTCTTTTTTCTTTTAATGTAGCCTTTACTTAAGCGTTCTTTCACCTCAGGCAATGAATACTAATTCCAATTCCATTGCTTCGTAGACAGGGTTTGTGTGAAATGAGCAGCTTTTCCGGGTCAATTACCTCTTTTATAGAAACCTCTTTTTCTCACATAAAGATAAAAAAAAATATAGAAGGAAAGAGAGCGCATTGTCTAGCAAGCTAAAGCTAATCAAGTTCGTTGCCTCACGTCACCCTCCCCTTTCGGGAGAAGTAAAGGGTAGGGATGACAGGATCATAGCTATATGGAGTTTTTTATTCGGAAAGATTATCCATAAGGTTTAGGACTCTGCAATACCTGCTTGTGATCCAACAAAGTAGTAAAAGAGTTTTTGTATCTTAGGAAAAGCTCTTAGATCTCTTGTTCGTGTTTTGATGTTTTGAACTGTGTATATGTCCTAATGAGACTGAAAAGCTTCGTTACCGTTGTAAATTATTCACTTAATCACGCATCATTTTCGAGAAGATCATAACAGACGTTTTAATCTGTTCTGTTCTTGAATCCCCATCTTTCATTCCAACTCTATTTTCTTGTGTGCGATCCTTAGGATCCTTCTTTCAGGTTTGGAACCTTGACGCGGAATACTACGTCGAACTTCAAACTGAAGACGAACCCAAGAAGCTCAATGGGCTAGTTTCAAGTTCGATCAGACACGAAATCTGGTATAGCCACCAGCCTAGATAGAACGGACGGGGGAAGAAAAACTAGGAACGAGCCACGGTTGTCAAAGGCCCTCTCAATAAAGCAATTTTGTCATTGAATCGAGGGAGGGAAGACTCCTTCGGTAGGTGCCCCCGAGTCTTATCAGGTATGGGATCTTATGGCTTAATCTCTGATTGCGCGGGATTCCTCTTTGTTTGGTACCCTCAGGCCCTGAACCAGGGGTTTTTGTCAACATGATAGATTTTTATTACGATTATCAACTCAAAACATATTGGTAATTTCACTTTTTCTCCCTTACTTGCTTAGTCTTCGATTCTTTCTTCTATTGTCCTCTAGGAGCGTAGGCAACCGGGGACCGGCTTCGCGGGCCCATTTCGGACCACTCTTGGCTAAGCTCTATTGGGCGGAGCTTTCTAGCTCGACTAAAGGACGATAGAACAAACCATCAAAGACGAAAGAAACGATAGGCAGGGACTCGAACCCTGCGCATGTGAGACCTATCTCTCTATCTCCATCTATCTCTTCCGCAGACAGGAGTTCCACTACTAGATTAGATGCATCTTCTACTATATTCATTCTACTCTACGATAAATCATGATATCACTTTCACTCCGCGGTTCTTCCTTTTTGATTGAACGTAGGACTGGAACTCCCCTGCCTGAAACTGCCATACTGAACACTTATTGAATGATTGAACTCTTGCCTTTGAAAAGACTGCCCTACGGTTTTATCTGGTAAGAATTGCTCAATACCCTCTTCTAGGGAGTAGAGCCTTTCACCTCCAACTGCAAAAGAAAAGAGAATCAGTATCGGTTGATTCCTACGTATACTATTGATCATAGCGGGATTATCAGACTACTATCAGGTATCGGACTAGCTTGAAGCTATATTCCTACTTGATGCTATCTTCCCCTACCCTACCTTGGTCTCTTCCCTGTAGCTCGAATCCCAACTCCTAACAGAGTAGCTCTTTTCCCACTTCAAGCATGATTGAAGGCTAAAGTGAAAGCTAGAACTCTAAAGCGAGAGACTATAAGAGTAAAAAGGCCTTCGACTCAAATAAAAATAGTCATAAAGCTCGTTCTTTCACTCATAAAAGATGATGGATAAGCAGTCGTCCCTTATGTTAAGTAGACAAAACAGGCATTTCCAGAGGTCTTTGAAAACATGTTCTTATTTTTTCGTATGCGCAGATTAAGGCCCACGTAGAGTAGTTGTATGATCGCACGGCGTCCCTCAAACGGTAGAAGCTTTGTTACTCCCCTTTTATGTAAGGGGAGAACTATAGAGGGGAGGAAAGAGAATATAAGTTCGTTTACTGCACCCCGGTCTGCATCTTCAGGATTTTCTTAACCAAGAGCTAGCTTATGGATCAGATATCGATATTGGAAGATCAGGCCCATCACTTCTTCCTTCTTGACTTCGATGATTTGCCTGCAGGAGGATCATCGAAGGTTGGAGAAAGAGATAGACTTAGATCCGGACATAGCCGTTAGAGGAATTAGAGGAAGGAAGACGTGGAACTCTTTGCTCCTCTTATTGTGAAAGCGGAATCACAACTGTGCAACAATCCCTACTTCTACCGAGGGAAAAGTCCTCCTATTACTTGAATCGGTTTAGGGCAAATGATTTCGCGGTTTCCGGCGCAGAAA
>JAYWLF010000040.1:155000-182500 GCA_037074535.1 Gleditsia sinensis
ATAGAATTCCAACAATTTCTCCCGCTCCTCAAAAGCCCACAGGGACGGAGTTGATGCTCCCACATCCATAGCATGAGTAGTTAAAGCAAGTGAATGATTTGAAATTCGAGTTATTTCACGGAATAACACTCGTATATATTGAGCTCGTAATGGTACCTCGCAATTCAAAAGTCTCTCTACGGCTGAAGAATGAGCGTGTTCTTGGGCCATCGTAGAAACATAGATAGGGTCGACGACGGAACGAAGAACTCACCCTAGATACAGCTTTTTCGTACACGTTCACTTGCATCACATACACAAGTGCTCTCTGAACCGTGCAATAAGGTCACCCATAACACGGCTCTCCCACTTGAGTTACCTTAGCCCCAGGCCATGCTATTCAATGATATTGGAAAAATGGCAGCGTAACAACTAGTATTGAAAGCTGGTCGCCTTTTGAGGGAGGGAAAGCGTTTCAATAGGAGCCCTACTTCCCTCTTTGCGACCTCATCACTTCAAAAAAAGCGCAAACCAATTTCTTTCTTAGTCACCGGGCGGAGCGCACCTTTGGTACTTTGCTTATAGCTCTTTTTTAGGTTATGCAATAGAAGGGGGGCTTAGCTCTGGATCCCCCCTGCTTGCAGAAATGAATGGATCAGAAGGGGGGCTGGGTTCTATTTCCGGGCCGGGCGGGAGGTGAAGGCCATAAGAGAAGATTGCCCTCCCGGTAAGGAAGAGAGGACAAAGGTGCTGTCATCTATCTCGACCAGTTTCCCGAGGCGTTGAAAATCCAGACCGGCTCAGAGAATCACTGGCGCTATTTAGCCCTTCGTTTCGCCATTCGAAGTACTACCTCTGCCTTCCCTTTTTGTAACATACCCAGGCGCCCTCCTTTCCAATCACTAAGAAAAAATCAATACCAATCAAAGCCCTATCTAAGTAAAGCTTCGTCTGTTATTTTTCCGGCCCCAGGGGAGTCAACCCATTCCCCAGTCTTCCGCACTGCTCAAGTAAGTGTGCGACTCCGTATGAGGACCTCCTTCCCTTCTGCCCACTCTCCGTTCACACGGTTCTCAAAGCAGAGGAGGAAGGGTGGGCAGCAGGTACCACGAGCCCTCTGTCCCACACATCTATCCAGAAGCAAGTGTAGTTCACCGGTTCCACCGAATGCTCCTATCTCTCGGCAAAGATCGTGTGAGTGTGCAGTTATGCTTCGGATGCTTCGCCATAGAATAGATCGACCCAGTTCCCGTTCTTTTCCGGTGCACTCGCTTTATATCTCCGACACACAAGGAAGGACGCGGTGGGAAGGAAGCAGCCCTAGCCTCTGTCCGGCCGATCATTCCGCTGGCATCTTGCATTCACGCCTCCGTTTGACTGCCGCTCGGGGATGTAGTTGTAGATACGTTAGTCTTAGCGGATCGTTGGCTCCACCTGTTATCTCCTTCTACGACATGCTGTTGTCGTCGCCATATTCCATATGTCACCTAGTCATCTCTGCCTCGCTGCGGGTCAGCACCTCCGAAAGAAACGGAGGACTTCATTCAGTGACTCCGCGATCGCCCTCTGAACGATCAGAATAAGGTAAAGCTTGAAGATAAGTTTTGTACTCTATTAATTTCTCAGTCCCTCTAGTCGGGTGGGCGCCGGCCGGTCTTTCGACCAGATCCCCCTAAAAACCGTACGTGCGGGTCTCCCCGCATGCGGCTCATGCCATTCGAGGTGGCCCAGCCCAGCATTCATTCGCAAATCCTGTAGTGAAATTGAGACTGCTCGACCTCGGAAGCTAATTCGCGTGTAGGCAGCGCTGTCTGTCGTACCGTTGACTCTATCTATTCATTGAATTAACTTTATTTCATTTTTTATATAGGCTCGCTCCCTCTTTTTCCAAGAATTAATGCACTTCCCCTTTACTTCAGAGGGCCTTCTCTAATAGGGGAAAAGCCTTCCATTTCCGTCAAATGACCCGGCCTCCCCTGGCTCTTCCACCGTCCAGGCTCCCTTTCCTACCTATGCTATGCTCCCCCGGCGCAGGCCTACCACGCTTCGCGCCTGCGGCGTTTTCGCCGGACGGTCTTTGCCAGTAGTGCCATCCTCCCCGCTGGCTGTATGGGCGGGTTGTCCCTCGCTGCTGCGTTCTGTTAGGCTATGGATTACAGGAACAAATGTAGTTGAATGAGACAGCAGGCGGGTTACACGTTCCACTGTGCCGAGATGTGAGGTGCAGGTGGTGATGATCACCCCGGGGTATGCGCTAGCGCCCTTGACAGGCACTCCAGGACCCGCCAACGCTCATGAAAACCCGGGTCGGTCGGTCCTCCATTCATCTGACCGGAGGTGTGGATAACGAGGCCACCTTCACAACCTTCTCCCTTCTGTCCTTATGTTGTAGTAAGGTAGGGCGGTTCGCTTGAGTTGCTCAACCGCCCCTTAGCCCGGTGCTCATGACGCGCTACGGAACCTCCACCGTGCCGGGGGACCAAGCAGGGCATAGCTAGCGGCATAGGAGCCGACTCGGCGTCAGCGGCTTCGTGCCGCACTGGAGTGATCCAATATGTGGTTCCGCACGTTCCACCACTTCTCCGTTCATTTCCAATACTGATCGTGAAACACCATGAGCAGCAGGATGTTGAGGTCCGGAATTCGAAGTGAAATTTTTTATTTGCCCGTTCCTAGTCGTCATGGGAAAAAAGGAAGAAATAAGAAAGAGATTATTCCCTGAGAGCTTGTCCAGTACTACCAGTACCAGAAATGCATCTCCTTCGCCCGCGCGCGATAGCTCTACCTGGCGTGCCGCCTTGCATGCAAGCGAAGCGCTATTGGCGGCAATAAATAGCTCACTGAGCGATGATTGATGCAGCCCCTACCTCTGAAAGCTGAAGGAAGGCAGTGCCCTCGATTGTTCCAGAGAGAAGGATCATGGCGCCCCAGAACCGTGACATCCAGCAGCAGCCTTGCGTGCGAGAGACTTCTATGCCAGCCGTTATTCCCGGCTCTGTTATGAAAGAAAGCGGCAGACTCATCTTACAGGTGTTCCCTAATGAGGGATTTTAGGGGATTAGGGTTCTCCTTTATCTCCTCCACCCATCCGCGGAGGGTTTCAGTATCCATCTCCGCAGATATTTCCAGATCGCGAGACATAATGTTCTCTGCGACACTGGAATAGATTTCTTCCATTTCCGGAAAGTGAACGGAGAGCCGCCCTTTCCCCTTCTCACAATATTCCCGAACTTGCTCAAGAATCAAAGTGTGAATGGCACTTCGAAGTGCCTCACGTTGTTCTTGATGGGGATCGGCGTGGGGAACTTCCACCGGTTCTGGAGCCAGCGGGTTCTGAATGACCTCCCTCTCACGGTTAAAAAAGTGGTTAACCATCTCGAAGAAATCCATATCGTCCACCCGAAAAACGTGTCTCAACTACAGCCAACTCCCCTGTTTCCCTATCGAAAAACCAACCCTACAACATTTGTTCTAGAAATGCTAACCAAGTGACACACTGGGGCCATGGGTCATGAAAGAGGTTGACCCCCATCCCCCTTCACTATGTATGGCCAATGAACTCCTCGCTTTAGTCCGTTCTTTTCCTTCTTTGGGCTCGGGTCGATAGTAGCCGTGGTAGTAATGTCCCGGAGCCCGGCTACCGACCCGAGGCGCTGATCGGGAAAGTCATAAAGGGACGTTAAACGTAATTCTAGAAGGGCGTTACCACAACAAAAAAAAATCCGAGTCTTGGTAGTTTACTTGCTTACTTTAAAGAGTAAGGCAGTTTACTTGCTTACTTTAAAGAGTAAGGCAGTTGAAGTGAAAGTTTATTAGACTAGTCCCACTAAGATGGCGGGGAAACTTACTTCCGAGAGAGCTGCTTTCGCCTCGGTAATTACCTAACGAGAGAGAGCCGATGCCAAAGTCGCCCTTTACGCGAGGGAACGCCAGACAGACTTACCTCTGCTAACTACGTTTTATATAGACTGGAAGCTAGAGAGATACTATACTAAGGTATAGTGCCGCTACCAGATAAGGCTGTTTCATGCTAGGCGTCCAGACCTACTACGCCCGAGCCGCATCCCCGGCACACTTGCTATATCCACTAAGGCTTCATCCTACCAACTATACCAGATATAAAGCCGTTCTATAACAATTCAAGACAACAAGAAAGCAAAAAAACGATAGCGATCGGTTTGGGAGCGTCACGGGGGGAAAAAAAGTAACCTATGACACCGGGGAGTTGCGCTTTTTCTCCCGCCTCAGCTTCGCGGGTGGGAGGAGGGCGAGAGCTGAGTCCGCACGCTCTATGCTTTTCCCCAGCTTTCCCTCTAGTAAAAGATTAGCTCGTACCCCCTGTGTCTAGGGATTCCTGGGGCATGAGTTAAGCATATAGTTGATTGCTCTTTCTTTCGATTGAGCGTCGGTACTTTTGTTTTGGAGTATCTCTCTGTAGGCGTGCAAAACAACAAAGCCACTGCTCTTCGGGGCGGTGAGGTGGACAATCCCTTACTCCAGCTTCAGAGGAGCATCTTTGCATGAATCAATACTAACTCCTCAGTCAGCTGACCTTCGATTTCGGAGATTAGAGCAGAAAAACTCCGTAACGACGAAGAAAGGTTTCGCCGAAGCAAGTGCCTTAGTTCTTTTTCATATTTTTGGTATTATTATAATTAATAATACGATTTTTCTTTTTCATTTTCACTCTCAACCCAATTCGATTCTTTTTTCGGCCCAACCCCGGAAGAGGAGGGGCTATATGGGGCATCTATCTACGGGGGCCCGCACTTTATTATAGGGTTCGGGGGGGGGGGGGGAAGGACGAACTTCATTCGGTAGCAGCGGGGTATCGAGTCATTGGTAACACCGCCTCATTTCGGAACCGGATCGAAACCCGACTCACTTAAATGTCCTAGCGAGGGGTATCGATAAGGGTTGGATGCGAACCCCTCCCATGAGAAAGAAAGGAGCCTAGCAGCCTTTTTTTTTCTGTTTATTCCTGATCGAACTCCCTCCCTGTCATCGTATCTTGTGTCAGAATCGCTTTCAGGCTTCTTATCGCTTTCCCATCAGTGGCAGTTTTGTCTCCCGTCCCTACCGATAGTAACTGATCAACCTACTGTTGGGGTTCAAGAGCATATCTTTTTCCATTATTGGTATCTTTCTATCTCGGAGTGGACTAAGGCATCAATCTGAACTCCAAGCCCTATCGCTTGGGAATAAATGCTTCCCTAGCTGCTTGCCGGAGAAAAACGAAGCCTTAGAAATTTTGAATTCATCCCTCCAAGCGGATAAAGGCTTAAACCTATTCATCTATCCTATCCCTCGCTTTACTCTTCTCGGAAAAGGTTATCGTTCCCATGAATCTTGATCTGCCTCCTGGCATTGATAGCGATTGATCGAATTCCTACTCTGGTTTGAGAAGCTTTTCTGTTTTCCTTATCTCTCGTGTCTTTGAACTGCCATGAAAAGAATTCGAAATACGTATATCTGGTACTAAATAAACCGCCTTCGCGGGCCCCGACCGATGGTCGTTCCTAGGCCCAGTCAACCACTTATGATGACTTCGCCCTTACCTACCAGTGCTGGAGCCTCTCCTGCCGATGTCACCACTGGTTCAGGTACTTTCACCAGTACTTCAGCCAGCACCTAGCTATGCCCATGTCGTAGCTTCTGCGGCTACGAGAAACCTCCGGACCCCGGCTATGGAAAAGGATCTGTTATTGTCCATGCCCTAGCCGTTGCTTTCGCTGGATCAATGGGATCCCAATCTCGATTTCCTAGGTATGCTTGCCCTGTTCAGAAACTGAAGCTACTTTTTCTCTTTCACTACACCAAACCCACGAACTTTCACCCAAACGCATACAGTTGATTCCACAGGTACCACGGGCACGCTACTAATTGCCTGTTGGACTTTGCAAAACTTATTTCCTTACCTACTGGAGGAAGGACAAAATAACTTAGCTGGTTTTTTTGTCGACAATCGGAACCTGAGAATATTCAAGGACCCGTTACCGGGCAGGGTAAAACCAACAGCACAGAGGCTCTGCAGCAACAGGAGCTACAAATACGATTGTAGAAAGATACCAGGATTATACTCAAACAATAGCAGCGGTACTCTCCGAAGTAAGCCCTGTAAAGGTGCTACACTAATTGTAGTAACCAGAACAGGGCCTCTCGGCCCCAGATGCTATGGAACACCTTTCCTTCCTTGCCAAGGGCAGCTGCTCGACCAAGCAAATAATTACCACCCTAAAGCGTAGCCACTCACCTGGGAAAAATTCCTGCTCAGATCTCAATCCTAGACTTTTTCTCTTCTACGCCGTCCTTAGGCAAGCTCGGTTGTCAAGGGAAAGGCTCCAGGATTACAAGCCATGATCTAAAAAGTGATTGCCCCCCCAACCCTTTTACAGTTCCAGAAGCAGAGGGAGCAGCTTCAGTAGCTCCATATCTCTAACCCGCAGGAGTTCCGGTGGAGGGTGAAGACCCGGATAGAGAGGGACCTATTGCATTTAAGTCGGCCCAGTGGCGGAGCTAGCAGCAGCAAAGCCTTTTTTTTAGGGATAGTGAAATTCCGGATCGAAGAGATTCACCCGTAGTAGATAAGGGGGCAAAGCCAGAGGCAAGGCTATAGGCGCCTCTATCTGTATGGGGGAATTTCTTGCTCAAGCTTCTCGATCCGGGAAGGAACTGCTCGCTACTACTACATACGATGCACTATTGAAAGGCTCGACCCGGCCCGGAAGAGCGATCCAGGCATTTTTAAATCGTGATCCAAAGAGAGTCCTAGTCGCCATAGTCAGAGATTTAGATGTAGTTCCGGATGATCCAGATCCAGTCGATTTAGCAGTCGCGCTGTTGCCCCCGAGTCTTGGTTTGGGAAGCATGTGAGTTGGAATGTACTATCCTCCCGACTGGCCAGCGAATGACGCGAGCGCGAAAATTCATGATGTGACCATGACTCCCAAACATATCGACCCGAGTTGCGGAATAAGATCTTCTTTTTTGAGCAGGGAGCGAGTCGAGTAAAAAAGGATCTCGAGGCAAGGGGAAGTGGAAGCACAGGGGGAAATCGAATACACAAACCAAAGGTGAAAAGCAAGATGAAATGAATAGGAATTCAGACCGATATAAGAGCAATAGAGTTGGCAAATCCACTGCCCGAGAAGACATAAAGAGGTCTTTATTTGAAAAAGACAGAGACAGAAAAGAGGATTTATTGTTCCAGGAACAGAGAAGCCAATAAAAGACATTGATCTTGCCACTAGACTATAAGTGTATCAAACCAAAGACAAGATGCGCAAGCAAGTCTATCAGAACGAGATACCGATACAAATACCGTCGGGCTAAGCCAATGGGATACCAAAGGGCTAAGGCAATCCGATAGAGAGATGCCGTTCTTTTGTGCTCTAGCGTAGAGCTCCTGTTTTGTTTGTTACTCGAGTCACAGAACCCGAGGGAAAGAGCTCATCAGCATGCAACTCGATAAAACCTAAAGGCAAGATGCAAAGATACGAGCTTGAAGTGTCCATAAGCTTGAAGCATATAGGGGCAGCGAGCCCTTATTAGTATTAGTAAAGTAAAGCTCCAAAAAACGAGAGATTAACCTGCGGTGCGGATCTGACTCGACTAAGGAAAGATCTACTCCGAAAGATCAGAGAAAGAAGAGCGTTTGATCTACTAATAGCGGCATAAGAACAGCAACTATACTGGCATTTGCTTCAACCTAAGCAAGACGCATTTTTGAGACATAGTGATCCATACTCTCTGTCAGGGGGCTTAGGCTTGGCGACCTAGACTTGCGGCACCCCTATCTCTTAAAGGCTGTTAAAAATAAATATCTCTTTCTTTCTTCTCAGGCACAGTTGCTTTCCTTGATTCGGGCACAGTGTCTTCGACAAATCGTTGTCTCAGTCTCTGTCTCATCTCTGGTCCTGTGGGTTAGTCACCTTAGTCCAGTGTATCAGAAAGCACATCTGTCTTTCCGAGACATAAGGAGTTAGACTCAGCCTTGATATATGAGCAAGGTCAAAGCATAAAAACCAAAGCGAATCTCGTTCAACCCCGCTCCTCGGCCTTCTTTAAAGCCTTGTGACTCCCATCCCATCAAGTCAGGAACCAAACACTGAAACTAGCCTAGCCCCGGTTAGGCGGAGATCAAGGGATGCGCGGAGCTCAATCCTTTTTGTTAAGGTTCGGAAATCAGACATCCCTTATCTGTGAGTCGAGAAAGATTTCCATCGCTGGCGAACTTGAAGCAGAAAGCTAAATTAAAAGAGAGGGAAAACCCCTCGATAGAAGGAGTGAGACTAGACCCTTATCTATGAAAGACCGGTTTAGAGGGTTCCAAACCTTTCTTCAACATAGGGGACATTGAACCGAACCCTAGATTTCCCTATCTACTTTCCAATTACTTCTTACCGGGAAAAGGCATACCAAAGATTTTGGGAAAGACACATTGAAATGGAAGGGAGAGGAGTAGGCGCCTGATCAAACGCCTTACGTGATAGGGGCTTCGAGGTCCAGAGCTTTAGGAACCAATAAGAACCTGTGCTTACCAGAATAGTTTGTCAATCAACCACTTGTTGCACTTTTCTCTTTCCTCTCCTGCTTATTCATTAGGGCGAGTTACTTCATACCTTAACTTCCTTCACTTTAACTAGCGCTTCCCGGAAAAGAAGTGGTTTTCTCTTTCTACTCACAAGGCTAGGTCTTACACCCGAAAGAGTCTTTCACTTTACCTATCTTAATTTATCTAAACAGGCTATCACCGCTAATAGAAAAAGTACTTGCTTGACCCGGCTTACCATTCTATTAAATAAAATGAAAGGGCTACGAAATACCATTCGACAACTTACTAATGAACGAACCTTGGGACTCGCTAGCGCCTGTTAAGGCTAGTCATCATTAGCTCTTTGTCTTTCTAGCCTCGCCATACCGGCGAATGGACTTACTGACTAAGTAACTTCAGGTTTGGAACCCTTGCTAGCTGCTTTTGTGGAAAGAGAAATCTCCCTTACTTTGTTAACTTACGTAAGGAGAGCACCTTTAGTACGCCTCCTTTTTGTTCACGCAAGCTGCCTAAGGTAGTGTATCGGGGAGACCGAGAGACACGTCTTTCTTTATGGCATAACCCGAAAAAAGTTGTCTTAGTCTTTATCCTTCGGTCAGTGACTAGTACGTCTTATTCAAACAATTTAGTGGTCGCCTTACTCTAACAAGTAAGCAAGAACTTCGCTTAATTCGCACAAAGGCATCTCCGTCTTTGTCAAGACATGTATCCAAGACTCCTCTAATAACCATAAGAACTTCAGCCTCTGACCCTCCTTCCAAGGAAGCCCTTAATCTTAGATTAGACCTTCACCTGAGACTGATTAGTGAACCCTTTACCGAGAAACCTTCAATCAAGATCTGACTTTACCTTACTAAAGAAAAAATGGAACAAAAAGAGGTGATTTAGCAGCCCCAAACCTTAGGCGGATGATCCTAGCCCTTGCCTGTCCCCATTGAGCCCCCTTGCCACTCTCTTGACTTTCACTAACTTCCTTTTCAAAGAGAAGAGTCTCAAAGGATTTGAAATCGAGAAGTTGCTTACTGATTCTAGCTATCAGCTCTCCCAGCGGTAAAATGGATCTTAGATGATTTCTCCCTTGACTCCTAAGAACATAAAGTAGAAGAGGGCCTTTCAATATCATTTACACAAAGGCTAAGGTGGAACTAAAAAAGAATCTATCTCAGCGATAAAGCATCCATCTAATTGAGAAAGATCCTGAGCAGCATAGAAGAAGTACTTCGGCCCTGGCCTCCAAGAACCGGCCGAGCATTCTATCTTTCAAGGTAAATCAAGGCTAAATTCACTCTTATACCAACTCCCGAAGATATCTTACTTTAACACACAACTGCATTCTGCGATCGATCCATTCGGCTTGAGAATCTGCTTAAACCTTGGCTAGTCAAGTTAGCCCTAAACCTTATGCTAACGCCCGAAATACCCGAATTTGAAGTAAGAAAGAAAGCCAGGAGCACTTCTTCCATTACTATAACAAAAACAAAGAAGACAAGAAATCAAGAAAAAGAAGGCTAAACCTAACTTTCACAAGTGAGCTAGACTTCCAAAGATCAAGAGAAATGAGTTAGAAAAGCAGCCGCTCTAGCATCATTCCAGGTCGAGCAGTATGATGAGCGGGAAAGCCTGAGCAGACCTACGCTATTCTGAGACTCCATCTCTTTCCCTAGCTTATCTTTCATTCAAATCAACATTTTACCTTCTTTTATTCGCACGAAAGAACCGAGGACTCATTCACATTCACACTAAGGAGTAAGTAAATTCTATCTTTCCTTGAGTCACTTAGTCAACTTCCAATCTTATCTATGGCATCTGGGCAGCTATCCGCTACTTCTCTTTGCTTACTTGAACCTATTTATCGCTACCTCCTCGTTGGCTATACTTCAATCGGTATCCATCTTTGCTTACTACAGGCGCTATCGGAACATCTTTTTTGCGACTTCAGCCGATATTGGGACTTTGAGCTCTTCTTATCAGTACCTTTGGCCTAGAATATGGGCTAGAGCCGGGGCCTCGACTTAACGGCTTCTAAGACAGACTTATTTCGACTCTAGTATTCCTTTAGCTTACGATCAGGCAAAGTATCTAGCGAAGGTGGAGCTCAAGATGAAAAGGCATGAGCCCTATCTATGTCGATGAATTCCTCTCTATCATTCGAAGGAAGACAGGAGCCCCACTTACCAACTAGAGCCATAAGGAAGAATTCCAGTTGGTCAGTGACTTGACCACAACTCGTACGATCTCTGTTCTCGACTAAGTCTTTGTATCGATTGATTCATGAGTCATGTAATAGAAGCATAGAAAGAAAAGAAAGAGACCAGAACTTGAACTTGGACAGGAAGAATCCATAATCCATAGAAAGAGTTAGTGCGACGGCTACTACAACTAAGAATATGGGCTAGCGCTTAATAACCTCTCAACATAGTCTAAGCCTAAACAGATTCATAAATGAGTTCCAACAGCCTATTCTTCGGTCTTCCCAATTTTAGGTAACTACTGCTTTGGACCTTCTTCTCGATGAGAACAAGCGTCATTCTCAACATCCTTTCCCCTTGGTTAATCTCATATGCCATTCCCAACCTTTCGCTACCTTTAATCCACTACTTTTAAGCCTTCTTCTATGCTATAGTAAGGAGATATTGGCTGTCTGCCTTCGCATTGATATGCCATCTTGGTGACTGGCTTTGAAATGAAAGATAGTTTACTAAGTCGAAAAGAAAGGCTTGACCATGACCTCTGGCCTTTGATCGATCAGGCCGTCAATCTTTGCTCAGAGAAGTCTGGATGGTATCTTTCCTTTGATCGTCCTTTTAGGGAGTCTGCCAATTCACTTGCTTCTCTTCGCTTGTCTTATTTTTCTTATTCGAGTCCATTCTTCTTTTCTTCATGAGTGAAATCAAGCAAGTTCCGTTCCTTCGCATGAGAGACTTACTTTGCCTTCTTTTCTTTTGGTTTCGCTAGCCTAGTTTAGCTGCTGGTAGACCACAAATCCCTTTGGAGATATAGCAGGTTCATCATCCGGATAGGTCCCTCTTGACTTATAGAATAGAGGGCCTGAGGATAGAGCATACTTCTTGCTAGTGATAGGTAGGGCTACTTAGTAGGGTTCCGAGTTGATTTGTCTCATTCCGTAATGGAATGATAGATTGGAATAGATCCATTGCCCGAAAGTTGACACGAATAGACTCATTTGGTAGAAGTCGGGTGGATGACTGGCTAAGCTCTTTATTTCTGTTCGCTTGTCGTCTCCTTCTTTGAGAGCATTAGTCGGTAGGCAGATTCGACCGCAAGCCTGAGTCCTAGCTATAGGCCTAGTCTTTCCTTTCATGCGCTCTTTCCGCCTTCCTTCCTATTGATCCTCCACTGTCCACTGGGACATCTTGTCTTCTTTCTTTATCTTCTTTGTTCCATCCTTTGCATGATAGTGTTCTTTTTGCTTTCTTGTTCTCTTCTTTGACTTCACTTTGTTAACAAATGAGTCTCTACGCAGTTGTCCAAGTCAGTCTTCTCACTCAGCTTCTCTTTCTGGTCTTCTTGCTTTAACTTTTTTAGGGTAACTCTTGATGGAGTCTACTTTCATTGCAGAGGCAAGTCTCTTTCTTCCATTCTAGGATTGTCATTTCTCTTCTTTCATGAAAGTCTCGGACCTCTTTCTGTCTGTATTTTCGGTCTCTTCTGTGAAATCAGTTCCTCTCCTTCTTTCTCTTTAGCCTTTTCTTTCTTCTTGTTTTTTTTTTAATATAGACTGACGGTAAAAAAGATATAGAAATAGCATATATGTATGTGTATGTCCTTTGATTCCCTCTACGCTAAGATCTTTTTACTGGTCTTAACAAGGTAGTAAGATTACCGACCTTACCTAATGAAAGGGATCAGTAGGTCTCCTGAAGTTGATTACCTATAAGGATATATTATATTTATTCTATTAGGATGATAATCATCCGTTCTTTCATATCTGGCGAAATACGATTGAGAGGGGCTAATGAAACCCCCTCGGGTAAAATAGGAGAAGCACAAACATTCAAAGCTCCCTTTGAAGAACTGCTTAATGCTTCAAAGAAAGTCAAAGTCTCAGGAAGTACCGCTTGAACCTCCAGATCCACGGGCTTATTAATTGACACAGAAAAGAAGACCAGTTGCTTAGCGTGGATTTTCATAACCCTGCTGTGAAAAAAGAGGATAAGACTTGTCAAAATCTTCCCTAGTTAGTATATAGATCATGAGCGATACGGAAATGTAGCGATTCCCTTATAAAAAAAATAAAAAGCCTTTAAGCATTCTAGTTTGCATGGTCAAATAGTGGATCCCATATACAATAAACTTAGGTGGGTTTCTAGTATAGGTTACTTTCCACGATGCTGCTATTTACTGAACAAGTTTGACTCCAATTCAAATATAAGACAAATACAAATATATATACAAAAAAGTGTCTAATTAATGGGACGGTGCGTAGCTTGCCTATCGTAAGATCTTTTGCATAAGCAACGGTCGAAGTGCCGCATCGCATAAGGAAAAAAGCAAATAGACCTTAACAATCTTGTACGAAATTTTGACAGCGCTTTCAATCGGTTACACATTCTTTTTTTTTTTTTAAAAAAGGACATCAAATACATTCTAAAGAATCAAGGAAGGCGATGAAGAAGAGCTAACCATACGTTCACAGTATACTAAAACCTGATCTTTTATTACGTAAGGAGAGTCAGAGCGATGGTTTGACTACACGAGCTATGAAAAGAAAAAAAAAAGATTTAATTTAACACAAACTATACTCGCTAATCAAATCAATCATTAAACTGGCATTCAGTCTGTGTTTTCAAGGCAGGCTGCTCGCTACCGAGTTCTAGCTCAATGCGATTCATACTAAGGAAAGCTTTAGGAGTAGCACTAGAGGAAGGATAGCGAGGGGGACTGATTGACCATGTTTAAAGACAAATGGACAGTGAGCAAGAGGAATGGAAGGAGAATCAGTCCTAAGCACGTTTACGCCGGCATTAAACCCTGAAATTTATGATCAATGCCATTCTTCTTGCAATTTCCTCCATCTTTATCCTATTCATTCCCACTACATGGCAGCAGTCAAAATCCCTGCGCATTCAAGAACAAGCCCACCTAGGAAGATCTAATCCATTTTGTAAGAACTAGCATTCGATTCTGTGCACGTGGTAAACTCTTTTTCCTTGAAAGGCATTCTCCGCATCAACAATTTAACTTCCTTGCCCTACCCTTCCAGGAGCTCCTTATGTGCATTTCTGCCTAAAAGAAAGCATTCCATTCCCTATTTATCCATAATATTTATAATAATAATAATTATACCTTATATTTTATACTTCAACTATGAGGTGAGAGGTACTTAAGTCCGACTTACCTGTGTAAAGCATATAGCTATTCATTCTGAAAGACGCAGAGAGATTGAACCCTCCGGCGGCGGAGCAATCTCGTTAGGGAAGTCCTTCGTCCGTCCTGAAGCCCCAGAGAGTCCTATCTTGAATTTTGAATATTGATTATCTTTCATAACCTTGATATAGTTTTTTCAAAGTAAGGAATCTCAGCTGCAATCTGCAGTCCGACTTGCCTTGTATGTTTGAAGCATATCATATAGCTATCCGGCCAGTTTAATCATAGTTCGTGAAAGGGCTCAGGTCAGGTCGAAGGTGAGACAAAAGACATGCATGAGAGAAGGACATGTTTGAAGGGAAGGAGTAGTGTACCAAGAATGGAATGAAGGTCTGAGGCCAGGGCAATTGACCTTCGCTAAGCTCTATCCGCAACTCGAAAAAAACCAACCGCACTTCACTTCATGCCAAATCAAATGCAACTGATTCAAGAATCATTGAAGGTGCTGGAGCGTGACGCCTTTTCGACTTCCAGCTGAAGTAGCCAAGTCGGACGAGCAATTGAACACGGGAAAGGGGCAAGCACATTGGCATTCTCAAGATTGATCCCATTCTATCAATACAAAACAATTGGCCCCAACCCGCTCGACCTCAGTGTCAGTGAGCGAACCCTATTTATGCCCGAGTTCAGGCGTAAGCCAAGAAAAAAGAGAAAATAAGCAGCGGGCACGACCCTTGTTCCATCCACCAACCCAACTCAAATCAGGTCTGGTCAAAGCGCTCTTTCCAACCAAGCAAGGGCGCACTAAAGGTTTGAGTTTGACCCTGAGCTGAGATTAGGGGCATAAGGTCCGACTAAGATCAAGGGCTCCCCTGGGAACAAAAAACCAGCTCTTTTTTACGATATTGTACGATATGGATTGTATCCAGCCGTGGTAGGAGAATGACCAAGATAGGTTTTCGGTCTTTAAAAGAACGGAACCAACCCAAACTGAGCTTCAACTTGACCCTTGCGATGACCCACTGATACGATACGGAAGAGTAGCCCCCCTCATAGCCTGAGGGTTGACCGGGGAAGACGGAGACACGGCTGAGTCAAACATAAGGTCTTTGACAGGCGGGAAAGATTTCACTCAGGATTCAGGGAAGAAGAATGCCAGCCAGCAAGCGCACCGAAAGCAAGTCTGCCTTTAGTCTCTCTATACGAGGTTAAAAAAGAAAGAGGGGATTCAGGTTTTCTTTTAAAAGGATTGGATTTGCTGCTCGCCTTCCGCACCTTGATCTGTCTAGTTCTATTTTGACTAATCCGAATCTGTGGACTGAGTAGCTAACTATTATATTTTAGGATATAGGATAGGGGCTATTCTTCGCACCGATAAAATCTTTTGTTAATCTCGTTATCTCCATGGGCGCTGGGTTAAGGGCAGAATCACACCTTGGGGAACCGGTACGAAAGGGAGCTAGCTAAGGCAGCAAGCCAAGAAAGGCAGCATAGTAGGCCTTTTAGATCGGATTACGCTTCTTTATTAGACGAGGAAGTAGATTCACAACATGCAAGAAAAGGGCTCAAGGCCCAATGAAAGAAGTAAACAGACGCGGGGCATTCGGCTTAAGTGGGCAAGATGCGAATTACTCTAAAAAATCCATATGAGCAGGAAAAGCAAGGGAGTGAAAGTTTCCCAAGTAGTTCGGGAATGGAGCAAAAGACAAGTTGGAGAGCGGATGTAGGTAAATTCTGACCCGGAAAGGAAGCCAACTCTTGTTCGACGTAGGGTAGAGTAACTTCTTTCATTCCCTGGGCTTTCAATCCTATGGCTTGAATGCGGGTCTTTGGCTAGAGACGGAGACTTTCCCAGTGAAAGCGCTGGCGTTCAGTTTGGTTGCGTGCTTTCCGATCTCTTTCCCTTCCTTTCTGTGGTAGCTAGGCCTGGTAGCATGTTTGCTAGTCTTGTCGGACTAGGAGCTCTACTAGGCTTGACCGTGGGAAATCCACTTATAAGAAAGAAGACGGGAACGGGGGACGTGCTTTGGGTGACCAGTTCACAAACTGTGGATCTTTCTGGCCGAGGGGTAAGATGATCTTCCAGACAAGATCGCCTTCCTTGAAGTTCTTCTCTCTTACCCCCTTCTATTATACGAAATACCTCTTTTTCTGGGCAACCAAGTGGTCGAGAGCTGAGAGCCTCATCTCGTCCAAGTCTTCTAATTCGGCCAACATAGCTGAGAAGTAATCGACCGCATCTAAACCTAAACCACTCTGGCGGATGATGGGCCTCCGTGTGCGGATTCAAAGCATCAAAGTGAAAGAGCTCTCCCGGCCGTGCCAATCATTGTGATTCGCCGAACGCTAAGGTAAATGGCGAGTGCTATCGTATATAAACGGCTTTAGGAGTGATCTTTCTTTTTATTAATGAGAGTGGGAATTTGTGTGTGTAAGAGAAGAAAGCTGCTAGCATAGGGTGGAGAAGTGCTACACCTTCGTGGATTGATCGAGTTCCGTGTACTGATTCTCATCGAGATTGGTTTGGTCTTCAGTGTACTAAACAAGCAACGGATTGATTAAGCGCGCTAGCGCGAAAGCCTATTCTAATCTAATAAGGGCGTTAGCGCATTCGTTTTCTTGCTAGGTACAAGATCGAAAAGAATGCCCGTGGCATACCAAGTGAGATGCCCAAGAGAAAAGGAACGAGGGGAAGAATCGACGAGAACATAAAATCGTGAATGAAAAAGCGTGACGAGAATTTCTCAATTCGAAGAAATGTTAGAAGGTGCAAAATCAATGGGTGCCGGAGCTGCTACAATTGCTTCAGCGGGAGCTGCTGTCGGTATTGGAAACGTCTTCAGTTCTTTGATCCATGCCGTGGCGCGAAATCCATCATTGGCTAAACAATTATTTGGTTATGCCATTTTGGGCTTTGCTCTAACCGAAGCTATTGCATCGTTTGCCCCAATGATGGCCTTTTTGATCTCATTCGTATTCTAAGTTGACATATTTGAGATAGAATGTAGCCTGCAAGGGTGAGGCCCGCCCCAGCAAGGGGTGGGGAAGGGAGAGTGGGAAGTGGGCTCCCTTCGCTTTATTCTATTTAATAGATAGCTTTCGTTTGGTACGCTTTCTTTACCTGATTCTGGTCCGACTGGAATCTTTTGGTCTGGATTTGCACCTTAGGCTCAAAGGCAACTTTTCTCGGAGGTGCTTCAATGAATCGAGATTCCGTCAGTGAGTGCTTTCTAAGAAAGAAAATGAAAGAAGAACAACCGCGCAGGTCGTTACGTCATGGATATTCATTGTATTATGCGAAATAATTCCTCTTTCATTGATCAGCCCCGAAGTTTTATTGTGTTAATTTGAATTTATTGGCTCTATCTGGATTTCATACTCTCTTTCTTTCATAGAGTCAATTTGGACTTACTTGTGGCTATTGGGCATCAGCCCCTTGACTTTGATCTGGTCTGCTATTTCGACAACGGCGCTGACAGTTTCAATCTGCCGGCGTTGGAATCGTCGTCAAGTTCCGAGTCTTTGGCGACGTTTAGGGCCCAGATAGCAGCCGAGAATGAGGCAGAGATATATGAGCGCATTAGGATTCTGGAAGGCCTCGATTACTACAACTTACCGCCTCAGAATCATCCGGGAGATTACGAGATGCTTGTTCGAGAACACTTCAATCAAGCAATAAGCGTGGATCATTTCTTGGAAATCTATGATAGGGAATATTTGGAGCTCCAAGTATTAGAAAGAAAGGGCATACTGCAAGATAGACTAACTAGTATGATGCTTAATGAGAGGAATCTTGCTCGAATTATGGATCTTTCCCCATATACAAATGTACGACAGGAAGCCTATAACTTCATTCAGTCGCAGCTTTCCCCTGTTAGCTCGCTTGAACATGCTTTTCAACGACATCTGATGGATGGCAATCTGAATTCCTATCTAGCCGACCTAGACCGAAACGGCCCCCATTCAGACATCTATCGGGAATTTTTATCTTATTTCAAAGACGAAGAATTCCGGCGCGCAAATGGTTTGCCGCTACCCTAAATGAATGGAAATGGAATTTTTTGTTTTTATTTGAGATAAATACAGCTTGAAAAAAAAATTCTATAACATTTGAATTTCTCTTACATTCCACGTTTCCGAAACGGATCCTATCAAATATTTCACATTTTCTATGATCATCTCTATTTTAGGTATTCGGGGAATCCTCCTTAATAGACGAAATATTCCTATTATGTCAATGCCAATTGAATCAATGTTATTAGCTGTGAATTCGAACTTTTTGGTATTTTCCGTTTCTTCGGATGATATGATGGGTCAATCATTTGCTTCATTGGTTCCAACGGTGGCAGCTGCGGAATCTGCTATTGGGTTAGCCATTTTCGTTATAACTTTCCGAGTCCGAGGGACTATTGCTGTAGAATTTATTAATAGCATTCAAGGTTAAACATGACTCCTAGAGAATTACCAAAATACGAAATTATCTTTTCTCCTTTCGTTCTCTTCTTTCTTTTTTATTTTGACTTGGTTGGCAGGGTCAGGGCCTTTCTCGCTGGGCGAGCGCATCCGATTGATTCTAAAGTCCTTTCCTAAACCACTTCCCGTTCAGTTGCTGAAAGATAGAGAGAACCTTTCTAAATGAGATTTAGTTCCACGAATATGCAAGCTAGAAAGATGCTATTTGCTGCTATTCCATCTATTTGTGCATTAAGTTCGAAGAAGATCTCAATCTATAATGAAGAAATGATAGTAGCTCGTTGTTTTATAGGCTTTATCATATTCAGTCGGAAGAGTTTAGGTAATACTTTCAAAGTGACTCTCGACGGGAGAATCCAGGCTATTCAGGAAGAATCGCAGCAATTCCCCAATCCTAACGAAGTAGTTCCTCCGGAATCCAATGAACAACAACGATTACTTAGGATCAGTTTGCGAATTTGTGGCACCGTAGTAGAATCATTACCAATGGCACGCTGTGCGCCTAAGTGCGAAAAGACAGTGCAAGCTTTGTTATGCCGAAACCTAAATGTTAAGTCAGCAACACTTCCAAATGCCACGTCTTCCCGTCGCATCCGTTTTCAGGACGATCTAGGCACAAAGTTTCACGTATTAGTTAGGAGGAGATTTTGCCCCCTGTCTATCTCGAAAGCAGAAAAAATAGAACTCATTCGAGAGAGCTTGGTGGTCTTAAGAATGGTTCGGGTGGGGCGTTCTCTTAAGAATAAAGAAGACGAATAGAATCTAATTCATGTTCATGCTAACAGAAGAGCGGATCCAATACCAAGACAACTTCTTTCTCAGGAAGTGCAGCAAGTACGTACTTTAGGAATTTTGGGATGCCCCACGATTGAAGTGAACTTAGGTTTCGAATCTTCAATGCGACTCCTAAACAGTCAAGAGGAAGGCTTGGACCAGCTCCTGAACTTGTAGGCGAGAAGCTCTTTGTTCGAGTTGCCCTTGTTTGTTATGGTGATTGATTCGGGTTTTGTGGTTTTATGGCAACCGGAAACCTTTTCCTGAATTGAGAATGAGTAGAAGCGCCTTTGACAGGGGTTTATGGGATGGATGCGGGAAAGAAAGAACTCCCCTTTTGCAAAGCAAGGTTTCACCCTCTGATTACACTTTTTTAGGGATGGGATCTTCTGCCTAGATTAGATCTCTCACGGGATTCATCTGGCATTTCTGGATGGACTGGCATTGAGCATGTCATTCCGGACTTCGCTATTCTCACAGTCAGATCGGACATTGAAATCTGAAGTCAACTATCAAGACAGGACTGTCTTATCTATTTGATTTGCTGACAGTTGCAATATTGACTTGTTTGTCTTATCTTCTTTCTGAACTGCCTATCTTACCTTCCTTGTCTTAGCTGTGCAGATATTCTTTCTGCTTTCAGTCACATTCCCTTTCTTCCGGGAAGGAAGCTCTTGTTTAGCTCGCTTATCTTCTGTCTCAAAGCCAAACTTGACTTGCATGTGTTCCGCATATGACTATAAAGAGTGATTGCTGCTATCTGGCTTGAGTTAGACAAGCATAGAAGGATCTTATGCCACCGGTGACCGGCTTAGGCTTTGATTTCAGTTCCCAGCCAAGGTAAATAGAAAGGAGGAGATCCCACCACCCAACGGACTACTAGCTTAACCCGAGAAAGACAAAGACAGGCTTTTGATCCATTTCACCAGCTGTAGGACTGGAGCTGATTCCAGTAAGTCTCGTACTATTGAGCAGTTCTGGAACAATTTCTACAGTCAGCTGTCGGGGATTGCTAAGTCTTTCACTTCGGGTTCTAATGTTGGTCAGTATCACGATGATGTTATAAGGTTGTTGTTGGATTCAAAGCTGAAAAGACAAGGTATTGGGTTTACCAAGACAGAGTTGATTGATTTACAGAACCATATTGAAGATCTGACATTAGCTATTCGAGTCAAATCATAGGATTGAAAGCCGATTGCTACTTTCTTGCCTTGGGGCATCGCATTCTGGATAACGTAATAAAAAGTCTTTCTCTACTGTCTTCAGTCTGGTTTGCTTTAGAAGTAAGCAAGCAAAGACAAGTGGTAGCTAAGCGAGAGTGGTTGCGGTGATGAATAATATTGTTTTTAGACCAAACAAACAGAGGGCTTCATGCGCCTCACTGCGGTATTCACTCTTGAAATACAGGGTAAGCCAACCAGTAGAAAGAAAGTGTAAGCAAGGAATTCTATTCTTGTACCAGTCAACGATATCCCTCTATGCGGCAACTGCTATTGCTGCTACTCTACTAGAAAAAACCCTCGCGTAACCAAGCAAGTATGTAGTGCTATCCGCCAATAGATGCAGGATTTCAATTTGAATCCTCCCTTGCTAAAAGAACTTCCTCTGCTTAGTTATCAAACATCGCTTCTGCCCTTCCTTATGAATGCCGGATAGTGAGGATCTTACTTTATCGAAGCCAAACCTGGAGCTCAATAGACTCTCTCCCTACCTGAGTCAACTTGCTTACTAGCCGCCCTCGCCCTGCCTTGGACAGCAGCTTGCAACAGCCGATTAGGAGTACTTGCTTGCCCACATGGACAGATTAAGCACCGTAGTACGCTCTTCTTTCTTTTTCCTGGATGATGTTGGGAACGGTTGACGAGACTCTCACTGGCGGGCCTACGATGGGAGACAGAGATATCGAAAGCGTGCAGTGATAAGGTATACTTAACTTAGTTGACTAAACCCCTGTTCGGATGCCTGAACAGCTTTTAACTAGAAAGAGAATGACCTATCGGGCTTGAAAGCAGAGCATTTCGTTGACCGATCAAAGCCTATTTTTTCATTTCAAGTTCTCATCAATTTTTGAAAAGGCCAATTTGAATGGTAAGAATTCTAATTTCTTCTTCTATTCTATATGGAATACCATAATTTATATTTCTCAAATGCCCTTTTTTGGTTTAGAACCCAGCCGTATAATCGAAATAGGATCGATTGGCCTGAACCCTACTTCTGTTTCACTGCTCGGGTTATCCTGAAGCTGCTAACCTGTCCCCTTCGACTGAACGACGGAATTGTTTCACCGCGCTTTACTTCCTTACGGGGATGAGAAGGATGGCCAGTTCTGTCTTCTTCGGACCCTTCTTTTCGATAATAGGAGGCTATTCTTGAAAAGAATAGGTATGTTCAACTAGTTATTTTCACTATATCAATAAGAATAAAGAATAGGGATTTTCAATGCTAGAAATGCCAGAACTCTCTTTCTGAATGTCTCGACTTTCTTTCTCAAACCACCGGACAGGGGTGCGGAAATAGCTTAAATTAATGGTAGAGCGGAAATAGCTTCTGATTTGATTTCGCCTGAAACCCTCGCTTTGATAAGAAATATCTGAGTAAACAACCTTTGAGCTGAGGTAATATGAAATATTTAGGGTTAGCTTTGCGTTCCTTGAGTATGTTTCTGCCCTAAACTAAGAAAGAGTATAGTGCTCGTTTTGATAAGAGTATGGAATACTATCTGCTGGAAAGTTTTCAACGTCCCCCTTATGCAACTACGGGAATTTCTTCTGGTTCGCTACTATCTGAGCCTACAGCTCACGACTGACCTTGAACTGGCCAAAAAAGCTTTCTATTTGAACGGAATTCCACAATTGCATTACCTTCGGCTGCACTTCCTTATCTGTATTCCTGGGCGGGCGTAGAAACCCCTGCTTGAACATGAGCTACGGACCCAGCTCCCTCCCCCACGGCCATCTCAGCTTCCCCGCGATACTCTGTTTATCCTGAAGTGAAGGTTTCAGGTTCTTTCCTCTTAGCCTACGGATTGCGATCGTTGAGATGTCATTGTTGAGATCAGAAGCGGGCTTGAACTGCTTTATTCGGTCTTCAGCTGGCCTACGATTGGAGGCTGCTGAAAGAGAAGAAAAGGAAAGGTGGTGCTAAAAAGGGACTGCTACCAATCTTAAACAAAGGGCTAGAAAGAAGACAGCAACCGCGTACCCGGTAAAAGTGACTTACTTGAATGGGGAGCTATCCTATAACACTAACAAGCGGGGACAGAGAAGGATAACCTCTTTGAAAAGGACATAGCCGCTTGGCCGCTACTTACACATCTGGAGTTCCGGATTGAACTACGGAACGGAATTCAAGGGCTGGGCTTAGAAGCCCCTTAGATAGCACTTACTCTATGAATATAAGAGATTTTCTTTCTAGTAGAGCTCATCACGACCATCATAACCTAACTCCAGGACTGCTACGGGCACTGATCCTTCTATTCAAAGTTTCGTTTCTCCTGTTGAATCTAGTTTCTCCGGAAGCTCGCTAAAGTGAAGGTTATTCAGCAGTGTAAGCAAGTCACTCTTAACCCTATAGTTAATTCAGATATGCTGCGCTAGGAGCTAATGAAACTCATGTAGCTCATCTAACTCAATACGCTACTGGTGCTTATTTTGTTCCCAATCTATGAAAGAAGAGTTGAATTCCCCGGAAGAACATGAAGAACATTCGCCGAACGGAGAATAAGCTGTAAATCTTAGTTCTCGAAAGCGAGTGAATCAGTCTTCCTTATAGCTCTTTCTTCCCTTTGGTTGTGTTTAACCGTCTTTCAAGAGGTATAACACAAAGAAAGGAAAGGCATTAAAATAGCAAGTAATCCCTTGCTTCTTCCCCTGCTAACACAGGCTAATTATCTCGCTCGAGCTGAAACAATTGAATTAGCCGAGGGTTCTTTCACTGCGGAAGACCGAGAGTCAGAACTTCCCCTCTACCCTTGGTACAGAGCTTCTATTGCGAGAACCTTTCATCCGAATCGCTTTCACTCCCGGCTGATTCAACACGAGCAATTAAAGCTACCGACTCTAGAACAGCGAAAACAGAGCTAATACCGATTCCAAGACCTGGTGCGACTATCTCACAGCATATGTTCAAGCCCTAAATTGAATTCCCACAAGTACAAGTAGTAATAGGGTCTATGCAATTTAGCTCGACCCTTAGTCCGAGGAAGGGGGTGGCCAATCACTTCCTTTTTCTTCAGAAAGGCAGGCTGCTCTTGTACATTCTGGTATGCTTGTGCATTAGGAGGAATGCTCCCAGCCGAGTCTACCCCAACCCACTCTAATTCTCACTCATTACGCTCTAGTTATCCTTTCGGTAAACTACACTCGTTTACTATACTTTCTGCGTATTACACTCGTTCGGTAGCTATTCACACTCCTAAACAAACTCTAACTCAGGGAAGAAGAAGAACAAGTCTTTAAAAACTACATATGCGATAACCCGCTCAACTTCTACCTTCTCCAACTATGCTCGTTCCCTAGCGGTCGCTACAGCCGAGGATAGTTAGAACTAATGAACTAGGTTAACTCATCAGAATAACCGCCCCTCCTAGCCCGATAGCGCTTTAGGAAAGTCTTATGAAAGATAGAGTCCACTTCTAGGTCTTTGATCTCACCCAATCCTGTATGCTACGCTAGTTTGAAGAGTCTCCATCCTTTTCTTTCTTTAAGAACTCAGAACTCTTCAATTCCTTTCCTATAAACAACTTTTCCAACTCACGAACTCAAGAAAGATTAAACTAACCTCTTACCCGTTCGCGACCCGGCTCTTCTTCGAGAAGACCCAGCAATAGATGAGACCTCAACAACCAAGGAAGAACACAATTTGGGATTCAGCTTGCCTTGGCGGAAGCTCGGGCCTTACTTTCTATTAGGAAGACAGCAACTTCACACGAATGATGACATCCTTTACTTTGAAAGCTTTCGACTTTGACGTGCAATTACTAGCAAAGGCTAAACATCGAACTCAAGAAACTGAAAGATCGGATAATAGGTTGTTATTGAAGATCGGCTTTAATAAGATGTTCTTTGTTGTCGGAGAATAAGATGTTAGCCGGAAAAGCAGGTGTTGAATGTCTGTGCGGGTCCGCTGCGCGTACTTCAACTATGTGGCAGATCGGTTGATTTTGCCTTGCCCTCTTTGCTTAAAGGCGGTAGCCCGGACAGTTAATCAAAGAAATCGCTTAAGTGCCTCAACTCTTGGGCTTGAGGCTTCTGTTCTTACGACTCACTCAATTGGGTCAGTGCCGTTCGATATTGCGCCCGCTATCGTTCTAGTGCTGGCCACAAATGAAATAGCGTATGCGGCCGAAGCCTTAAGTAACCTAGTGCTTGGTCGATGATTTAGCTGGGGAGCTTCTCTGCTGACGTACCTTCTTCTGACTAGTTCGCCTTTGCCCGCGTACTCCAGCTTCAGGCGAGGCAAAGACTGTTAAATGCCGGCGTAACCGGCACTTTTCCACTATTTCATTCAACAAGAATAGCGGCATTTCGGCTGTTGGTGGTTGAGTTGTAGTGGTTGATTGAATCAAAATAGGTTGGGCGGAGCTTGAAGAAGCGAGCCCCTATCAGAGAAAGCCATTGCGCGCTAGCCTAGCTAGCTAGCGTTTTTCAGCTGGCTGTTATCTTAGTTGTAGCGCGCCTTCCCTCCTTCTCTCACTTCGGAAAGATTTCGCAGTATTTTCTTATGATGACCTGGTCGAGAGAGTACGATACATCGGTGTAAAAGATTGAGTGGGATCTGTGAGGTTGGTTATAGTAAGGCCTGGCCGGAAAGTGTTCTTGCCTCTATCATCCGAAGGCGAGAAAACCCTGATAGCTTTGGTGGCAGGATATGACTCTCTTGATGGGCCGAATGGTGAAGTGATCTGCCTGTCGCAGATCGCGATATATCTGGCGAAGAAGTAGAGGTGGAGTCCCAACCCCGGCAAACAGACATCTCATTCTCTGTTGGAAGTAAACATGTTCTCACCCCTTACTCAACATAGGGCCCACTACTCATGCCCTTTTTGGTCTGATTCGATAGGGATCTGGATGAGGCCCTTACTTAAAAGGGAGGAAGCCCCAACTGATCCACCATCTCCGTGGACGCTATGTTATCCGAACTCCCAGCATCAATGAGCCTCTTTGCACTTCAGGGTTTGGTTTGAGGGGAATAGGAAGTGAAGATATGAGATTGCATTACACGATCTAAAAGAGCGAAAGGCTTCCTAGTAGGCTCGGGTTCCTGGTATAGGTATAAGAAAGCCAGTAGAGCTAAATAGAGGTAGACTTTACTTCTATGCGTACTGAGCTGAGGTGCTAATGCTTCCCGCAGGGAAAAACTATCTTAGTCATACTTCCTTGATAGGTGAGACTTCCACGAAAGCACGGATAAGAAGAATCTGAGTATGCAAGGACTGAGGAGCTTCGGTGTGTTCTTTGCTTTTATAGAATATCCTCCGCTGCTGCTAAAGGAAATGGTTCTTAGGTCGGTGAAACTGTCCCTGTAGCTAAAGTAAAGGAAAGCCAGTTCATTCATTCATGGCAATCGGTCTAGTAAGGAAGAAGTGAGCTGTAGCCTTCGTCTTAGTACGCGCACTATAAGGGGCTACCGAATGCGCCAGTGACAAAAGAAAATCTTGTTTGTGTGCCGCGAAGGGCCTACCCCTTGAAAATGGAAGGGCATGGAGAAGCGGATTCCTACTTCTTAATAGAATAGCTTGATCGACCACCATCCTTATTGACCTTCCGTATGCTTGTGTGTCAAGCAATCCTGCTTCGGTAGCAGACTTCGGTCAAGGAAATCGCTTCAAGCAATGGCTTTGGATCGACCTGACTTCTTAGAGAGGAAAGCCAGTGAATGAATGAATGAAATCCGTTGAATGAAGAAGTCTTTATGGCTCAAGCAGCTAGCAGACCTCCTTAATTGAGAAAGTCAAGCATGTCAGCACGCCCCCTACCTATGTAGTCGGCTTCCCGGTAGTTTGCGGGATTAACCGCTATTGGAATCGGTCTATCTAAATGGCCTATCTCCAGATGTATGTATTCTTGAAGTGCCTTTCTCATAGTTCCCTTCCCGGGCATTGATTGAGAGGGAATAGACTTCCCCACTGAACGAGGAAGGCAGCAATCTCCTTAAGATAGAAGGGCAATCCCCAAAAGAAGCGGCCAGAGGAGACATTCATTAATAACGGATCTCGACCCCTCACCCGTACTGATGGGAATGACGGGCACTGCATCTTAAGATGCCGAAGCCGAGGAACTGAACCAATTACTTTAAAGGCTGGCATCCCGGACTGATAAAGGATCAACTAGGAAGACTAGGCAGAAAAAGATCTTCTTACCCGCAGTAGCGACAATCAGGAACACTACTTCTATAAGATGATTCTCGCCATTTTCCTTACAATAGGGGCATTGACTTCAGTCTCAACTAGACCTAGACCCAATAAAGCTCGAAAAAGCAGGATTGCTTGAATGGAAAGAACAAAACGGAAAGGACAACCAAACGAAACCGCTAACAGCAGAGGGCCTATATATAGTAGAGCTCGCTTACCAGACGAAACCAGGCCTTTAAGGCTGGAGTGGAAGGGAGAGTAGACCCGAGAGCTGCAATAGTAATTAGTATTAGAGCACCAGCCCTTATCGAGACAAGAGACCATACATTAACTATGGCAAGAACATTCAATGGTCTGCGATCTCCCTTCCTCAAAGAAAGGAGAAGAAGCTATCGAACAGTGTCTTATAGAAAGAGTATAAATAACATCGCCAAAAAAAAGTCAATCAACGAAGCCGGTAAGGAACAGAATTGACAAAATTCACCAGTGACAAAAGAAAATCTTGTTTGTGTTCCGGGAAATAAAAAGGAGAAAGAGCAATGAATCCCCTTTGCTTTCTCTATTTATAGAGTAAGCGCGAGGGTTGCGTAGCGAAATGTAGTCGAAATACAGCATTGGACAGCAATCATGAGGCAATGACATTCTCGATGAAAGCAAGGAGTTGACCTGGGAGGTTTTTATCCCTCAACTGAATGCGCCTTACCGGACATAGAAAATAGGTAATCGAAGAAAGAATGTCTTAGAATAGAATCGAAAAGTTTACCCGAATGATCGAAAGTTAAAAATCTTGAGACTAGAATTGAGTGTTGTTAATCGGTCGCGTTCGAGTGTACGGAATCCGGTTTTCTTTGTTTCGAATAAGTATTTTACTACTGGGTCTGTAACCCAGCAGCTTTTTCTTTCCCGTGTTAGGAGGCGCTATCTAGGTACCAATAAGTCTATTGTCTTCCAAGGTAATCCCGCGATGCCCCTGCCCCTTCATTGGCTACCTATATCCCCTTCCCGCCCAAAAAGCCTTTCCACTCTCTCTGATAACCAGAA
>JAYWLF010000040.1:187500-217500 GCA_037074535.1 Gleditsia sinensis
TGATACTTGATTGACATTGACAGATATGTGTACCACACCGAACAAGCAATATGCCGATATGCTTGATGTACCAGCCAAGCCAGCTCGACCGTATACAGTATAAGGGATTCGCCTTTGCCTCAGACAGAAGAACAACGGATTGAACAGGACAGGACAACCGGGAAGGGAAGCCTGACATAGACATAGATATTGATTTGAACAAAGGAACTGAAACCGGTACCAGAAACCAAACAAGAGATGGAATTCCAGATTGAACAGATGACCGACCTACAATAAGACGAAAATAGAATTCCTAATTCCATTCTCTAAGACGAACTAAAGGGATGTCTCTAAGCAGCCAAGGCCAAGAGCAAGCAGGAGTAGTCATATCTGCCTAGAAGGATTCGATAAAGAGAATGTGAGTGGGCAGGAGATCAATAGACACAGAAAGAGAAGACCAAAAGGAGCAGAAGGCACTCAGTTGTTTATGTGAAATCAAGGAGCAGCAGGTTACACTTTTACACTTTTCCGAAGAGAGCTCAAAGCAATAAGATGAAAGATGAGAAATGCTAGTAGATGAAAGATGGGATGAGATGCTAGCCTTAGCGCAGAAGATCAATCATTGAGCCTTAGGCCACTACCGAGCAGCAATGGAGGATCATAACACTTGAGAGATGATCCCTACTTGAAAAGGCGGAGACAATACCTCTTGTTTTGTTGCGACAAATCGAGTTTCAAAAGCCCATTTATCCATCACATTTTCAGGCACACCAGTCAAAGAGCCATCGGACCCATGAAAGTCCCCTTTTTTAATATACACGGCCTTTGCCAGGATGTCTTTCATCAAGCAAAAGAGGGGCAGTAAATGGAATAAACTAAGCAAGAGATCAACTAACCAAGAGAATGAACTAACCCCAAGGGATGATCTCGGATTGAAATCCAAGGCATGGTCCCATTGAAAGCCCCAGCCCAGGAAAAAATAGAATTCCGAAAACAATTCCTCCCCACTAAAAAGAGCGATTGAGAGTGGATTTCAGGTTCGATAGTGTCGAGAAGGTATTAGCCACCGGTGCCCTATTAGTTAAGCTCTTTCGTAAAAGCACCATTGGGCGGTGCTTCCTCTCTTTTTTCTGGAACCTCGAACAAAAAATCGCCATCAGCTCGACTAAGAGTTCCGAATCGAAAAAGTAAACTGAACTTGACTTAAGACGAAGGAACCGAGTGCCGAAAAAAACCGGTTTATTAAGGGGGCGTAGCGCTTGCTTACTTGTTAGAGTAAGGAAGAAAAAAAGACAAGCAAAGTAAAGACCAGCGACACTTCCTCTTCCGGTCCGGAGGCTTAATCTTATAGTTCTCCCTCTTATCTTCTGCTTACTATTGAAGTGGTTTTTCAACCGTTGCCTCGACTTGGTTAAATTGCATTTGTATTCGCTCAAATTCCGGCTGAATCCTCTGCCGGTAAATCACCTTGCAGTGCAGTTGGAGTGAAATCTGAACCCGAAGTGGGAGCCAATGTAACTGAATCCAAACGCCAATTATAGCAAACTCGGTCGAAAAAAGTCTGACTTAATGTAGCCATTCATCAGTCAAACTCTGCAGAATATTTATTATCTAGGCTTCTTACCTTTCTCCTTATCTTTTATAGAACTATAGTAGGCAAGGCCTTTTTCTTCCACTCCCTGTCCACTCTTGCAGCAGGACAGGCCATAAAAAAAGGAATGAATTCAAGACCTGCGCCGCTGACTCTTATTAAAAAAGATAGAAGCGGGGGTGTCCCCTGTCTTTCTCCTAGAGTTATATTCAAACACACTATTCTAAAGTCTTTTACTAGGCTTTCCCTTGCTTTCTATAGAGCAAGTAGAGGAAAGTTTACTTTCTTTTTCAACTATTCTTGCGGCGGGTTCAGTCATTCTTAAAGCGGAGTCTTTGTCTACGCTCTGCAGAATCTTCTTTAGGCTGATGACTTTTTTTCCAGGATTCCTAGTAAAAAACTAGCCCGGAGTGGCAACTTTAGCTCTGCTCTCAGAATTGGAAGTTCAGACTTCGCTTCGAGACACTCAGTCTTTCCCCGATTTAGGGAACTTAGTCCTTGGGGGGGAATGCCACAGGTCTTGGCTGTCTTTCAAAAAGAAGAGAATATGCCATCGGCCTTTACTTTCTCGCTTTCAACAGCCAGCTGGCACCAAAACAAAACAGGCGAAAAGTTACTTTTGGCTTTTCTTCTGCCTAGCTCTCTGAAAATGAAAACAAGGCTCGGCATGTGTTTTTCATATGAACTTTTGAGATTCATTTCTTCCAATTCGCCGCTTTCATCAATGAATTGTGCCATGGATGGCATTGGTTGAAGCTTGCAGGCTCTCCTTTCTTTGACACATAAAGACTTATTTGAATAAAGGAGTTTAGGAGTTAGCTAGGGAAAGACGAGAATCAGCTTAACGTAGACTCTTAAGAAAAGGAAAGGACAGCAGAAGATGCAGCGATAGCAGGACTCTTTTTCCCTAGATGATTCAGTGATAGAAGTTGTATCCTATACTGAAGCCGACTCCGCGGCAGAAGTTTGATCATCTACAGCATCTGATTCCGGTGAAGCGAAAAGAAAGCTATAGGTAAGTCAAGGCCTTACAGTTTAAGTGAAGGATCAGTGCCCTTCCTGTTTTCTATTACTTACTTTTCTGCTTACTATTTAGAATGTCGAGTACCGTCCCTCCTATAGGGAAGGAAGCCTTCAATCTAACTAAACTAAAGAAAGGGGTAAGCCCGGAAGCTTTGAAGTTGAAGCTAAGCTATTTAGAGAAAGACCGGAGGAAAAATCTGACTTGAAAGAATGTAAAAACTTGCGCTGTGCTGTCCCCTCTTCCTCCTCTAGGATTCCCCTTGCTGGGAGAACTGTTCTGGGCAACCCTATGTCTTTATTTATTTATTAAAGAAGACTCTTCTCTGGGAAAAAGAAAGATTCTTTTACCGAATTGCTTTGAAAGTTGCTAATTCGGATGTTGTCTCCTAGTTGCTCCCTATTCTCGAACTGGAAAATTATTCTTCTTCTTACTAGACCTCTCTAGTCTTCTCTTCCTATTCATTCTCTTTCTGTTGCCTAGGCATTCTAGGCTAGGCTTATGTATTACTATTCTCTCTGATCTCTGGGCTTATGGATAAGGAGACATCCGATTCGGTTACACAATTCAATTGAGCAATAGCATCCTATTCAGTGGTGGCAGACCCTTTTTCACCAGACGCTTAGGGCCGGAGACATCAGACGAGTCAGTAAAGAATCCTCAGGCCTAGAATGCCCAGTTCGAGTTATGGCCAGCTACGGGTCTTCTAAAGAGTACTCTCCCGTAACGGAGCTTATTTGCTAACTTTCCACATCCTATGTATCTTCATTGAATTCAGCTACAACAGATGAAGTGGTAAGCCCGCTTATCTATTTATCTTATTATCTTAAGCGATAGCAGACTTTTCGGCACCCGACTCGGTGAAAGAGGTTGTCTCGTCCATCTACTGAGTCAGTGACAGAAGTGGTATCCTCTGCAGCAGCCAATTCAGTAATCAATAAAGAAGACTCGGTTCCCCGGGCATTCTCTTCTCTTGTCTTCCCATTCCTCTTTGATGTTGTTAAGCCAAGGGTACCGCTAATAAGGATAAGGTAAAGGCCGTATTTCCTTATTCGGGAATTTAGGGGCGGTAGCAGGAGCAGCGGATTCTCCTACTTCAAAGTCTTAAGTAAATCCCCGGCTTGCTTGCGCAGTAAAAAGAAAGCGTCTATGGCAGATGGAATACGAGATCTAGGCAAGCCCTTCTTCCCTTCCTTTGTTAACTTAAAGGCTATGTAGAATCCTAGGTTTATCTTTCTAATACCAGTCATTAGTTCCGGCTATCGCTCCAAAGTGATAGCGCCATCGAAAGAGAGAGTGTCAAACAGTCAAACTTCGATACCTAAATGAATTCATCCAAAGACTTTTCCATTCCCTGATCCGGCTTTAACAAAGACTTTTTGAATAGTGGCTGGCTTTCGAGTTGGAAAGATAAGAAGAGCTTGACCGATCCATTCTGAAGGGAAGAAGCACACTGCTTAAGATATAAAGCGCAGTGCAGCCACCCCGACTTCCGTCCTATCCTAATAACAGACCTGGAGAACAGGTAAGCTCCAATACATAGTTCCTTGGTTAGACCGTCAGTGATAATGAGAAGAACCTTCTTCAGGTAACCTCCTCGAGGCACTTTTGGCATCACTACCTCATGGCAAGCTTACTGAGTATCTACCACATCCCTTTCCAAAGATTCATTCTGATTGGTTTTTGCCATGAACTCTCTTGGCAAAGTCAGGATCATCTTGCAATCCACCTTATCAGGTAAGTTACCTAACTGAACTTGAAACTTTGGCTCATTTTCTTTAACCTGGGTCTGACTGCTTGACTCACCAACCTTAAAGTCTTCCTCCATCAGGTCATCTTCCGGAGCCAATCCTTCTGAAAGAAAGCTCATCAGAAAACTCCGTTGACGAGGTCTGTCCCTTCTCCAGCTTCTTGTGGTCTTTCCCAGCCTTACCTTCTGCTGGGTACTTCACCATCAGACCAACATTCTGTTCCTTCTCTGCTTCAGTCTGTATTTTCCTCTTCACTGAAGCCTTCTTCCTCAGCATCCTCCTTTTCTGGGTCCTTGTCAGCTTAGATGATTTCAGTTATGCTGGACTCTCTCCTACAGCCTCCTTCTCAGGTCTCGGTTTCTGTGCGGCATGAACCCACTGATCAGTTGGTGGGACAGTAGACGGTGTTTGAAATAACCATTGTTTGAAAAGTAACTAAAAAGAAAAAAAGATAAAGGAGCTCTTAGCCTAGGTTAGATTAGACGGTATGCTAGTAGGCTAGATTGCTTTTGTACTTTTCGTTATTTGTCGAGATTGGGTTGGTGTGAAGTTATAGACCATTCACCTTTAGTATTCAACCTGTCTGGTTATCGCTCAGCTCCATCCCGACTTTTCTCTTTTTTAAACTACTTCTTTTCCAGGCCCTTGTTCTCACTGCTAGAGTTTGTCTAGCTGTCCTCCTTCACTTTAGACTCGTTCAGCAGAGGCGGAGCGAACAAGACGTGTTTCAGTCGAAATTCTTTGTCTGAAATGGCGCCTTTAGTGAGCTGGTGAAAATGCATGGAGTGTGAAAAGCTTCATGAGGCGTAGGGAGAATGGCTGCCATCAGTCTTCCGCTCTTGGTGAAGGTGCAGCTTTTCTTTCGGAATGCACTTCCTGTGCTAAACAAAATAGGAATTGGAGTTTTTCTTTTTTCTTGATATTGTTATTTATAATAAAAGTACATAATATATAGATGTTAACATTTCTCTGACTTCTCCTTCGGTTAAGAGAAGGGTCCAATGCCCATTGGCCCATTCTCCATCATTCGTAAACTTGGACCTAATGCATATTTACTTGACTTGCCTGATCATATGAATATTAGTTTTCAATGTGGAGGATTTCCTTTCCGGTAAGAAAAGATCATCGAAATACAATACAAGAAGAGAAGTAGCTGCCTCTACTGGACTATCTACATCAAGCCCTATTACAGTAGAATAAAAGGGAAAAGAAGAGACTTCATCACACACACCCATGAGGGCACTCGCTACAGGAATGAGAAGGCGAGATCAGCATTACTCAACTAAGTCAATCCGAAGAGTTAGTAAGTGGATAACTCTTTCTTCTCTCGTAAGTGAATTGAGGAAATCCTTTTCATAGAAGGGATCCTAGCTAAGACAGTCAGTTCAGTAGTTGCCTCTACTGGGAAAGAAGCTTTTGGACGTTTTTGAAGCAAGAAGGTGCGAAGGGGCTTTCATGGGCTGATTCTGAGGCTTGTACTTCTCTCCCGTTAGGCATTGGTTGGGGTATAATCACTTTTTGATTGAGGATGCCCAGGCAGTAAAAAAAGATATAGATTCTCAAACCAGAAGTACGATCCGACACGAGCTTGCCCTTCGACAAGCAATGCCAGAGGAATATATGCGAAGAGCTAACTTGAGCCGTTCAAGTTGGTAAGGAAAGATGTCCAATCCCATGTGTTAAGCATAGTGCAAAAAACAACTTCCGGAAACCCGAGATCAAAAGAGTCAAAGCCAAGCAGCTCCTTCTTTCACAAGCCCATCAAAAAGCCTACTTGTTTCTGATCTCTTTGCTCTGGTCTTGCGATGCCTATTCTTTTTTGTGTAATTCCATTCCCCCTTAAAACCTTCCATGAAAGATGGCTAGCCCCATTTCTGTCTATTTTGAAATGGTCAATCAGTTCCTTCCCTTGAGGGGTTGGCTGGGCTACACTCTTACAGAATTAGCGGATTTGTCTCAAAGAGGCTTTCGAGGCCTTGGCCTGCTTCTCTAAGACCGGATTTTGTTAATTTAAGGAGCGGGGATAGGTCTTCTTCCAAAGGAATTAGGTTAAGTTGCCTACATGGCTACTTCTAGCAGCTCCCGGAAATAGCCTTCACTGCCAACCAACCTTTACTCTTTTTGATCTTTTCCTTAGAAGGTCAAATTATCCAACCTCGTAGACAGAATGAGAGACCGTCTTCAGGGCTAGCCGGACTCTGACTTTCGCTGGAAGACTTACACTTATCAAGTCAGTGACTACGGCCATACCTAAGTTTCTAGCTTTTTAAAGATCCCTCATGTGATTGAAAAGATGGAATGTCTTAAGCCTCAATTTCTTTGGGAAGCGGGATAAGACGCATATGATAAGTTGGAGTAGGAAAACTACTGAGGCAATGAACTTGGGGATACGGCCAAAATGGGTCAATTGGGCTTTGCCAACTCTTGTTAGGCTGATTTTCTTACTGCGACAGATTGTCTTTGGGTCAAGGCTCGCTATTGTAATCTTTTGGCGGGACGCATGATTTACTTCCAAATCCTCCTACGCATGGAAAAGTTTTTTCAAAGCTATTCCAAGTATCACTGCTTGAGTCTCTTGCTCTATCGTCAATGGTCAGTCGATTAGCCTGGTGTTAGGGGTACTCTATTAATTTCAAGACCCCGGAAAGTTTAGCTGCCCTTAGATTTTTGTTCTCTTTGCCACAGTAGCAGATCTTATTCTCACCAATCTTCCGCACTTTTAACAAATCACATTTGGGACAGCATAAAAGCTATTGATCTTCCCCTCTTTCAAATCATAAGAGCAGGTCTTTTCTCCATTCGAGAAGCAGGAAGAAAAACCTTACCTTTTTTTGATCCTGACTTCTTACCCCATCCAAAAAAGATGGAAGTGGGTAAGGCAAACTCTGTCTATTCCCAAAATGGAGTCCTGTCTCTGGTCTGCGATCCTGGAAAGTCTTCCTAAAGCATATAATCTAAACTCGATAGAGATGAAGATGAATGTTCCTCAAGACCGTCCATTTTGCCAAATCTTCACTGAAACGGCATCATTCTTCCTAAACTTTACCACATTGGTTTGGCTTGGTTTCTGTTAATTGGTCTCATTCTGAGTCCTGAGTCCAGTCATTTTTCTCTTGGGTTAAAAGAAGCATTCCAAACAAATGTCTCAAGAGCATATGGATCTCAGCTTTCCGCATTACCATATGGCATATATGGAAAAAGCATAATGAGAGAGTCTTCGACCACTCGTCTTCTTCTCCCACTCTTTCAACTCGAACCAATGCTCGATAGGCTCCCCCAGACCAGGGTAGAGTCAAGCTAAAGTTTGATGGCTCTGCCTCTCAAAATCTGGGACCTGCGTGGGCCAGAGGTCTTATTCTTATAGACTATCTATGATGGCCGGTTCCGGGTACTTGCTATTCGATCCCAATCCACCCAGTCTACCAACAACCGAGCAGAGGTTTTGGCCCGGGATTATAATCTGTTTTTTATTCAAAGTGAGGCAGGTGCACATCGAGGAAGACTCTAAGATTACAATCCAGATACTCCTCCAGAAGGCAACTCCTCCATGGACCCTCAGGACCATTGTCCAGGGTTGCCAGTTTATGCTACAGTCGTTTCACAGCTGGTCAGCGAACCACTTAGGGAAGAACTAAGTCATTGAAAGACGTTCCCCTAGTGCTTCCTTTTCAATTAAATTAAAGAAGTACGAGTCGAGCGGGTTTCATCTTGTTAGGCTTCGGGATTATGGCGGCAATCAGGTGCCCCACACCAAAGGAAGGGCTCCCTTTGTGTTGGCATGATGTGGTACCGAGTGACTTTTAGAGAGGGATCTCAATCTTCGGGGAGGTGCAAGTCAGTGTTTTCAAGCTTCCTCTTCATCTGACGACAATGTAGTGCGGATACGAGTCTTGGGTTCCGGAAGACTGTCTTCTTTTAGCTCTAAAAAGTTCAGGGTGTCATCAAAGTCGCCTTGCGGATTGATGACCTCATCTAAGACGTACTAATGTTTCTTGGCAGGACATGAGCAGGTTTGACTTCTTCCCCAAATGGAATTTCCTTATTCTTTGACTTGACAAAGGGGCTTGGGCTTGAAGAATGGGATGTACGACTTGGCTTGTCTTTATTGCTGGATGAAAACCTCAACTTGATGGAGTTCGCCTTTCTTCCTATTCCTGAAATGGAGAGCAAGAAAAGAAGATGCCCAACCGCCTAAAAGGTGGAAGACAGTCTTTTCGTTGGTCAAGAGCTTTTGCTAAGTCAGTCTGTTTTCCAAAAGAAGTGGTTTTCCTCTCATGTTAAACCTTCAAGTCAAGCCAGAAAAAGCATAGCTATCCAAGAGTGAATGAAAGTGGGCGCAGATGCCATCGAATGGGCTCTTTGCCACAGAATGTGATTGATGTCTTAGAATCTCCTTCCTCGCAAGCTTTAGTTTGAAAGTTCAAAACTAGGAGCTCTCCGGAAGAATGCCCTGTTTTCAGGAAATTTTTCTATAATAGAATAGAACATGTCCGTTGCGCTTAAAGGGGGTTCATCGGATGCTAGAGGAACTGACATGTTACACATATAATAGTAGACGAGGAGGAATTGGACAGGTGCGAACAGTGTGACCAAACTCATCACACCACTGGCATTGAACAGGAGCTATGCCAAGAATACCAGAAGAGAATCGAGACGCATTGTTGGTGTAGCGGAGCTGCTGTCCACGACGCTGATTTGGTTGCTGCGGAGTTTGTGAAAAACTGCCTTTTGGTTGTCCCCCTTGGGTATTACGAGGGCGAGAGGCGAGCAAAGTGAAGTCAAGAGGAGCTAGAAGCATTAAGCGCTAGGCCTGAACGGTAGCATAAAAGCCTTGGAACGGCTGCCGCGCCTGATTCGACTCACCATTATTAGGCCTTCTTTGTCTTCGCATTACCAGTGGGAGGGGAAGCTAAAGTAAGCGACTCAGAAAGAAAGGTCAGGTGGTTTTATATATCAGACTGCGCATTGAGTCCAAGTGGCAAGGCATCGGTTTTGGGAGCAGAACAAGTGCCTTAGATACGAAGTCCAATCAAATCAGTGACAATCGTTCGAATGCGTTATCGGAAATCGTCGCACCAGATCGTAACGTGGCATCGTAGCTTCCTGCCTCGCACCAGCCCCGGTCTTTTGGTCTTTCCTTTCGGTGATATCCATTTTCACCTAACGCGTGGTCGGCACGAGCATGATCGTTATCTACTAAATTCTTCGCTCCAAGTGCAACATGATCTTTTTTGAAGCAAGGGCCCCTTCCGCCTTTAGGGCTTACTTAGTGCTTGTGCTAAGGTTTAAAGACGCTCGACCAAGGGGAGAGGGGTTTTAGGCCTTATTTGTTAGAGCTTTGACTTGTCAAAGTCAGGTTTTGAGCTCGACTGGTAAGGAGAGGAATGAAAGGCCTTATTTGTTAGAGCTTGTTAGAGTAAGGTAGAAGCCGCTCAGACGATGTTATCTTGTCCCCTCGGGAAAGCGGTTTCACTCGTTTCCTCTTTCGGTTCCGTTGGGGTTGGTTACTCTTCATCTCTTGGTCATTTCCTTATCACGGCTGTTTCAAATCCATATCATACAATCTCACTCGATGAAAGGTGGAGTCGAAGCTACTCGATCATGAAAGAGGGACTGCTTTTTAGTTGATGCTTTTTAACTGCTTTCCCTAAGCAAGTAATCCTTTTTCTTTCTTTTGTTTTCTACTCGGGGAAAGGGATGTGAGAATCGGAGAAAGGTACTCAGACTAAGGTGGGCGAGGGTCTTTCGGGTTTATCGCCATTTCCCCTACCTTTCTTGGTGTAAGGGCCTTCCCTGTCTCGTTTATTGGTCTAAGGCGCAATGCCTTTCCAATCCATCCGTCAGCGAATCAATCAGTAAGCGCCTTATCCTATTCGGGCTTATAAGCCTTCTCCCCTTTTGGCCTGATTTCCTTGTCTCTCTCTCAGTCCATGGGCTAAGGTGCAATTGCCTTGAGATTCAGTGCGCTAAAACTCTTATAAGAAAAGAAAGGAACGAAGTTGCATCTACCTTTAGGACTGATTGCAGTGCTTTCCTCTGGGGTCTCAACTACTTTAGCATCCCCTACTTGAGAAAGGAGTGCTGCAAAGCTCCTTAAGGTTAAGTTAGCAACTAGGTCTCCCTTTATGTTAGAATGGTAGCTTCCTAACCCCGGCTGGGATTGATCTCTATTCCGAGCTACCTCCAGATCACCTCTGGGTTCACGCCTTCCCGGTAAGAGCACCTTAGCTAGAGCCGTTCAAAGCCATAGCCCCTGGATCTGTTGTGGGCAAGGCAATTAGATCTGTAGCGGGATCTTCCCCTCCCTTCAAGAACTGGGAACCAGGTTGTAAAGCTCATTCCCGGTCTTGCAACTTGGTCATTTTATCGATTTCCTTGTAAATTCCTAAGCATGAGAGGAAGGAACCGCTCCTCTGAGCCCCCGCTTTTGGGGGCGGGAGATGCTATGCCAGATAGGGCGCCTCAAATCTTCGAAATGAGCAATCACACGCAGAGGGATTGTGAAAGGCCTGTAGATGTGCTCCTTTTTGGGGAGAAATTCCTCAAAGCCCGGTCCGGATAAGCTAACTCTTCCTTTTGAGCTAGGGCCAACCGCTATGAGCTGAAAAGCCTTTCTGGAGGAGTTGGAATTTAATTCATTCTATGACTAGGATTCTATCTCGCAAATGAGCTTTGAAACTCCCGGTTGGGTAGTCTGAGGTCGGTCGTTAAAAGGCTTTATGGAGCCCTTGGATGAAAGGGGCGCAGCGGTGCCGTTGGGAATGAAGACTGAAAGAAAGGAGGATCGAAGGCACAAGCGTTTATCTGCACCGCACCGAGGGGTTTACCACTTTCTTGCTATAATAAGGCATGGAGCTTGCTGTCTTAGTATGGGGCAGAAAGAGGTGAGACCATTAAGCTGCTTTAGGCTACGTCGTAGAAGTGCGAAAAGCAGAGAGGGGGAAGGCGATAAATTCAATATCAATGTGCAGGATGGACGAAGTGGCTTCAGACCAACGGGAAAGGGGAAAGGGCTTTTTAACCCATATGAGTAGGACGGGAGACACTCTTTCCTCGGAGGGCTGAATTCCACAAACCTTTGGTAGCATTCGATACCTTTCTAATAATAATAATAAATTCCGGCTCCGTCTGATCTCCAATCTGAACCTTACTAATAGGAAGGGCACGAATAACGCGTTTTCTCTCACTTTCTTAACAGGCGAACGATCTGGATCTCCGTGAATCGTAACGATTTGGCTGCTCTGGATGAATCGGACCTTCTGATAGAGTGTGTATAGGCGTTTGGTTCAAGTGACGCCGTGAACATTGTATTCACCTTTGCTTTAGCCTGAGAGGTCCCACTTTTTCTGCGTATTAATTATTCGAGGCTCGTAGCCCTTATTTTGCAAGGGCGTAGAGAGGGGGAGCGAACGCCCAGCTGCCAATGCATCTTTTATCTGGCAGCCAGCACACACTAAAAATGAAAAGTTGGGTGATGGGTAAGTGTCAACCTATTGGTATACTCTGGGTTCAGGCTCTTCAAGACCATAGCAATTTCATCTTCTTCGGATAGTCTCTTTTTACTTTTGAACCTGAGCAGTTTGGGTCCTTACCCTCTATAGTAAGCTATGTGATGAAGTCGGTGAAAGACTCAGTGGGTCCTTGCTTAACGAGTTCTAGCTTACGCCTTGATAACTGAGTATCTGTATTGTATGCATAGTACGTCACAAAGGCGTTAGCCAGATCTGGTCATGTGCAAATGGTATTTGGGTCAGTGTTCATCAACTAAGTCAGCGCGGGTCCGGTCAAACTGCGCTAGAATAGTTGGACAAGTAGCTCATTGTCGATTCCCATGGGCTGTAGAGTTCCGACATACATCCTGCCTTTTTCAGTTCTTAGGTAACCCTCTTTTTATCCTATTTCGTTATGCATTCGGTTCCGTTATACTTATCTTTGGCCATTTAAAACCATACGGAAGCCGCCTGACTTTGGGGTATAGGGAGAGATTATCAAGATCTGCAACATCATACTTGTCTCCACTCAATTTATTAACTGCCCGTTCAAGGCGACTAATCTTATCCATCAGAGGATCGGACGGCTGTGGTGAGACGTATGGCACTATCTGATTCATTGGAGTGGGAACCAAGGACACGTCCGGTACTGCAGAAGCACTTAAAGAAAAAGTCTTCTCCGAAGAAGAATTCCTACTCGCAGGCTAACTAGTAGAACTAGAAAGCAAATTACTTTACTTCCCTTAATTAAGGGGAGAAAGCAGGTTTTGTTGGGTTCCATTTTCATATATATGCTTAATAACACATGTGATTGGAGAAGTAAAGCACCTGGTTTTGGTCCTCTTATTCCGGAGGTGAGAAAGCTATTTCCCAACCTGGTTCTATCTCTCAGGCGTAAACTTCTTTCGTAAAGCACTGTTCAAGCTAGTGCGAGGAAGAAGGTGAGGAATCAGGTAAACAACCGAAAACCTTTCCTTCGTCTCTTAAACAAAGAAACCTCAAGCAAAGCCTTCCCTATCGTTCATAACTTTAACAAAAAAGGTAACTCTAACCAAGTAGGTATCCACTTCTTTAGTTTAGAAGGCACTTCGTAAGAAGTGCTCGAGTTCGACTCTCGAGGTGGTTCGTTCCAGTCGAAGATTCCCGTCCTTGTCTCAGCGCCCCCATTCAAAGTTCCTCGAATTGCTCTGTAATTCCTATATCCAGCGGCAAACTACTAAACCCCATGAGCAGTACAAACTAGGCTAAAGCATTAGGGACTTATTCGTCACATTCCAAGGAGGAAGATAGCTTAGCTATGTTCCCAAAAGATACCTACGGGATGGTCCCCCATAACCAAGGCCTTTCTATTCTGAGCGAGCCAAGCCCTCTTTTGTTTGACTTCTGGCCTTTTAGGCGACCGGGTAAGACTGCTTGCAAGACCGCGATCCTTTTTTCGAGAAAAGGACGCTCCACTCTTATCTTAATATAATCCCGAATATAAGTACTATTGCTTACTATTTTTGGTCATAGATATAGAACACTTCCGGCTGCAGTTGCCCCTGGAAGTTCCGGATCCCGGCTACTCTGGCTAGAAGACCAACGGTCAGATAGTCCTACTCCGACATTTATTACGACTCACCTTCTCCGGAAGACCTCGAAAAAGAGAATGAATGCAAAATTCGCTTTGGTTGCCTAGCTCGTGTCACCTACGTAGCCCCCTGAGACAGGCCAGTTACCAATTCTCCACCCACTTTACTACTTACTTTTTTAAGTCACGATCAGAAAGGTTGAAATCCGGACTGGGAAGCGCTGGTTCGAGCCCAGCTCGTGACAAGGCCTTTGGTCATAGAATCTCTCGGCGCCTTTCGTGTGTCTCCCCCAAAATATCGAAATTGTTGTCTACTGGTACTGGCTGGCGTCCTTAGCTTAGGGGGTCTTCTTCGAGATGTAATTAACTGCTAAACCATGTCTCCTCCTTGAGAAAGCTGGCTTGCATAACGAGAGAAGCGCGTAATTGCTCTAAGTGCGAGCGCGTGCGCTACTACTACATCATAAATAAAAAAGAGGTGACGAAGCACAATTAGCGTAAATAAGGTTTCGCAGCTAGCGCGAAACTAAAGCAAGGGCTAAAGGTGGGCTGAGGAAAGAAAGAAGGTAGGGGTAGCGAATTTCTTTTATTAACCGAGCAAGACCAGGGATACTAATTTATAATCTTACTCAAATAGCTGTCACTGTCTACTCATTGCAGTACGCGGGCTCTTGTTTGTAGGGTAAGATCCCGTTTTAGGTTCTAGGGGAGGAAAGGAACCTATATCGAGTGCAGAATCGCGAGAAAAGAACTAATTTAGGGCACTTCTTTCTTTTATGAATACTGGAGTTACTCTAGCTGCTGCCATAAGCTTTGAGTTTAGTGCGCTGGCGAAGTGCGAAATAAGTCGACTAAATGCAGAGTCCGGTGAGATCAAGTGATTTTCTATTGACTAGGAAAGAAGTCGAATCTTTTGATTCTACTTCTTCTCCTTTGCTGCTCTTCAGCGCTTATCAGCTAATGTATTATTCCTTTCTATTGTTCTTATCCCTACTTTTAGTACAGATTCCTTCGCTTTTTGATAGTGCTACTAGAGCTAGATTCGACTTCTCTTCCCGGGACTAGATAAAAGAATAGTTATTTTCCACGGTTGTGAAATTAGATTGCTCACTGAAACGCTTTCCAGCCCAGCCCTTCAAGTACTAAACTAAATAAATACTAAATAGTGGCGCTAGAATAGAAGTACGCTTTCACTTGATCTAGATTAACGCTAACGAGTATACTGTTTTCTTCTCTCTCTGAAAGCAATTGAATTGGAAGCGCAAGCACGAAGCTCTTATAAAAAAAAGCTAGGTACCAATACCAACACTCAAATAAGAGCTCTTTTGAGGAAGACATATACTTCTTTCTCCCAATACAGAGCTCTTTTTCAGGAACACGCACTGCTAAACTTATTGCAAGCAACGGCGGAAAAGCAGCGAGCCTCTATACTATAGGCTTAATTGAAGCTGTCCGGGCTAATAATCTAAGCTCTTAGTTCCAGCGGGTTTAAACCTTATCTTGAAGGACACTGCTCTCTCTTTCTTGTTCTTTCCCCACTACGGAAATTCTATTTCTTATTTCCCTTACAAAAGGGGAACTTGAAATATCCATCCGGGTATTCCTTACTTACTATTACTAATAGAACTGTATCTCCCTCTGCCTGCGCGGATAAAAGCACTTTTTCTCCGCCGGTTGTCAAATTGCGTATGATAGGGAACTCAAAAGCCGAACTAATGAAGGGTTCCAAACCTTGACTCGTTCAGGGATCCCCATCATTATCCCGTCGTTTCACCGTCGAGCTATTAAAGATCGACGGGATCCAAGGCTTGTTAAGTTTTCTTTTTCACTGTTTAGTTTATCAAACATAATCGTTCTTTGGCCATCCGGAAGAAAGATTCCTCCGACCACTATACATGTGAAAGGTTACAAGCCGGGGACAGCTTGTGTTAAGATTTTCGAGACACTTATGGTGTCTGCGTCTGAGATACTCCTGGCTTATTGCCCTGGTTATACCCGATTGCCTTTTTAATGAGGCTTTCGGTATCGACCTACCTGGTCTTCCGGTCACAACACCTACAAGAACCCCCTATTAGGTAAGGGGGCGTGGATCGTTCAATTCATTCAAGGAAACTTTCTGTCCTTCATAGTTTACCTATTGATGCGACAGCGCTTTTAACCTTAGTTAAGCCTTAGTCCTTGGCGTCGATTGGCCGAGTCATGGATTTCTATTCTATGTGCTTTTCGCTTCCAGTTACCAGAAAAGGGACCTTCGCCCAATTATCTGTCTTACGGTTTACAAAGGGTAAACCTCTAGGGTTTTACAGTTCATGGCCTGTGTTCACATTCACGCATCATATGCTGGTGTGGTATGCAGCATAGAGGGTACGCCCTGGGGTGAAGTTCTTTGATTATGCTCTACTGGGCGATGACATTGTCATCGCGGATCCAGTAGTCGCGAAGTCATATCTTGAGGTTATGGAGGAGTGTAAGGTGACCATATCAAAAGAAAAGTCCTTCATCTCTAACGTGAGTGCTCTATAATTTGCTAATATATTTATGGTCTATAAGGTTACACTTGACTTCAGTCCTGTGTCCCTTCGAATTATACCAAAACTTTCTCGTAACTTAAAAGGAAATGGGAAGATGTCTGCGAACTATGTTGCACATGAATATCTAGGCGAGCTAGTTCCCTCCCTGTAAGAATAACCATGGCATTCGCATCCTCTTTAAAGCAACTGCTTGGCTGAAACCGGTGAAAGCCTACTACTTATTTATGCCCCACGCCTATAAGATAAGTAAGAAAGCCCGGATCCGGAGAAGCAGCTATTTCAGAAGCATCTGGCACTGCTTGATTTGAACCTAGGCCTTCAAAGGCTAGTCATACGGCTAGGGCTGAGACCAGTAATAGGACGGTAAGAAGGCGGTACAGATAAATTTGGCTCTGGAGTTAATACCCGGCTTAGGGTTCATCGGAACTTCAACCAGAAGAGGTAGGGTCGGGGTGCTGTTCCCTTGAAGCGGGGATATCGTAAGGAATTGATGTAGCATTTAAAGAATTCCCCTTGGCGGAAACCAGCCTTCAAACAAAGGCGGAGGTAGAGTCAAGGGTGGTAGTAAAGGAAAAGTAAGCATCTTACCCAGTCGTAGAAGCGCTGGTCCTCGGCAAGAAAAGAATTGGGCGGTGTGTACGGGTATTTATTCCTCTAGGGGCTGGGAATGGCAAGCTCAGGAAAGTCAGAAAGCCTAGGTGCCACACCAACCCTAGGGCAGACAGAGAGGCAAGAGCAGGAAAGAGAGTCTCAGATGAGCGACTCGAAAGATCAGATGGATAGACTAACCGGCTTATGAAGAAGGATTTACCTAGCTCAGGAAAAGAAATCGGACAGCGAGCGCTAAGCCGGTTAAGTAAGATAAGGAGACTTTGCCGGCAAGGAGATTGATAGAGGAATCTGGCCTATGAAGAAAGGAGATCGAACAAAAAAGTCTCCTCTAAGAAGTCTGTAACATACTTCCTTTGATAAAGTTCTATTCCCGCCCTTGATCTTGTTACTTCAATACCCAAAAAGTACCGAAGCTTTCCAAGATCCTTGGTATAAAAGTGTTTACTCAAATACTGTACCCGCGCAGCGGAATTGCCGACAACAGCGTCGAAGCGGAAACTCCGCACCTTCTAAGGTCTTAAGGTGGTAGAGATAAGCCTTAGCAACCTTGGAATCTGCAATGCAGATATCATCACCAAGAATTGCGTACAAAGTGCTGCCCTGAGTGCACCTTCTCCGCACAATACCACACCAACAAGTGATGGGTAAAAGTGAAGAGAGGCCAGGAAGAGTAATACCCTAGGGGTTGACCAGTATTAAAAGTAATCGGGTCAACCCCCGGACGCTTTACTTTAAGAAAGGAACCTTGAATGTTCCGAGTCTAAAGACATCATACAGGCATGTCTCAAACTCAGGACCAAACAGGTGTTTCACTAAAAGCGTCTGAAGACTAAGAGGCCATCGATCGGTGGCGCTCTTCAAGTCTATAGAGTAAACGTCCGAGTGTCCGGCTAGCCTATCTAATGGACGGACTTGATTAAAAGTACCATCCATTGGTATAGAGCGCAGAACTTTCATAAGAAAGTCATGCAAAGGCCTTAGGACACGTTGGACGACGTAATTGCCAATGGCAAATATACGTCTCTTTCCTCCGCCAGACGCAGTCGAGAATGCTAATCTTCCAGGGTATTAGGATACACCCGTGATACCTCCGGAACTCCCCGTAAGAAGTCCCGAAAGGCTTGGAACGCGGAAATATAGTGTTGTGATAACACTGAGTTCCCGACGTCATCACGAGCGTAACGAATGAGAGGTGACCATAGTGGGAACCTTCTCGAGACATAATCTCCACACTTAGGGGAGATCGTCTCTGGAAAAGCGGCCCAGGATAGTTCACACTCAAACGTTGAAAAGATGCCATCATCCTTTCGTCCTTTTAACCCCTTTGAAGGGATAGCTTTCCATGTTGGCACCCATCTTATTCCTTGATACAAAGGGATAGATGTCAACGATGGAAGGTACCTAGGGAGGAGCGTCTTCCAAGATTCTCTAATATTAGAGAAAGTTGATAAGAGAATATACTTATCAAACTAACTTCTTTGATAACTTAGAGTAAGAAGGAGGTGATACCATGGGCTTGATTATATCAGCGCTCAACCGCTTCGCGAGTGGAATCACTCTTGAAAGCGTGAAGAACGACAGATATAACTGGACCAGAGTATCCGCTCTATCATCCTTAACTCGTATCATCTTACGATGATAAGAGGGGATTACCTTAGGATATCCATCCCGAGACAGCGCGACGAAGACAGGTAGTTGACCTGGCGGCCTAGGGACCAAGAGATTGCCCCGGTTTAGACCCGTCAATGGGCGATATTAGAGTGAGGCGTCTATACTATAGGGAGAGTTCACTTACGTAATAAAAAAGTTTTTCGAACCAACCATTCACTGACTTTAGACCAAGTCAATCCTCCTTTGGCATCGGAGGGAGAAGCTCTTCTTCCTCTTGTTGAATCGACTCTTCACTTCACAGCGTATCATATTACTAAAAAGCACTCAAATACGTTGTATGTAAGGGCGAGAGGCTATCAAAGAGACAACCACTGTTTACTAGCAAACATTGAAAGCAGATACCCGAATGACTCTTTGAACTGAACGACGTAATAAAGGAACTAGCGGCCATCAAAACTGAACGAGATGAGGATCAAAGAAAATCGACCTAACTGTGATAAGCAAAGTGGTTCATTTTACCATCAATGCAGAAAGAGAACAGATGAAAGTTCGCCCAATGGAAGCGAGTGACTCAAGGTATGCCATCGCTCTTCTCTCTTGACCTGAGACTAGGTTGGGGGAGTTCAGTGAGCGAGGAGAAGAGTCGGTAGCTGTTAAAAAGAATCAATTCAATCAGCTCCAGAGCTAGCTAGGAGTTCTATGTCTAGGTTGAGGGTTGAGGAGAGTCCTTTTCTTTTAGTTAATCTTAGCTGCTACCCTACTTATCCCAGCTCTAAAGGCAGCTACTGACTCGATAGCTCACAAGTTGAGTCGACTGTGATTCTTCTTGTTCCGCTGTGAATGGTATTGTTATCGTATGAAGTAGTTTTCCCGGCTTCCGTACCTTCTTCTTATACCCTTCGTGCCCCATAGCTGTCGTAGTTAGATATGAAAGTTATCCCTCTTCATGACTTTCCTTGGGCATTAAATAGGTTGTGCAAGACAAGAAATCGAATGCAAGCTGTAGCTAGTGGGATAGATTAACTATGAATCTTTCTCTAGACTAGCAATTCCGCATTGCCCTTTCGTGTCGTGCTAGCCCTTGGAAGGCCCTCGTACTCTAATGACATTGCAGCTTTCTTTGCTGGATGAGAGAAAGAACCGTAAGCATTAGATAGAGTAGCGGGAAGGGAGGAGTGAATACCCGGCAAAGCAAAGTCCTTACTTTGACTTACCCGAATCAAGCAATTCAACTTGAACTCCGCCAATGCCTCCAGACTTGAAATTGACTGAAAGCGCTTAGTTAGTCGGGAGATAAGACAACTCTTCTATAAAGCATCAAGCTAGGCATCCAATCCATGACTTTCCCTCTTTCTCCTTCGACCTTCGAGCCGCCTATGAACTATGTCTCTTGACTGATAGCTTTTAGCCTAAGATCTTTCAACTATGAGATTCCCCACACCCACAGCTGAATGTCGTACCTGACTTCTAGGCCTAACTAACAGGTAACTTTACCCTCTCCCTTACTCTAGCGAAGAAGGAAGGAAACGAAACCTAAAAGAATGAATATGCTTCGGGTCATCTCGAGGCTTTCATGCATCGCCTATTTATCGTTCTTTTCTATCTTCAGATTACCAAATTGGGCCGCTCTGTCATTGTCATTCGCTATCGCTTTCGACTTGGACCGAATGAATAGGGATCATCGAATATGTTCTGCTCTTTAGACCGAACCCACGTATGTGGCAAAATACGGAATAACCGAATATGCTTGCGATCACCTTTCTGATCTAACATGGGGAAATGCATAAAGGCCTCTCTTATTGGCGTATAAACGAAAATGGAAAAAAATCCTAAGAATAGGTTAGCTCGACCTTTCGAACGAACTGATCATGATGTATTGGAGTATTGACATGATAAGCTCGTTCGCCCCTACTTAGTCTTACCTAGGAAGTTGAAAATACATTACCTTGTTGTTTACTACCTGATTATTGGATGTCTATTCTGATACGGAGGGACCGGTACCCGCTCCTTCTGTTTAGGATTCCTGACCTTACTAAACGCTCCCTTTCACAAATCATTCATTTTATGGTTGCGGATTTGGTAAACCTAGAAAGATTGTTCCAGGAGAGGGTGAATCTCTTGAGTATCGTTTAGCGAAGCTTGGACTTCATTGTAACATTTTTTTGGATGGGAAATAGTGTGTATAGTCGAGACAGCAGATATGACTCAAGAACAGGTACCCTGCTACTTATGAATATTCAACTAAATCTGCACATCCAACATCTAGCTTTCCATTATATTCTGTATGATATGAGAACGTCTGTGAGTAGCCAACATCTGTATCAGTAGCTGAGTCAATCGAAAGAAGGGCTTCTGAATTAGCTGAGGAAACCGCCCAGCAATTCCTCTACATCAAGAGCGGGCTCCGCCGTAAGGAATTTGATATCAACACTTAGATAGAGATTTTGCTGTAAACACAATAAGTACACGATAAATTTTGAGTTGGGGTACCAAAAAGAGTTAACTTAGGTTGACGGTGGAACCCCTCTTCTTAGGGAAAGAATGGGGTGGGAGACAAATAAAAGATAAGTAGGGTTTGCCATAGCATTATTCGTCTTCGAAGCTGTCTTATTCTAGCCATTGCATTAATCGAGGGCTTTCCGTCCGCACAGTAAAGCGTGTGCATTTAGAAAGGCTTACTTCTGTAGGCCGCCCTGTTCGGCTATGTATGTCCAAGCACACAAGCAACGAAGTCGGGTGGTGGTCTGGTAAGGTTTCCTCCGAAGAACCGAAAGCAAAGCGCTATGCCGGGATCGGGTAAAAAGCAAAAGTATAGCGCGCAGAGCATAAAGTCTTGGCTTGATTAGGACAAGCGTAGCAGGTGCGTAGCAGCCTTGTGGCACTGCCCCTTCAGGTATATCCCATACATCGATCAAGTAAGCTTTCACTTCAACGGAGATATAAAGTCGTTTATCAATTCCCAGCGTGACACACTAGATACAGCTGCAGAGACATGAATCAAATCTTTTGTCTCCCTTCTTGCTAGGGAAGAAGGTTGCCCATATTCTATATCTTGATTCGGAAAGATCACTTTCAGAACGGATGCATCTCAAGCTCTCGCTTTCAGAGCAGATGTGCGAGAAGTTTAATTACGAAGCTATGCTGATATCTATCTAAGAGTAAGGGGCTGACCTTACCGCATTTCCAATCCACAAGCAAAGCACAGAAAAGAGTGGGAATATGCTCCTAGACAAGCCTTCTGTCATCTTCACAAAGTCCCGGTACAACTGACAGCTCTACAACGAGATGAGAAAGCTCATGTGGCATGTCACCTAGGAGCACATAAGGAATCCAAGGCATCATTGCAGCTTTAATCTCTTCAGCATTTCTGGTTACCCTGTTTCCACTTCCAGGGGTTCCTTTGTTTGCTACCAATGCCGAAGGATACTTCCTATTCGCCAGGAAACTAGCAAGCCTTGAGGAAGGATAAGTTATTTGCGCCGAGTGTGTGCTCCGGACTGGACTGGTCATTGCTCCGGAGATGTGTTCTTCGATCTGTTCATTGGCAACCGAAGAAGGAGGAAGCTAAACAATGGGTCTTTCTTTGCTCTTGAATGTGGGGAGTTCGTCAACTTCAGTCTGCACTGCCTCTGGACTAATGATTCTTCCCTTCCCTGAGCTCCGGTGTGCTCCACAGTGACTGATTGAGCAACAAGAGCAATATCTGAAGCAGCTGGAAGTTTTTCTGTCTGAGGTTCTGCTTCCTTGGCAGAAGCCTCAACCTTAACCTCCTCGAAGCAAGGAAGGGCATGAATCAGAATAGGCTCGGGAGCTAAGATAAATTGGCAAGGTTTAAATAAGAGTGTGCCTAGCGTCTTTCGCTGTCTGTTATTAGAAGAAGGAAGGGATAGGTGGAGGACTAGAAAGCCAGGATGCAGAGAATGACGCTAGGAGGAAGAGGAGACATTCGGAAATAAAGGATCGGCTTTGCCCGGTTAGCCCCTTTCTTTGGCTTACTTAACTAAGCGGAGGTTGCAGCTTAAAGAAGATGGTACGCGGAAAGACTGTTCGGGCTTGAAGTGAAGACAAGACAGAAGAAAGAAATGCTGTCTTAAGGCTGTTCTCGGTTTCTCTTATCCCCAGATCCACGGGGAGTTAACAAGGGAGTCAGTCCTTCTTGGGTATGGAACCCTCCAGGAGCTAAACTTTTTGAGCTGTCTTAAATAGATTCTTCTTCTTATCTGATATCTGCTACTACCTGCTTCTTAGGTTGTCTATGATCAGACGATTTCTCTACTAGCATCTAGGATTGAGAAAAAGTATGGTAGGGAGGAATCAGAGTCTCAATCGACTGCCATCGACCTTCACTGGAGAGTAAGAAAGGAAGAGAGTAAGGCACGCCCTTATAAGTAAGGAGTTTTGTCAATATGCCAGTTTTTCGCATCTTTCTTCGGGACTGGCACTATATTTGCTACCCATTCTGGATACCCTGCTACCGTTAGAAATCCGGCATTGAGTTGTTTCTGTCTGAACTTCTTCTTTGATCTTCAACTGGACAGCCTCATCCTCCTAAACTTCTGTTTAACTGGCTTGCATTCCGGTCTAAGCGGAAAATGGTGGACCACCATGTCAGTGTCTAACCCAGGCATATCCTCATTCATAAGACCATGCGAAGACGTCTTTGTATTCCCTGAGCAACTGAATAAGCTGTGTCTTTAGAACGATGTCCCGATTTTTACCTCTTTTATCTCCCCATCTTCACCTAAGTTAACTTTCTCAACCTCCTCCTGGTATGTCCTGGAATTCCCTACCAGGGAATCCTGGAGAGGGACAATTTCCTTTTCATTACGCTCTATTATTCTAAGGAGTGAATCCGGGGGTTCAATTTATTCTTCATCGGTGTAGCTTATTATTGGAGTTTCAACAGTTTTGTTTGAGCATACTAACTTTAATCGATCTGAATTATAGCACAAGAACCTGTAATAATAGACAAAAGACAGAGAAACATGGAAGTTCTTGGAATATGATGATTTTGGACAATTGTATAAATTAAATGGAAACTAGTGCATTTATAGAAATGTAAATACGTATGCCTGGTTTTGCATCACCCTCCTAGAGGTCACAGGCGGGCTACACCTCTGGAGTACACCTTTGATACATCTTTATACAGAGCAGAGTTATGGGAGGCGCCTTCCATAGGATAGGGGATTGTAGCCAATAGATCGACCAAGCAGATTGAGGACAGGAGTTGTTGTCGAGTTGAAGACCACGTTCTTTCTGTGATTCCACAAGATCCAGCACACAACAGGGAAAACCATGCTCCAGGGGACAGCACGGAGGTAGGACATCCCCTTTGACTGACAATTTAGTCTCAACCAATCATTCACTGTAAGCACTAAAAAGTTTTCTATGGTTGTGGGGATGTGAATAGCATTCCAAACATCCCTAGCCACTTTACCGTCTCGAAGAATATGAATAAGAGTTCATGTCGTGGCAAAGAGGACAAGAAGGCAACTCTATGATGTCTCTTTTTCCAAAGAAGTTCTCTCGTGGCTATCCGACCCTGAAAGCAAGGCCACAGGAAGAATTTCATTTTAGGGAAAGCATTAGTCTTCCAGATCTTATGTATGAATATGTTATCATACGCTAGTAGATATCGCAAAGTCAACTGACCGAAGCCAGCCTGAAAATGACAAACCCTTTTACGGGTGGGTGAATCTGATGATGAGGAGGTAAGGGCATCGACATTATATACGATGACTCTTGTGATCCGATCAGGCATAGTTGGCATTCCCGACAGTGGATAAGCTGCTGCTGGTTGAATCCCTGGGGGGTGGAGCCATTTTTAGTATTTCCCGGATTGAAAGCAAGCAATTAACCTTTATTCATCTTTTCGTCCTTTCGCCAACGACTATATATAGCTACTACCTGGCTCTATAGCTAGCGGTCTTTTCATAATCATTGGAGAATACGGAAATGGAAAGGGGCACATGATTAAGAGGCCAACCAACAAACATATAACTGCCAACCATTTTCTTTTTGTTTCATCCACTTTTCAACTCTTTTGCGAGCTAGTCCAATCATTCAATAAAGGGCGAGGCTAGAACCAGCACGTTAACTCACCTCTCTGATCCCTTTCTCATCCCACCTCTATGATCTCCCTATCACATGTTGGTTCAGCAGGCGAGAGTGTTTGGCGGGTTGGTCTGTCTTCTGCTGCTCTACTGATTCCGAGCTCTTCCGGGTCGTCCGCGCACCGGTCCCCATCCCATGCGCCCACCGGCCGGTGAATGAAACTGCTTCACTTCAAAAACCCGCGATCTTTTCAACGGGCTGGGTGGGAACAATGGTGCTAGTGCATTGAGAAATCAATCAATTAAAGGGGGGTTGTAAGTTGCTGGATCAACGTATGCTTCATCGGTTGAATAAATAAATAAACCACTCGCTACTGGCTACCGACCTGGAAGGGATGTTGGACAAGACGGTGATTGATAAGCTATTGATGGTGCCGGTACATAAGCCAGATCAACTGGATCTGCTTCAAGCACTTGGATTTTGATCTTCATCTATAACAGGATATGCTTCTCACGCCACTGGCGATGGATCAACAACTGTATCTACTAATGATGTTACTCGTCCTTCTGGCTACGCTATGAGCTATGCTGACCCAGATACCCCCACCACCTCTGCCACAGCGGCTTTGCCTCTCCTGCTCCTCGTATTAGCAATCGAAAGTCTGCCAGTAGTAAAGCAAGCAAAGGTTCTTTAAGACCTTTACGCATACCAATGAGGAAGGACTATTTAAAGCAGAACGAACTGAACGAGGCTCAGAAAAATCAGAGTGAGCAGAGTGAAGAAAACCATAGTGCAGATCCCTGTAACTTCGAGGCTTGATGGTCCCATCTCAACGTCATATGATGTGTGGATGCCGAGTCAGCATAAGGACCTAGTACAGTTGGTGCATCAGAAGTACTCTTTAATTCATTTATCAAAGACGATAGGTGAATCATCATGGTCCCTAGACTGTGATGTTTCCATGGAAGAGATAACAGGCTCTACCGCGAGAAGAGCCCAAATGCGCGAGCAAGAGCTTACCATTTTCTTTTTTAAAAGACCTTAGAAGGCTTTTTTCCACCGAAAACTATAGAATCATGCTTCGTTCGACTGGCTGCAGCAACAGACACCCAAGCATCAACTCGGATAAAGCTGAGCAAACCAAAGCTTATCACTGCTTGCTTATCAAGTGAAGGAGAAGATCTTAGCCTACTCGTCTTGGAAAAGTCCTTCAATCATGCAAGCACAGAATATCCAATCATGTGGTACTTCATCATACAATTCATATAAGATAAGATCCATCTGTTTAGATATCCTCATATACATCCAGAAAGCCGTATGCTTTTGAAGAAGCTTGTAGGTTTTGGAAGGGGTTTGATCAAAAAGAAGAATCCACTTCTATGCCCTTGGCACGGCCATACATAACATAGAAAGAACACTTGGTTGGAAAGGGTGGACAATTAGCTAGAGCTGCGGGTGCTGTAGCGAAACTGATTGCAAAAAGAGGTTAGTTAAATCATTAGAGAAGTGCATTCGAGAAGGAAAGATTGCATCGCTTTGACCAGACAAACTCTCTCAATCAGAAGCCGTGCCCCATGGGTAGTCCAATTCCATCCGCTGTCTCCCTCTCGCTACCATGTTGATAAAGAAAATTCGTATTTGATAAAATTGTAAACAGAGGATCTTGTCTTGTATAGTGTGGTGGTGGTGGCACCATCTATCCATGAGGAAGAGGTGTACTTTAACAGTATACTGGCTCCATGGTATGGTCAGTCACTCATGAATTCCTTCTCGAATCACTACTGGAATATAGCTTATAGAAAGAACAGCTTGAAGCAAGTGGCAATGCGTCAAGGGCATTTCTTTCCCAATGGCAGTGGGAAAGCCTACTTGAGTAGTGCGTTGGATCTACGCTTGGGCAGCTTCATCGAGACTTCACATACGTAGATTGCCATGTTTGTATCCGAACGAAAACACCTTACTGATGTTCTTGTTTCCATACTTCAATCTTTTACTAGAGGCCTGAAATCTTTGAAGATCTCGAGCTCCTGTAGGCTTCAAAAAGAAAGCCATTTATCGAGAGTTGTAACAGGTGATGAACATCAATGAGATGGCTTGAACTGGCCTTCTGTTGAAACTAAAATTGCCATAGATCGCGATTCTTCGTCTGATCCTCCTGTGTATTCATCATTGTCTCCTTTTCCTTTTCAATCTTCCTATCCGGATGTGCATTTCTTTTTTTTCTGGATAGGTATCTTGGGTGGGAATACCATCACTGACCATGTGAGGAGTTCTTCGGAAAAAGATGTCCGGAGTTGACTACTCTCCGATCCCCTTTCCCCGGTTCTGACCGTAATATAGGTGCAATGAAGTTCTTTCTTTGTCCTTTTCTGCATGTCCCCGGTCAGGAGAAGATTTCATTTACATCGTTACCTTTTTTTAGTGAGTCCGTGGACGATAAGTTCTTGCTTCATCGTAGTAGGCCGTGGGATGGCGACCCCAAGGCCCCGTGGTAGACGGGCAGGGGAGCTTTAACGCGAATCAGATTGATCCCGCCATTTTATGGGGGGTCGGTCTTCCATTTTGGGATTCTGATGTGCGATCTTTTATCCCGGAATAGGATTGGGAGTGGTTTTGCTTCTAGCTCTTAGAGTCTGCAGATAGAAAGGTACTCTTATGGAAAGTTCGTCACCTATCGTTCTATTCACGCCCTGCGTTCGGCTCCAAGTAATCCATATCCATTCCCATTTGCAGCATCCCAGGTGGCCTTCGGTCTTCTTTCCTCTTGGAGGACTTGTTTCGCGAGGGGTTTCCTCTTCTTGCTATAGTCTTGTTGCCAAGCGTCCTTTTATTGAGTTGGGAGCACATTCTTAGCGTTGGAGTAAGGTCCTCACTTGGGCAAGGGTCACAGGATAGAGGGGGGGCCTAGTCTTATCCACGTTATTACTTGCTTTTTCCTATTGCCGACTTGCCGGTTCTATGACTGGTCAACTACATCTCCTTTGTCTTAAGTGCGGGGGGTCTCCCCGACTAGATGACCTGGGCCTGAAGAAGGACAGGCCTTGTGACTTATCTAGTCAGACATGAAGTAGAATCGACTGGAGGCGTGATTCTTCTTCCGAGCCACTTATACAGTACAGAAAATCTCTTCTAATTATAATGTTGTATAAGTGCCTTTCGCCTTCCACTCTTTTTGTGAAGTACTTGGCTGAAAGACCTCGCTCTTTGCTGGGTGGGTGGTCCTTTTCTTTGACGTCAATCGTTTGGCTTACTTGGGAGGCGATATTTTTTCTTTTGAGGTGAATGGGTCGTCCTCTTACTTGACCATGGCATCGCCAACATGAGTCTGTGTTCGGTGGTTGATAAGCTGCTAGTTGGTATTTAGTTTAGGGCTTGTTATTTCCTTTCACTTTTCCCAACGAGGTGGAGGGCCATCGCAGAAAGTCACCTATCTCCGTAGTTCCGGAGACAGGAATTGGGTAGTAGGGGGTGGCACCCTTGGACCCCAAAAAAGGCTTTGACCTGCTGGCTATTGGAAAGTCTCTGTTTACCGCGAAGTGAATAAAGTTGGGGGGAGAAGAAAAGAAAGGGATGGGAGGGAGCCTATCACTGCTTATGGTTCGCTTCCTATTTCTTAATCAATTCCTGGTTCACAGGCGAATAAAGCAGCTATCAAAGCTTGTCAATCGAGTAGGCTCCTTCCCTCATCTGACGCCCCAAACCAACCACTCTATCCACGAGTTTCTAAAAAAAATCCTGCCCTTTTTTCTTAGGTAAGTAAGCTGCTTGCTCTTTGCTCATGCGAGGAAACCCCTTTACAACAGAGGGCTGGTGCCTGCGAGCCTAGCTATCTCTCTGGGAAGATCAAACTGATGACCACTTACTTAACTTAGGTCATTCCTTCTCGGGAGAAGATACGAAAACTCGGAACCTTTGAATTGCGTATATAAAGTAAAGAGCAGAGAACGACAATCGGTAAATCGATTGTACGAGTGTACAATACAAGGACCAACGACGATTAAATTAAAGGAGCAGGAGGAGTCAGTCTTCTTTGAAGATCGAGGAACGTAGTGTCGGACAATTATGCCATTCGGAAGAAGTCTTCTACAGAGGGAAAGCCTGTTACGCCCTAAGTTTGCGGTTCGTCCCTTAGCCGTTTCTTTTTTCCTCCTTACGAGTTTGACCATTTTCACTTATTTCGTCTGCGTATTTCTAGATGTTTCCGTTCTTCTTCTTAAGATAAAGATTGCCTTCTTAACGAAGGGAATAAACGCCCTTATTTTTAGGCTTCTAGGTGGGGGTTTATTCGCGAGTCTCCTTGGGTATGGAATTGCTGCTTTTTTGGGGGACAGCGAGACCGGGGATAACATGATGGCCCCATCTGGGTCTTCCGGCGGCTCCGAAAGGAGCGTCAACCAAGCGCCACAAAGGAATGGTGCGGATGCGGGACCTTCTGGCGCATCAAGCTCCTCCTCGTGGAAGGAGGATTCATTCGAGATGCAGGTTCTGGCCGAACCCTTTCCTGATCAAGAACAACGTGAGGCACTTCGAATTGCCATTCACACTTTGATTCTTGAGCAGGTTCAGGAATATTGTGAGAAGGGGAAAGGGCGGCTCTCCGTTCACTTTCCGGAACTACGGGAAGCATATTCCCGTGCCGCGGAGAATATAATGTCTTACGATCTGGGAATCTCCGCGGAGACAGATACGGAAACCCTCCGCGAATGGGCAGAGAGCATAGAGAAAGATCGAAATCTCCTTAAGTCGTTCATTAAAGGCTACCGGCCAAAAGGGTAGTCTGTCTGCCGCTTTTTCTTCTTTATTTTTTTTCCGGTATGCCGCTCCGCGAGCAAGGAGCGAAACGAAAGAACCAAGTGGGTTGTGGTAATGTCAGAATTTGCACCTATTTGTATCTATTTAGTGATCAGTCTGCTAGTTTCTTTGATCCCACTCGGTCTTCCTTTTCCCTTTTCTTCCAATAGTTCGACCTATCCAGAAAAATTGTCGGCCTACGAATGTGGTTTCGATCCTTTCGGTGATGCCAGAAGTCGTTTCGATATACGATTTTATCTTGTTTCAATTTTATTTATTATTCCTGATCCGGAAGTAACCTTTTCCTTTCCTTGGGCAGTACCTCCCAACAAGATTGATCCGTTTGGATCTTGGTCTATGATGGCCTTTTTATTGATTTTGACGATTGGATCTCTCTATGAATGGAAAAGGGGTGCTTCGGATCGGGAGTAAGAACTATAGGGCAAAAATGGGGAGGAAGGACAAAGGAAAGAGCGATGCCTACATTAAATCAATTGATTCGTCATGGTAGAGAAGAAAAACGGCGCACGGACCGTACTCGAGCTTCGGATCAATGTCCCCAGAAGCAAGGAGTACGCCCGCGTGTTTCAACGAGAACACCGAAAAAACCTAATTCAGCTCCACGTAAGATAGCCAAAGTACGGTTGAGCAATCGACATGATATATTTGCTCACATTCCGGGCGAAGGTCATAATTCGCAGGAACATTCTATGGTGTTAATAAGAGGAGGTAGAGTGAAAGATTTGCCAGGTGTGAAATCCCATTGTATTCGAGGAGTCAAGGATTTGCTGGGAATTCCGGATCGAAGAAGAGGCAGATCAAAATATGGTGCAGAAAAACCCAAATCGATATGAATGGAGGATGCCTCTGGAACTTCTTTTTCTCGGTCAGGAGAGGTACGAAGTCACTCGACTGAAAGAAGAGGGAACAACCACAACGTTATGCCCTAAAATAGAACTATACGGAGCCCTTCCGAATGACCTATAATGGAGTCTAATA
>JAYWLF010000040.1:220000-240000 GCA_037074535.1 Gleditsia sinensis
TGCCATTCTTCTTTCTTACAGGTACGATGTTTGAAAGCCAGTCGACGTACCTTAGATCCGAATGAATTTAGCATTTAGGAGCCTTTCTATTTCCTCTTTTATCTTCAGGATGATTTCCGTGGACATCCGCCTTGGTGGTTGCTTATAAGGCTTATATCCCTCCATGATGGGAAGACGGTGTTCTACCAGGTCTCTGGACAGACCAGGCATTTCATCGTATTCCTCAGCAAAACAGTCCTTGAACTCCCTGAGAAGGTTTCTTAGCCTCTCTCTGAACTCCCCTGTTATTAAGCCGCTAATGTAAATAGGTCGATGCCTGTTTTCATCTCCCAGATTGACCTCCTCCAGCGGATTTTGGACCGGAGCCAGGCTGTCATCAAGCTTTGCCGGCGCAGGTTCAAGTTCTTCGATCTGGATTACCTCCTCGGATGTATCTGTTTTTATTGAAATTTCCACCTGGCCAATCCATTTTAGGATGGCCATTTGTCTTTCTAGAGCGTATATCTTGAGTTTCTTGGTCAAAGCCTTGTAGGCCATGACCCTTCTGTTGGTGCTTTCAGGGGCTTGATCTATTCGTGGTTTGAGGATCGGGGATGAACCTTGCCGGCCTTAAAGAGCTTGGCCTGACGAGGTCGAGCCATATATGACGCATGCCTTCGTCTATCTTCTTCTTGTCCTAAGTCACATTATTAGGTTTACCATACTTGCTCTGTCCCAAAAAACGTACGGGGCCCACATTCTCTTGGTACAAGAATGCCTCCTGGGCGTGCACCTTAACAATGAGTGGCTCCTCATCTGCCCAGATGATTTCAGCATCGTTTCCATTCCAAAACACCAAGAGTTGGTGCAAGGATGATGGGACTACCATCCAAGCGTGGATCCAGTCTCTCCCTACCAAGACCTTGTAGCTGGCAGTGGCCTCTACCACGAAGAATGCTGTTAGCGCGGTTTTGCTGCCAACTGTCATGTCTGCGGGGAATACCCCCATTGTTTTAGAGATTCCTCCTGTGAAATTCATGATGCATAAATCTGTGGGCAGCAAATCATCTTTGTTCTTCCCGAGTCGGTTCAGAACGGACCATGGCAAGATGTTAACTGCGGCCCCGCCATCGACCAATACCCAAGACACCGGAACTCCCTCGAGATGTACCTTTCTATTATATAGATAGAGCGGCTTCAGGTGCATAGTCATAGCAAAGGGGGGTCGATCTATGAGGACCCGAGCTGAGCTAACTGGTCGAAGGAAGCTCATGTCTTGGTTCTTTTGGATGATGGTAATCATGGGACTTCCTTTGATCCAAGCGACGGGCTCAATTTGCTCCCTTTGTTGTTTGCCGAAAGACTCACCAGCCTTGTTCTCTTTGGGTTGGTCATCTCCCCCATCCTCTATCTTAGACACGATTTGTCCTGGTTGTTCTGCCAAGCATAGCGCACCCCCCTGGATCTGCTGGGGTTGCCCGGTCTTTGCCCCGAAAGCCAAAAGCAAAGTGAACACCATATTGCATGGTAGGACGCTTGGTGGCAAAGAGCCAAACTGAATGTGTTGTAGTTTCTCTTTTTATAAATAAGGTTTCTCGCCGTCGTCGGGTCTTTTCTTTCATGATTGAGCCGATAAGAGCAGAGAATGAGAAAGTCAACCGAATTAAAATAAAAAGGAATTTCAAAGGTTAGAATATGCTCGACTAAAAGGAAAGGAAATTCTGTCGAAGCCGATAGGAAGGTGCAATGCGGACCTTTTATAAGTTCCAAGGGAAGAATATTAAGAAGTCATGTGACCATGCAGGCGGGCCTGGACTCTTTTCTTTCTCCTCCGGCGAATGATTTAACTTTTCTGGCCCTCAACCAAAGACTAAAAACTCACCCAAGCCTTTGGGTAAGGCTAAGTAGGGTAGGAAACTCTTTCTTGCGGATTTCACAGTTCACGTGTCCCCGCATTTAAGTCTGAAACGGGTGCTAGCTTGAAAACCGCCACAGAACGAAGCTTAGCTGTCGGTTGAGGCCTCACCGGGCTTTCATAAATCAGTATCTCTTAAATCAGTATTTCTTATGAATAGTAGGGCACTGAGGGAGAACTTATCGACGACAAAAAAGACGAGGTTTCTGTTGGAGGGTCCCTGCCGCCCCGAGTCAAATGGAATTAAAAAGACTTTTTTTATAAACAAGGTGGCATCTCGAAAGTGCCGCTAGGCGGTTTAATCATGGAACGTCCAAAAAGCCTGGTAAAATGCGAACATTATTATTCTAAAAAGATGCCCTAGAACATACATGTTATTGAATTGAGTGAGAGGTCCCTTTCTTTCCTACTACTGAACCCGGAAATTGCGTAGATTGCTTTGCTTGGAATTCCCTAAGTAACCAAACCAATCCCTGTCATTTCACACGGAAAATGGTATGTTTTGAGCGTTTGAAGTGGACGAACAATCAGCGTACGTAATCGAGTTTCATGCCATCATGTCTTTCTGCCCAGCAGCGCTGGAAACCGCTTTCATGCGTCTTGGTTGTTGGTAGAGGCCTGAAAAGATTCTATTTGAAATAGTTTCAAAGGCTTGAAGGAGTCACCCCTTGCTTCAGGCAATTCATTAACGGCTCCTTCTTCATTGACAAAGTCTCGGGTCGCACCTGGGGCTGGTCTTGGTTCTTTCTTATACCCGGAAGTAGGATCTATGTTGAAAACATGAGCAAGGAGCCCTTAGATGTACATAGAGGATCTCTAACTGCTGGCGCAGGATGCTTACTAGTAAACCCTATGGATACTTGAAGCAGCTTATTATCAAATGGAGGCATTCTTGTGTGAGGAGCCCCTATTGCACGAAGGAAAACTGGTTCAGAAGGAATGCTAGCTATATGCTTAAGAAAGGTTTTGATTCGAGAAACGAAGTAGCTCAACCGATAAGGCTTGAGTGCTCGTACGAAAGGTTACTTTAATAGAGTTACATAAAAGGAACGAGTACGTGACAGGAAAGAAAAGCAACTCCTCTTAGTTCCCTGCGGGGCAGTTACACTTCTTCCCCAGACAGACAGTAAGACTCGCTCACTCGGGCGCGTAACCTCGTCTCACCCCCCTCAGCATATAGATCCACCCCCTCAATGGAAACTCTTCTTATTACATTACGGAAGGAAAGGCATAAGTCCAAAAGAAGCACGGGCATGGGACTTGAATGGGCATGCTAGAATAAGTCCTTTCGATCCTCAGAAAGGAGTCTGCGCTCGCCCATCTCTTTTTATTGATTGTAATTCAAAGTCAAGGTTCTATGCTTGTTCACTAGAATAAGGGAAAATTACTCGACCATAGGGTGACGAAGGAAGCTTGTTAGAACATAGGGTGACGAAGGAAGCTTGTTAGAATTAGAAAAGGAAGTCACTGAATCAAGTCCCATTTGATAGTTAACCCCCATCATCCATCAATGGAGGAAGGCGTAAAGGTAACCTCAAACCCTGTTGATGAAGGAAGGCATCTCACCAAGGCCTTAGCGCATGCAGCCCACAGGAGCACAGAAGGAGGCCAATGTTGTAATAGCAATGAAGAAGGGCAAGCCCTCATCCCCCAAATACCGAGTCCTAGCCGCCTCTTTATCTATCTCCCTTTGCTTCTAAGGTGACCAAGCCCACTTAGGAAGAGAAAGTCAGCGAATGGTTCCATGGCAACATCAATCGCATTAGGAAGAGCGTCTGCCTTCCTTTTTTTCACCTTGGGGATCTTAGCCTGACCGGCCTAATGCACCCCTTGGGCCTTGATCGATCCCAGGAGCTCAAGACAAGAATAAGGAAGATGAATGCCAGCCCTCTAACTAAAACTTAAACTATCCCACATACGATAAGGAGATGTATACGATAGCGCTGACTTGGAGGCACTATTTGTTCGGGAAGGAGACGCTTTACGAATAGGCCACTCTGATCAAGAAAGTCCTTCAGTATCTACAGATGCAGTCCAAGCTTCAGGGGGCGCGTCATATGAAGTGAGTTTCAGTTCCTGCAACGGTTCGAGTTGGTGATCAAGTACAAGAAAAGAAGGGCCAACGACGAGATTTTCGACCCCCCTTTCTATGTTATTAGTAAAGCGCCGCAACTGCTGTTTCTACCACTTTATTGGACTTCGGGGACTTTACGGCAGATCGGAAGGACGTCGAAAAAGGCTTCTTTAGGATTGTAGGCGGCATTTTCGGCCAAGCCCGGATGCTCAGAAAGCACTCCTTGAAAAAGGGAATAACATTCATGTTTCAGCTCCCGGATCTGGAGATCCCGATTCTCGAATGAGATTACTTGATTATATTCCCTTTGAGACGAAGCTTGATCCAGTGCCATTTTGACTTCACTCCAATATGACCCTTTTTCTTTATCAAGAAGAAAAATGCTATTTTTATTCTCGAGTCTTACAATCCGATTCCTGATTGAGGACTCCAGGCTAACATTCTGTACAAAAGATCTTTGGTGTGAAGGTCCTGCTTCATCGCCTGCTACCCTTGGGATCGAAGAATTCACCGACGTGCCCTCCTTTTCGGACTTCAGCTGAAAGACCTAGGAGATTAGACAGTATGGAACCGGAGCCAAGAGCTACACATATGCATGGGTGTACCCTCACGTAAGCGAGCCTCGCTCTCTCTCCTTTGTTTTGTTACCGGGCTGCTGATACAGAATAAAATAAGTCTTTGCTTTCGTGTTCGTGATTGATATTTTTTATGCGGGCATTAATAAACCGATCGTAGTCGCTCCAAGCACAATCATCACTGGCTTGTTTTCGTTGAGTTCCTTGGCTCTAGCACGGCCTATAATTACCCTTGGATTTAGAAGGTCCCCGTATACGACCGTGGATACGAAGGGCAAGTGTTCGGCTCAGAATAAGAAAGAAGTCGTGGGTCTCAGTCAAAGGCCTACTAGAAGGGCAAGCGCCAAAAGCCTGAAAGTCACTGGTGTGGCTGCCAAGCTAGTTGAAGTGAGGCTTCGCTGGGAAATAAAAGAAATACGAGACATGAGTGGACTGAGCCCGGTTGGAATACGACGAGTAGGGTTTAATCAATAAATAGGCGAACTAGGTGAGTGATACTAGACGAGTTAGTACAGAAGGCGGAGTTAGGCCTCGCCAATGAGAGGACAACAATATCGTTGCTCGAACGACCTGCAAAGGCTACCAGTACCCGATCGATAACCGAAACCTACCACTGACTGGTAAAAAGCATAAATTGCCGACCGATTGGCATAGAAAGTGAGGTGCGGATAGAAAGCAATTGGTCAACATCTCACAAGCATCGAAGGCTTTAATCCAATGCGGGTAGGACTCAAGGAATTGAACCCAGATAGGATAGATACAGCCTGTTACCTGCCGATCCAATTACCGATTGGTAACCAGACCAAGTAAGAAGACACTTTGGGATGATTTGCATTTGCCACTGGCCGAGTTAGTCACGAAGTTGAGATCCACCTATTTATTATATAGGGTAGGGTGACCCGCCTGGATAGCACTGTTGATCCCGACCTCATATAATATTGGTGACGACCTGGCGGCTGTTTCTCCCGAATCTGATTGATATCGAATCAACTATCGAAAATGAACTAAACTATAAGCATAGGCGGGCACCTGACCTGCCAAACGTATTATTCTCCCTGCCAAGTTTACTACCCGCTAACGGATCCGATAAGAGACTCCAATAGCTAGAGTACTCTTCGCTACCGGTACCGGAAAATAAGGCACATAGGAAGGGGTTTCATTCATAACGAGTAAGTGCCCCGGCAGTCTCTCATTCATACATTGGAAAAAAAAAAACTTTTTTCTAAGATAAGATAGTGACGGCGCAAGCAAATACATTCTCCGTGCCTTTAATCCTACGCAGAAGAGACTTATGGTCACTGCTAACCCTGGTAAGGATGTATCATGAGAAGGTAACTGTGCCAAGTATGGGCTGACGCTCTTCGCGGGATGTCGATGAAGACTAGATCTGAGTGATTCATCTCACTCTCACTCTATGAGATTTTTAGGTGACGGGGATGGGTATAATAGGTTAAATATAATCTGTCTTCAGCGAATCTGAAGAGGAAGAAGTTTTATCGTTTTTTTTGTTCTCCCTTTTGAGATCTGATCCCATCGACCTACCAGCTCCAGCAGAAAGGGAAAATCAAGCAAGGCTAGCCTACTGTCTTATAAAAAAAATAGTCCGAAATGCTTCGCCTATCGGCTCAGTTAGTTACACCAACCCTTTGTCTACGACAAACTTCGCTCTGTCATCTTTTCAGCGCATTATTCGGTTAACCCTTATTCATTTGGTAATTTCCTCTATCAATCTGTCCGAATCCAGGTCTCTCGAGCCTCACCTTAGAACCAAGCAGATTCCTTCTCTGTTCAGTGATAGTAGTTCCTAACAGAACTACCTTAGGGTGACTCTTTCAAGGCAGTTCCGGGAGGGAAGGTTGCGTTAGCAAGGGGTTGAAACGCCGACCTAGTCCCATGGAGTGCGCGTAGAAAGCGCTCTGGAATCCCAGTTCAGCAAGGAATGCTGATGAACACAGGCCTTGGTTCTTCACTTGTGCCAAGATTTCTTTCCACCAGCTCGCCGACCCGACCGTTGCTTGAACACCGTTTTCTAGTTGCGGGGGACAAACTGAACTTCTATTAGTTCACGAGATTTTTGATATTTTTCCGACGAGCTGCCTTCTTGAATTGCTACCATGTGAACACTTGCTTGCTAACCCAAACCGCGGGTTTCGGATTTGAGTTCTCCATCATGATGCAAGACCCATTTTTGTTATAGGGTTAACATGTGCTCAAATGGTTTTTTATTACCCCAAAAAAAAACAAAGCTCTTCACCTTTGTTTGAAAGGGTCATAGCCCATTTCCGTCATCAAGTGAATGACTTTAGAATCATGCAGATGCAGCAAAACGGGGAGTGACGCTTCACGACCTTCATTCTTGTCGACAGTTGTGGGAACATCGAACTTTCGTAGAAGATAACGTAAAGGAGGAGGTCTAGTGGCAGGGCGTCTCCTCTTCCCTCTTCTCTCCGCCTTAGTGGCATCAACTGGTATGACCACGTTTGGAGAGATCTTTTTTCTTTTTTATGGAACCTCTTCGAGAGAGACTCAAGATATTAAAGATGGGATCACTTTCTCGACGTTGATCACTAGAGATGTAGCGATACGTCTTGTCTTCTTCATGGTCGGCCTGCGACCTGCTTCAATATTCTTATTGAATTTTTCGGAGAAAGCCATGAGATCTGGAGGTAAAGGAGCTTAATACGGGATGGCTTACTCATAGGCGGAAAGGGATGAAAAAGTCCGACTATCAGTCAAAGGCAAGCTAGGAATGCGGGCTAGAGCCAAAAGTACGTAGGATCGATCTACGGCTGTCAAGCTTTTAGGCAGTGATGGCAGATAGTGAAGTTCGAAGGGGAGATGGATTTGCTACCTTACCTGGTGATTAGTCTTCTTTCAGGTCGGGACTCGAGGGTGAGGGGAAGGAGCGGTAAAGAAGTAAGGAGGTCGACTAGTTCTTAGCTTGATTGAACTCAGCATAGTTAGAGATTAGAGGAGATAGCTTTTCTTTCTATTGCTTGAGTTGAATCAGTTGACAAAAAGCTCGAACGTAATTGACTTCTTTCTTAAAGGAAGAGATGATTTGGAGAAGAATTCATTCCTCTCCGAGCAGTGAAGTGCCATATCCTAGAGAGAGGGCTTTACCGGTCGTTAAGATAGAGTCGGTGTCGGTAGCTGTTCTTGCTTAGCGGGATCAGGTCACCAATCGGTGACATAGTTTAGGAATGAATATCCGTAACTCCCATTCCAGTACTTGAACTGACAAAATTGAATAAACAATCAAGACCTGGCTCAAGGCTAACCCCTCTACACTCAGGGTCAGGAACGGGAAAAGAAGAATAAGTAGGACAGGCTCGAGGTCAATTCTTTCTTTTAGGAGAGATCCCACCCCCTTCTTTAGCGCTTGTTCGTAATAGAATACTTCCTTCTCGTTCTCGGTGAAGGAATCGGAGCTGCTATATAATCAGCATCTTACTCTTTAACGGCAAGCTCAGCAACGAGAAGTTTTCCTCTGCTGGAAAGCAGTCCTTCACGGATATGGGAGCTTACTCCGCTGTTGCTGGTTTAGTAAGCTAAGCATTTCCTTCCTTTATGATTATGAAAAAGGAATGGATAGAGAGGAAGGCTCCAGGGTTTGTTTCTCTTGGTGTCAACATAGGAATGGGAGCAGTTTGAATGGATGCCTTTTTCCCTTGTTGAATCAGCCAAGTCAGTAGCCTTTCTTTTATGCGGGATTGCCTGTTGATGCAAGGAATAAGGGCTGGCTTGATGCCAAGAAGAAGCTGGTGGAGGAATAACGGCAGCTAAATCATCTGCTGCACAGTAGTACGTATTAGGCAAATGGGATTTTTCTTTCCTAGGCTCAGAACCGAGTTCTGGAAAGGTAGTGAAATGAGTAAGGAAGTCAACCCCATTCATTAGACCACTCGCTGTAAAGGAGAAAGCCAAAACTCTATCTTTAGCGGCCAAACAAAGCCTGAAAGAGTGAAAACCCTGCTACTTATTAATCGAACAACTCGGAACCGGCTCAAGCCATATAAGATAAAGAAAGGCTACTCCGCTTACCTGACTTACCTAAGGGAGGTTGACTCAGCTCGGATTGCTTGAGTCGCCGGAGTTGGCGGATATTCTTTATTTCTCCATTCCATTAATAAGAATACGTAGGTCGTGAACAAAGCTAGCATAGCAGCCCATAGGCCATTTCCTAATCCCATGGTCTGACCACTAACGGCAGTAATTCCAACAAGAACTTATTCAATAGTACCGTCCTCTTCCTCTCCTATAGAAGTCAGGTAGCGGCCAATAGATCTATCTACTATTCGAGCCGGGAAAAGTCCTATTCTATTTGCCGTGAAGAAAGTACCAAATGAGACTTGCCTAACAACAAAACAAACCTTAGAACTCCCACTGCACTACGTCTTCCCTGTCTGAAAGAGAAGTGAAGTGACCAATAGGTATTGGGCACGAACGCTATAAGATAGCTTGCTTTCCTGAATTTACCATACGATCTGTACCGAACCTTATTTATACGAATAAAGAACTGAACTATTGGTGGGAGGCCTAACGACTGCTGTTGAGAAGAGGAATTCTTTGTTTGATTCAGACGATTCGTTCACATCGGATGCTTAGCGGGATAAAGGCTCTTTGAAGGAAGAATGTGCTCTTAGTAGTAATCCTATCCTATGCAGAAGACGATCTGTGGCATTCAACTGAATAAAGACTAAATCCAAGCAAGCTTTGTTAGGGGAACTTCCCTTATAGCCTTTCCCCGTGGAAGTACGATTTTATTTGGTGAAAGGATAGCAGTCAAGCCACAAGAGAAGAGATCATTAACATCGACGCTTCCAAGATCCAACCTAAGAGAGTAGGGAGTTCGGTCAGAGACTAGAAAAGTACGAAATCCTCCTGACTTTCCAGTCTTTTTCTGAAGTTCCTGATAGATTACTGTCAAATAGGTTCTTCTGCCGCTTCATTGTAAGATCGGCATACGAAGGTGTCAGCACTAAGAAAGCAAATCGTACAATAACAACAGTACTAAGTTAGAAGGAAACTAAGCATCAGGCCCTAAGCCAAAAAAATGGGATAGTACCGTCAGTGTCATCACTGAATCGGGTACATCTGGGTTGGTGGAAACTAGGTCCGCGTGTCAAAGAAGATCCCCGTTATTGAGTCCCTTCTAAGCAGGCTCAGGATATGGGCAGCGCATATGACAGGCGATCAGGGAATTTTTTTCTTAATAGAGTACCAGACTTCTCACACGGCTATATGACCAAAGATCAGGTCGGAGACCAAACAAACTTCCCTTAGCTACTTTGAAACAACACATTTCACACTTAAAAGGGCTTAACGATGCCATAGTCTGTACACGCCTGACTTATCCCTTATTCAGGATTGGTTATTTTTCTAATACCGAAACGAACTTAGTTTCTCTAATTCTAACCGGAGCGATGTTGGGAACTTGCACTCCTTCTAACAAAAGCTGGATTCTATCTCTTCCTTCTGTGAAGCGTATCTATTTGTTGGTTGATTGGCTTGTGGTGCTGCTCTAACCACGCTGTGGAGTTGAACCACAGTTCTTCCTTACCTTTCGTGGTGAAATTCCACTTCCGTTTTTCATAGCTATTATGGAGGAACCGCTGCCCTCACTCAATTCTAATCTCGAAATCTTTACCCGATCTGGAAATGCTTATCTTATATGGCACCATAGGTCTTAGTTTCGTTTCCTATATGCGCTTTCGTTCCATCCGACTTCAAGAACTTGTAGGGGGCCACCCACCCTTTCCCCTTTACCCTCTCACTCCCTAAGGAATGAAAGGCCACATCTAACTTTGCCCAAACCACTGGAATACGAATGAGATCTATAATTACACCATATAATAGTACATGGCTTTTCTTCTCGAACCCACCTCCTCCAAATTAATTGCACCTACATAAATAATTGCTGAAGTAATTCAACAACTTGTTGAAATTCGGCACTTTGGGGACCCAATTCCGAAAGATTTCGATATATAGGAAGAAGGTGCTCCAAGGACCTTGAATTGTTATGAACGTAGATGCCAATTTGTGAAAAGGTGAGTCCAGGCGGAAGAGAAAAGTGATCACCATAAAAACGAAGTACTAATTCGTGAATTCTTCTTTCAATCTGCGATTGGGCCGTATCAAAACAAATGTCCCAAAGCCGATTTTCCATTTCCATGCATTTTATCTAAACAAGCATCCCCTCGTGCGAAATGCCCGATACGTTATAAGAACGATGAGCGGACTAGCCGCAACGCCAATTATATGAATGAGCTGAGAAGTTCTTTCGGTAAGAACAGATGATAGTAATTCGGTCATGGATCTTGTTTCCAGGGTGGCAATTCTTGTTCCCTCTTCTTTTTACCCTTTAATGGGGGGGCCGCCTTGCGCAGCTTTAGAAAGGAGAGAATTTCAGAAAGTCACTCTCTCCAACCTTTTCTATCTATCCTTAGAAGTTGGGCGAGAGAAAGTCAATATGATATTTGCGTTGGTTTTTCCAACGAAACTAAGCACTTTTTTTTTCTTTATCATTCGGAAGGCTCAGTCCCACACTCTGACTTCAATGATGGGAACAACCTCCGCACTCCGGCGCTCCAATGAACAACAGTTCTCCGCCTTACTTTATTTAGAATAGTGGTCGATCCCTCGGGAGTTACATTCGTAACTTAATGTTATGTTCACGCGGTGATATTATATCTTTCCAAGAGTACTACCCTGTACGTAGTCTATGTCTGGGGAGCATACTTGACAGGAGATAGACACAGGCGGTAGAGAGGTCCCCCACTTCGATTCCCGCCCCGTTAGCATCTCCGATCCGAGATAAGGGATTAGTCCGTTAGGTCTTTTCGGTCCGGAGCCGGCCGGTAATGGACCTACTTACCTTGCTTGTGGACCAGCTGCAGAGCTAACCCTTGTTCTATTGGTTTGGCGGTTGCTACCAAGACGATTTCTTTATGCCCATCAAAGGACCTCGAGATGCTAATCCACGAAAAACGATACGAGAAATTCGAAAGAACTCATATACGGAACGAGGGCGACCCGTGGAAATACATCGGTTTCTTACTCGTGCAAAGGAACTATTTCTTGGCAACTTGGACAACTTATAACGAAGTTTGTCCCGCATATCACTAGGAAGATCGGAATCTTTACAAAAGGCTTTATAAAGCTTTCGTCTCAATTCATATTTAGCCGCGAGCAATCTACGTTTGTGATCTCGTATATTTCGCTTCTCCGACATCTCTTACTGAGTTTCCCCCTCATCTTTTTGCAAAAAGCCGCTCCACGGTGGTAAAGTCTCATCTTGTGTGTTGGCCGAAGTGACAATAGTCACATTGAACCCTCGAATATGTTCGAAGATCTCGAAATGATCTTCCAGTTCCGGGGAGAATTCGCAAAACTCCGTTTCCATCGAGAATTGAATGGAGTTTTCCCGTATTTCGACCGGAGAATCTAAGAGAGACATTACTGTCGAGATTCTGACCGAAAAATTAGACATTCCATGCCCTCGGAGAGTGCTTTGTCGTGCTAGGTCACTGACATATCCTTTGTCTTTATTTGACCCCAAGAATGGATTGGATCGAAACGACTTTCCTGTCGAACCCCTTTGTGTCTGTATGAATTTCTGACCGCGCGGAATCTCCATAGCCAATTTTCCATTTTTTATTATGAAATCATAGGGTGCCTTTGGTACTACTCTTATTTCAAACGATCCAGGAACTTCCATAACGTTGGCGTGATTCGGTTTGAGCAACGGATCCTGACGTGATACATCTTCGTAATGAAAATAGAGTGGAAACATGAGTTGGCTTTTACATAAAGTCTCTATAGAATGAGCACTGTTAACTATCTGCTTCAAAAAGATAGTTGGTTGAATGAAAGAAAAAAACGAAGAATTCTAATCTAAAAAGAGATGAGAGTGGGTAACGGCTCTTAGAATACGGCGATATGGAACGCTTTGCCGTGTACCCAAATTGAGAATTTGGGTTAGATGACCCGCATAAGCGTCTTGACTAAGCGCGTATCCATTGGGATAGAAAAGAAAGCCTCGGATCTCATCTCTTTTTTCAAAAACAACTTCAGGAGAATACCCGTCCGCCACAAGTGCGGCTTCTATGTGTCTTTCGATTGGAAGTTGAGTGCGAACGAAGGAGTCGAGGATTCGCTCGTTATAAGCTATCCCCCACAAATTCGCCCGCAATCGACCAGCGAGCTCTGCTCGCCGGGTGTTCTCATCGAGAAGGGGAGGCTCCAGTTCGGGAATCACAGGTTGCTGATTAACGCTAGCTTCGCTGGATTCGCCCGAAGATGGCATCGGTTCCAACAAGACACGTTCCTCGAAACTTCTCCAGCCCGAGGTCGATGCGCCTGAAGGCACGTTGGGGGGTTGCTCCGCTGCAGGATTGGCAGCAGGTTGACCTCCTGCTGGATCCTGCATGTGCAAGGTATACCCCCCCAGGCCCGAAACCACACAAATAAGAATTATTACGGGACCGAGACATTCCCAACCCACAAGCCGAAAAAGAGCGCGAAGGCCAGTCTGTAAGAGGGCACTCTGTATCTTCACGAAACTAAAACCCAACAAATCGAAACAGAAATAAAGACACAATGGAACTAGTGTAAAAATGATGCAAGGGCTTATGAATCTACGAAATGTAGACTTAAGATGTGGAGAGAACGGGCGAAGCATATTCATTCTTTGAGATTATTTCGTTTCCTGTACTCTTTCTTTGAACCTTTCTTCTATTTCTACTTGGATGAAAAGAGCGCTCCTAAATGAAGCCCTTCTCTTATATATGATACCACTAAATGAAAGAATCTGACTTGTCCCCAACGAAAATGTTATTTCTTTTCTCTACAATTCACCTTGTGATTCATTCAAAAGGTCGAGCATTTTTCGCTCAACTAACAGCACTTATATACACAATTATCAGTCTAGGTTTCCACAAGGCATGCAAGCGAGGCCTATGTGGAAGAAAGAAGTCAAGTTGGACAAAAGAGAGAAAGCACTCGCGGCACACTGACTATATCGACAAAGAAAAGTAGTGGTCATGAATATACACCGGCGCTGCCTGCGCGGTCTTGGGAAATGGTTGCTTGTCAATCAACATCTGTTTTCCCTTATCGGGAAACTGAAGCAAGCCTCCATCAATCTTGTCCTGTATTGCGTGGCGGAAGGCTACGCAGTCAGCTGTGGCGTGACTATTACTGGCATGAAACTTGCATACGGCTTTCTGTCCCTTTAGTGCGTCTAACTGGACTTGATGCTCTGGGGACCCAACTAACCCGACTTTTTCCAAGCAATCATAGATCTCATCGGCCTTTGAGACATCGTACGTGAAGTCACGTGGCCGATTGCCAAATTTGCCTGCAGTCCGCTCCATACCAGGCTTGTTTAGCATGGCAGCCTGATTGGGTGGGGCTTTGCGTAGAGCAAGGCAAACAACTGGCTTAGTGATCTTGATCTCCGCCACCATTGCATCAAGTCCGACTTTTCGCAGCAAGCGCTCGTGGCGAGTGACCTTGATAGCCAAGTCACAGAGATCATTGAATTGCTGGAGCGCAGTGTAGTTTTCTTCGCTGGGCTCAAGGTTCGTGATCAAGACCGATAACGTGGCTACGAGCTATTTCCTTACTCAGAAGAGAGCCCCAAGCGGGCACGGTGGCAAGACTTTCTGGTGGGGTTCGACATGGTCCTCGAGTACAAGCCCGGGAGGACCAATCAAAGAAAGTTGCCGACGCACTAAGTCGAAAGGCCGAGTTGGCATCCAACAAGTTAGAAGAGATAGCAGACATGAGCCAACTCAAAGGGGCCATCCCCGAACGCATAAGAGAGGGGTTGGAAAAGGACCCCGTAGCCCAGACCCTGCTGAAAAACGTGAGAAGCTTCAGTTAGAAGTTCCGCTCGAGTAGAACGGTTGTTGGTGCTCTATTTCATATCCTCCTCCTGTTGGTGAGTTACCTCTTCCCTTCCTTCCTTTCCATTTAATCACTGACAAAACCTACCTTTCAAACTTTTATAGCAATCAATCGAACGGGTAAGGCCGAGGCTAATAGGAAGTACAGATATTCATTAAACCAAAAACCAACCACCGAAACCGATCGGGGAGACCGGGGGATATTTTATCAATCACAGCCCGGAAAGGAATTGCTTACTACAGACAGACGGGATGAAATAGCCGCTTCTTCTCAAGCGGCTTATTCGAGAACACCGTATTCAATTGCAGCTCTTACTGTAACAGAAAAGATTAGCACCGGCTACTCTCACAGAAGATACGATCACACCAACAAGACCTGAAAGACCGGTTAATGGAACACTTACCTATACCTATGATGATTCAATTGCGACAACAACTCGAAAGGCGAAAACAGCTACTTCTGTGGCATTTGTCCCTGAGACGCCAAGATCTTCCTTCTTGCCTTGCCTTCCTCTTCACCAGCAGGAGTAGGCGATAAGCCAAGCCCTGGGCAATATTGGAAATCTTCAGCAAGCCCCCTACCTTACTTATCGAGAAGGGGTATTCTATTAGATTAGTAAAGGAAACTTTCTTAGTTATTAGTAATTCGCTCGCTTAAAGAAGACAGCCTCCCAATAAGAGTTCAGTCGTTAGGCCGAGAAGAAAGACGGACTTCCATTTGCTATCTCCTTGCCTCAAGGATCTTCTCTTCGGTTAATCCAATCCCTTCTTTCTTTTAACTAATATCCTGTCTTCCCCGCTCTTCTCTTTGATTCCGCAAAGAGGATCTTTCTTTCCAGTTCCAGCAAATCTGATCTTTATCTCGTATGCAGTCTGTGCTTTATAGTCTATTTCTTTTCCCCCTTCGCTCGTGACCAGGGAAGCTTCTCGGTAAGCATTCCTTTAGCAAGCGCTATGCCCCTCTTAAGGTAGGGAGTGCAGAATCAACTAGGGCTAACCTCTCTTTAGCCTATCTGTCCTCATGCTAGCCAATCTCTGGCAATTGGTCTATGGCAAAGGGTCATATTCAAGATGTGAACAAATCGGATGTGCACATTCATGCAAGATCCGGTGCTCTCTTTGAAATATCCGCTCTTAGAAGAAAAAGTTCTTTCGGAAGAGAAGAAGTTGCAGAATCCGTCAGCTTGCCACAGAACTCATCCAGCCAGAAGGAGTATGCAGCCAGACTGACTACGGAGATAGAAAGAAGAGGATGGGAAGATGAATCAATATTCAAAATAGGTTGCTAGAGAAGAGGATCTTAGATAGTGCACGAATGAATGCATAGTGAAAGTCAGTCTTGGGGTAATATCCTCTTTCCTGCCCCTAGGTCCTAGGTTGCAAGTCAGCTGCTCACTCTCTCTTTCTTCGAATTCAATGTCTTAAGCAGCATGTAGCAAAGATCGATTTGAGATTCAATGTGGGACCTGAAAACAGAAGCTAGAGTTGAACGATCTACTTTTCTATCCTGTGGGCCTATCATAAGGAAATAAATAAGGTCTCTTCTTTATAGAATAGAAAGTAGCCTGGTCTGTCTCTCAATCAGTCTGTCCAGTCAAGTAGGAACCTGGATAGGTTATGTAGGCGCTCGCTGCTTATCAAAGAATGCTATTCCCATAGCGGGCTCGACTATGAATGGTCAAAAAGACATTCTTTTGAATGATAGGATAAAGTGAAGCTTAGGGGTGAAGCGATAGGAGAAAGATCCGCTTAGGGGAAGGACGAAGAAGAGCTTAGCGCAAGAGATATTATTCTCTAAAAGCAGCTACCGGGTGCGAATAAACAACTACCATTTAAGCTGACAGCTACACGGCACTACTTATGACTTCTTAATCCTGCTCCTAGACAAACGAAGAAGCAAGGAAATAGGAACTATATAAGATATAAGATCTTTTATCCCTGAAAAGCTACAACTCTAAATCCTGAGTAAGGAACTACCTAGCTACCTTAGGACGGATTGCCGAAGAGAAGAACAGCTCCAAGGCAAAGAAATGAAGCAAGACAAAGTGAAGGACAGACAGAGCCAAGCTCAATTCATTGTTACAGGGTGCCACGCGCTGATAAAAGCACAAGAGGCACAAAGCAGCAAGGATGAGGAAAGGACAAGAACGAGAACATCGAAGCAAAAATATAATATTAATTGCTCTTTTTTCTTTCTGTCTTTCTTCTCCTGTTGCTTCTTACTATACTTGAATCCCTAATAGGCTGTTAGCAATAAGAAGAATAGGCTGCCTCCGCTCCAGCTTGCTCTACCACCTATGCAATCACAGCTCAGTCATTGACTGGCGAACTAAAATGGATAGCTGCTGGGAGAATTGCGACTGATGAATCGCGATCAGCCGCTGATTCCCTTGCCGTTAGATCCGTGCCTCAAGACTCTGCTACTGGGACTCGGTCGGAAGAATCTACTGCAGCCATCTCTACCCACCTTTATGAATTCTAACCTCAACCAGCCATGACAAGGCTGAATTTCTTAGAACCCGTTGTTGTTTAGAAAGACCGGGAGCTGGGAAAGACGCTCACTCATACTGACAGAAGGCATTTTTAAAGATAGCGGACAAGCAGAAGAACAAATACACTGGTTGGTAGCGCTAACGACCTCCATAGATAGCATAAGGGGGAGAAGTGGACGTTTCTTCTGATCAATCAAGTCCCCTTCCCTGGGAGGGTGAGAATAACTAGTATTGGTTCTGTTTCTTTCATTGAAAAAGAAATGTTTTGGAATAATATAGTATAGTGTTTAAGCTGCGTTTACTACAAATGGGCTGAGCCCGGATCCGGATCTCATTAGCTTGGCCCAACCGGAGGGACTAGAAGGGGGAAATAGCCAGGCGCCAGAGAACCAAGCTCGCTCTCACTACTTATGGATAGACGTGGGTAGGATAATAGGCTGGCCTCCCGTTGAAGAAAAAACAGTCTCGACGAGCCTTGACCGGGCGGGGTAGGCAGAAGTTGATCCGGTAGATCGACTAGCAGTTTCAGCTACTGCTCGTGATAATGATTTTGCTTATTCTCTTCTCACAACGTGCCTAGCTATTATGTTCTGACTCATGCATTTGCCGGTAAAGCACGTCCAAAGTGATGCGCGCTTCCATAGAAAAGAAAGAAGGACGCCCGCCTTCAACTCATCATATGGCTATGCTTATGCGCGAGAACTTTTGTACATACAATCATGAAAGAGCATTTCGAGATGGAAGCAAATACTTACTTACAATGAAATCACAGACTCAGTAACCGGGGAAGCTCTCAAGGCAAGGTAGCCCAACTTCTTTCGCACCGCTTTCACAGCCCAAGAGAGAGCTCAGCGAGGCATATCATCTAAGGTAGGACTTTCATGCTAATTTGAATATGTAGTTGACAAGGCCTCTCTCTGTCTAAGCAGGAAAATCAGGAGTTTCCCATCATGGAGGGGTGGCGAGAGGCTTAAAACTATTCAATCTAAGCTTTAGATTAGAAAAGAATCGACATCTTTCATTTTCCATCCACGAATGTTAATGCTTCGATATCAATGAATTTGAGGGCATTGCCCAGTTCTTATAACACATCTATGATACCAACAAGAACAACTTCATCCGAGACAGAAGCTGGAATTGGATCGATGAGGTTACTCTTTACCCCTTTTCTTTTGGCACTCATCCGGATTGTTCTTCTTGGATTGGTTTCCCCTTTACTTTGCCTAAGCCAAGCTTCACATTAAACACAAGAATTGGACCACTTTGTGGGGCGAGTTTGCTATTGCTAGAAGTTCGAAAGGAGTAGTAATAGGGGCTTTGGGGCATTCCCCCAGGGCATAACTAATTAGCGGCCTATTCTTTTTTGTCTAATTCAATTCCCATCTCTCAAGCGGAACTAAGGTAATAAAATAAATAAGGTAAGCCCAAGCAGCTGCTATTTGAACAACGGATTCAGCCATTGAAGATCTACAACTTATGACTCCACTGGTAGTATACTAGATGCAACCTATTCTGTAACAAGCGATTCTGGCTATAGCACCAGCTCATTCCCTGACTTCCTTTCTTCTCTCAGGACATTCTCTTCTTTTTCTTTAACTATGTCATTTGCTTTCACTAGCACCGGTTAGGAGAACAGTAAGACTTCCTCCTGTCCCACCGACTAATCGAAGGCTATTGCTTCTGTCTTCGTCTTGATGGCAGCTATCTTTCTAAACAGGAGAGAAAGAAAGCCCTAAACTCAGTTACTTTTCAAAGACACAGCTTAACCACACTAAATCAGTCTAATGGGATGGGATCTAGAGGCTCTCTATATAGAGCTCGCTTCGACCGCTTAAGGAACTGCTACTGACTCTTTCTCTTTTGGAGCGTAATTACCTTCAAAACTTCTTCTTTCAAAACCTTCCTCTTCCTGGGCTTGGGCCTTGGGCATATAGCCTAGTTTTCGAATGCCTTCCCTCTTGTCAGATGAACCCCTCCCCTGCAATTGGCTATTTATTTTATTGCTACTGCTAGCATTAGCACTACCGTCGCTTCTGATCTCTCTGCTAGAACTCAACCAAAAGGAGGCCTAAAGGCAGTTCCTTTCCTTAGTGCAATGAGGTCCTTGCCTTCCTGCTCTGATCCAGCTACCCCTCTTCTTTTAATGCCTACAGAGAGGTTTAGTTAGCCTTTTCTGCCGACTAGCAGATGTGGCATATTAAGATAGTGGATCGAGAAAGCTCGGCCCCAAGTGCTTTATTAAAGGAGGTCATCGGTAGCCTACGATCCCTTTCTTACTGATAGACGGTGAACCAGAGCGAATAAATTGAGATCTTTTCCTCTCCTTTCAGTCGAGTGGCTTTCGCTCCTAAGGGAATAAAAGTACTATCATTAAAGCAGGGTGACATATTACCGTTGACCTCAGACCTCACACCAGATTTCCTCTTCCCGATCCCCCGAAAAAGGGAAGATGCTCCTTTAGGTAGGAGCTACTTAACTTTCTTCGGCGCTCCCTTCGAACTGATATCCAAAGATTCCCTGTAACAGGATGGTTTGAAATGATGGTTTATTACAGGTTCTGGTGACATGAATAGGATGAGCATACGAATGAGCCGGAACATGGATAACGTAGTGGTTCGAGCCGGTCGAGAGTACGAGATTACTGACCGAAGACTCTTCCATTGAGATGGGCCGAAGCCCTGCTAGCGAAGGAATGCATCCAACAGTGTTCCATTGGTCCTATAATGCCAGAATTTGCTCATAAATAAACTTTGTTCTCCCGGAAATCACTTCAATTATAATACATGACTTATGTTACTTCGATCTGATACCTCTCGATTCAGAGAGGAAATGCGCATTTGTATCATTTTTAGTCTCCCCATCTCGATCTCTACTAATTGGATATGGGACTGGTTGTGAAGGGAAGCTTTATGGGAGAAAGGAGGAAAAGGTCAGGCGTAGCTAAAGGCTTGACTCAAACATATGGGATAGATTACGAGGAAGCCTTTGCCCCGGTAGCCAAGATGAAGTCTGTTCGTCTCCTGCTCTCTATTGCTGCGAATCGAGATTGGCCTC
>JAYWLF010000040.1:245000-252500 GCA_037074535.1 Gleditsia sinensis
GGCTTGGATCGAAGGAGAAGGGAGCTTAGTTGCTTAGAGAGACTGGAGATCGTAGTCTCAATGATGACGGACTCCTCTGTAGGAAGCCGGAGGAGTAGGCACCCGAAGATGCCAACGGGCAATGCGAGCACGAAGATTACTGGCGCAGGAACCAATTTGATAGAATACGCTGTTATGATACCCGGCAAAGGCAAAGCCCTTAAACCCGGCAATCTTCGACTAATTGTATGCACTACATTTGGAAGAGTTACCGCTCCGTGGGTCCGTTCCGATGAATAACACTCTTTCTTTCAACGATTCCCGCGCAATCTAATTCTTTATCTCTGCATTTAGGAGTGCTCTCAGAGGTTGGGATTAACAGCCATATTTCGTACATCATATCATAAAGGCTCTGACACTGCTACTTAATGGCGTTCTCCTGGGCATTCTATTAAGCTTAAAAGCAAATTCACCGGTAGCCCCCTGTTGTTAACTGGCCGCCTGGAAATAATGGCCATAGGAAGAACACATTTTGCAGTGGGACTAAAGAGATAGGGAGAATAGGTCTTAAGAGATGTTTTCTCTTCTTTTTGGGGAATCCCTTTTCCAAGGCGTCGAGACTTAGTACGGAAATTTTTCCTCTCGCTTCTGATTTAGTTTCAAGCTCCAGCTTAAGGAATCTTCTGTAGCGAAGACTGATTGATTTTTCTCGTTATGGCTAAGCCAAGGCTTTTCTGATATGGGTTTGGGTGCTCATGCTCCTTCCTATCTTGCCTGCTTCGGATGTTTTCTACACCTTCGGTAGACTACGAGTTTTTTTCTTTCACCGCCGGCTTGAAACCGTACCGGTTCCTCTTCCTCATGGGCGACTCCTCCATTCTCAGTTGATTGGGCTTCGTCTATTCAAGTTCTATATTACAAGTCGAATTTCGATCTTTATCCATTCATGCTAACTTTATATGTTAAATGATCCCAATATCGGTAAATGAAGGCTTTCTATTGAGCGACGGATATGCTTTTTATTCCGATTCCGATCGCTTTCGCTACACCGCCGAGTTTTGGGAAAAGCCCTAGCTTCGGAGCACCCAAAAGAATAGACAGACGAGCTCATGATACCGACCTCTTTTCCTTACCCTATTTTAATGTAAAAGCAGGTTTTCCACCTTCCACCTCGTCTTGGTGGGATGTTCGATCTCCCTCTATATATTCTTTCTTTATGATTATGTGTCAAAGGGAAAAAAGCAGAAAGAATAGGGCTTCGCTACTCATTTCTTTTTTATTTATCTATACGAAGGTTTGAAGACGCTCGACCAACGGGAGAGGAGTGAAGCTTGCTTACTTGTTAGAGTAAGGGCTTTAGCCCTTATTTGTTAGAGCTTGTCAAAGTCAGGTTTTGAGCTCGACTGGTAAGGAGAGGAATTATTTTTTTTAACTTTTATTTAAATTTTCCTTTTCTTAACTAGAACCTGGCATCTCCTGGATGGACCTAACAGGGAAAGACTGGTGCTTGCATTCACTGAGTCGGGATAGAAATTATCAAGTGATGAATCCCCTTCAGCAGGAGAGAAGGACGGTAGATAGATCAATAGAAGAGTACGATTCCACATGCGATGAGAACTGACTGAATACTATATATATATCATGTCGAAAGTACACGCAACTAACCATGCTAGACCCTAGTCAGGGAAAGGTGCCTTTGGGCGTTAAGCTATCTCGGTAGATAGGTGACTACATGTGGTAGCTCGACCACTGGTCGAAGAAGAAAGGAAACCAATTCACAAGTGTACCTTTGAAGCAAGGGGACCGAGTGACAGACTTGGCTTGGAAAGAATACAATAAAAAAGAGGGTTTAGTTTAGTAATCAAGGTAGGGTTGGGGTAGAACCTAGGGAAGAGCATAGTTTAGAAGCGATAGGGTTCAAGACGGCTCTAAAGATAGGCACAACTCAAGCAATGGAACTTTCGTTTTCAGATAGGGAGAGATAGGACTCCAGCTCGATCTTTGCTCAAGGTTAGCGGGGCTAGGCTACGGTTGGAAAGGAAAGTTGTGCTCGACTAATCATCCGCAGGTGTGTAGCGGTTTAGGGTCGATGTAATTGAGGAGCGGAGTGGGAGAAGCGAACGAGCGGATTAGAGACCGTCAGTTCAGACCTTCACTACGTTCACCCTTAACTTTAACTATACCCGTAAAAGAACTGGTTTTCTCTTTCTACTCACAAGGCGCTAAAGGCCCTTAGACCTGAAAGAGTCTTTCACTTTTCCTATCTTAACTTATCTAAAGATGCTATGCAAGCTAATAGAAAAAAGTACTTGCTTTATCCGGCTTAGCATTCTATTAAATGGAATGAAAGGGTCTCTTAGGCTTGGATGAAATAAAGCTATCCTGCCATAGGTAGATATGGGTAAACTCCAAGCCTTCGGGTTCTCCAACAATGGTCTATGGAAGCTGCTACGCACCTATAAGGTTGGGAAGAGGCTTTCGCTATAGGGATGAAAGGGATGCAGGCTTTTCCACCTGATCCGATGCCCTTCGCCCCTATCTTTCTCTGTTTCGGTAGATTGACCGAATATTTCCTTTAAGTGATTGACCAGCTATATTAGGAATGGGAGGTTCGAAGGTCAGGGCTCAGTTCGTTAGCGATGTCACCAAGGGCCGGAGGAAGGTAAACGTAAGTCCTTATACTCCCTCATTCGCTTTTCTGGGTGTCGTTCCTCAGAATCCATGACCTGAACATCATACCAGGTCTCTTTCCTCTTACCGTTATACAAAACCCTAGTACCAGGTTGGCCTTTCCCCTAATTTCTCCGTTAACACCGCTTATCCCGATATTCCTCATCCCTTCCATAACTGACTCCACATGATCTTCGGAGTTGATCTCGGTTGATAACTGTTGACCAATGCATGTGTCCCTCACGTAATCATCTCCTACCCTCTGCTGCCCTACTGTGTCAGTACCTTTAACACTTGACTCGCCGTCCGTCAACGATTTCTCACCGTTACCACCTGACACCGGCCTAAACACCATCTGTCTCACAGTCCCTTTATGACCAGTATCTCAAAATTCCTTGTTACGCCTTCGCTGCTTGACCGGAGAAGCCCTCAACTAGTCTCCATAGGGCATTCGATCTTTCTGTTCAACATCCTCATCTTCATGTGGCTCGCAGTCCTAAATGCCCCAAAGAGATAACAAAAGTTGGGCATCCTCTCATATTTGAAATAAACCCAGATTGGCTTTTCACTCCTAGTCTTTATCATATTCCCCTCTTTAGAGGCTGCCGCACATCAAGCAAGACTCTAAATCTCACATATCTACCCCACCCTATCTCATCACTATTATCCATCTCAAGGAATGCCCCAATCTTGTTACCTAGTAGTTTGGCACTTACAGAATTTCTGCCATTCAAAGGCAGGTCATAAGCTCTCACCTGTGCGTGCTATAATAAGGGAATACCCCCCTTTTCTACTTCTCTTTATTCATTGAGATTGGCTTGGTCTTCAGTGGGCGGTAGTCCATGTAGATGCAAACGGTTTAGTTTAGGTTAAGCTACTGGGTTAGCGGGCATAGCGCCCAAGTTTAGGCTTGAAGTGAGGTGGCTAGCTTTGTCCGACTGGGTATTGCCCCCGGCTAGCGACCGGGGAGCAGTGCTCCTTTTTTGATAGGGCTTCCGAGGTACAGGCTCAGAGCCCGGGAGAACAAGACCGGAATTTATCTGGCTTGCTCTTAAAAAATACGGTGTATTCTCCTATGCTTCCCAAGGGTATGATTCCCTTGTTCAGAAGTAGTGACGATTCTCTGTTAGGTCGGCTTTCTTCCCTCTTATCTTATAAGCGGTCGGTCGCTTATCTAAGTTGACGGTTGATTACAACTTTATTTATTAATAAATATAAATCAAATGGAACACCCACTTGATAATCAAAAGATGTGATGTACAACCAAGTCCTAACTTTGGCATATTCAAACCAAAGATTTGCTAACGCATCATTCAAAAAGTGGTTCCAGTCCAGAAATCCTTCGATGCCCGTCGGTTAGTCAGTTTTTCAGTTTAAAGAAAGAGAAAGAGACACAGGCCTTACTAAAACAATTATTTAATGCTGCATTCGCTAAGTTTGAAAAGTAAACTAGGGCAAGAGTCGTCTTAAGGCAAGGCTAAAGTAAAGGCAAGCGTCAATTAAATCCGTGGGCTATGCCCCTGTGAGACCCTTTTTTTTATTTGACTAACATACCCCCTTTTGATTTCCCCCCATACCGAGGGCTTCTTTAAAAGGATCCCCGAACTCCACTCCTTCCCTCGAAACTAAAAGCAACTAATTGTACCAACTCCCATCCAAAAGCGTGCCTGCTTTCAGACGCTCAGCTCGTGCTTCTTTCGAGAAATTCCTTTATTGATTTGCCCAACCGGGGCTTGAATCGGTATCTTGTATAAACAAGTTTAGGTATAAATCCTACTAGACAAAGAATGAGATATAATAAATCATTAACTCAACTTTTTTTTGTATCTGTTGGGACGCATGCAAATTTCTCTTTCAATATACTCTAATCGATATTGGTGGCAGAAGAGAGGGCTTCCCTTTAGAGAAGCCCGAACTGAGTACCGGTCTTTGAAAGGTTTGGTTTGGTAAATCAGGAAGATATGTGTGACTGTCACCCTCCATGCTATGAGTTGTACTACTTAGTCTTTTCCCCTTATTAGTAGTTGAAGTGTAGGCCGGGATACTCTACTCGCCCAAGAATGAACAAAAGGCAAGCGAAAGAGATTGATTTCAAAGTACTTCATTAGGGTCTGAGAACTATCGTTAATAAAAGCCTATTCAAAGCATTCATCTTTTGATGGCTATCACAGGGCCTTGAGCCATCAAAGATTGTAAGTTTTGGAGAGCTGTAAGAATGACATCTTTGGGAGTCCCTTGAATGGATTCGGGGGCAAGACCCGTGCTGGCTTCGCTTTGAGACTTGGATCTTTCGCTGGTTGAATCCTCGCTGATCAAACTCTTCAAGGAGCCAAGTCAAGCACGCTTTGCAAGCCGCGAAGAGCCACTCGAGGTAGAAGCTGTGGCACCCAATTGTGGCTGAGAGAGAAAAAGCATGTCAGTCAGGAAATAATGAAGTTAAGAAAGGTGTGGTTAGATTAAGTGCCAAAGGTATTACCTGAGGGAAATCACTGGATTTGAAAGTTCTTCCTTATAGCGATGAGCCTTAACGCCCATACCTGATCAAAGGGGGCCCAACCCAAAGTAACTTACTCAGCCTGGACTGGCTCGCTAGCAAGATGAAGATGCTCGTACTAGCTCCAAGAGCTCAAGCAACTCTATCAGTGGACGGTGCCCTACATCTCCCTGTCCTACTTATCCCGCTTCTCCTATTAGCAATAAAGTAGGTCTACGAAAGCAAGCAAGCGTAAGAGCGGATCTATCCTCAACGCAAGGGGAATTGCTTCCTTTTGAATCGGAATGAAGAAGGTGAATCCGGCGATCTCTCTATGGAACCTTTCTCACTTCTACTTAGGAAAAGAGGCCAGGTTCGGTACATGCCCTCCAAGTCTATTCGCTTGAAAGCCTGAGGAGCGAAGCAGCTCGAACGAATGTGAGAGGAGCGAAAAAAGCCTTGACGAAAGCCTATTTGACGAAAGAAGGCTTGTGGCTGAAGGTTCATGGGACCTTACATTGCTGAAACTGGACGGACGACTGGACCTTAACCTTTGAAGACGAGAATTTCCCAATAGAGAGCCTCAAAAAAAAGTAAGCGCCTAGTTCTTCTTGGTAAGAAGGGGTGGTGATGAAGGCCTCATATTCAATAGGAGAGACTGAGACCTCCTTCTTATCAACTGAGACCAGCTTATGAGCTTTGCTTTTTTAAATTCCAGATATAAGTAAAATCTAGCTTTATGTTTTGAGGATCATCCGCCAAAGACTTTAAAAATGAAAAAAGTAGGCAAAAAAGACTATCTTTACTCACTTTTTCCCGCGGAATTTCAACAATCAACAATGATCGATTAGACCGGCCCACTTTCTTTGATCCACTAGAAAGGAAGACGACTGAGCGCTTGGATAGGCCACTAGCCAGAGTAGCAAGCAGCATTAGCAATGGATGTGGGTCATTTTAAATAAAGAAAAAGATCGACTCCAGTTCTTTCCGCTTTTGATGCTTAGCCGTCCAATCGTAAACTTTTCTTAATCGTCTTTCGGCTGAGCGAGAGTGGGACTCAGGGCTCTTTCTCGTCAAAGCTACTTTACTTTATTGATGATATATAATCCATCCAGCCAATAGGTATACTGCACACCAACCTACTCTCGATGAAAAAAGATCACACTTTGGTTGCAACCGATCTCTCACTGGAAGACGAGACCTGCTAGCCACAACTTCCTTCATACCAAAAGTCCTCAACCTCCGACACAGAGACTTCCACAGAGGTGCCTACCATCCACCTCTTCCTGGAACGGAGAGCAGATAGCTAACTATCGCTGCCTATTCCTCTTAGTGCTTCCCTTCGGTAAAGGAAGAAGAGAAGAGAGAGATAAGTTCCCTTATAACAATAAGATCTATTCACATGCCGATGCCAGCGTCGGTTTCTCCGTCCGAACTGGTTTGTTCATCCCTTTGATCGTCACAAAAAGCAATAAGAGGAATTCCTAACTTAGCGGTCAGAAGGGTAATTAAAGAACAAATATAGTCAGCAAACCCGCTCTTTACAGCTGAACTCCCTTATTTCATTTAATTGAATTTAGTCCTTACCGGGCACAGGTCAGGTGAACAAGTACAGTCAAGGGAAAAAGACAAAAAAATCTTTTGGTTAGCAAAGAGCACCCCTATTATATTAAGGAAGCACACCAGCTAAGGTACGAGTGGAATAGACAGGAACGAGAATCAGAGAGTTTAACGAAGCGTTGCACTCCTTAGTCGACTTTAATCCTACCACGGAGTAACCCTTGATTTTTAGTGGCTAAACGCTCTACCTTCGTAAGGTATGTAATTCGCTCTTTCTGCTCATGGAAGTTCCTTGCATTCGCTCTCCTGAAATTACAGGAAAGCTTTTTTTTGTGTTTGGTCGGACAGGACTTTCGAAGCATCTGGTTTTTTGTTTTATACGTTAGCCAATAAGTAAGTTCATTTCCACTTTCTTGACATCAAGTAAGAAGAAGAAGATCAGATCGAATCGATTACTACTATCTATCGACTTGCTTGCTAAGACTTCCCAATTAGTCTAGTATGTCTCAGTGCTAGCAAGCAAAGCTGTCTATGAATTACTTTTTTTAACATAATAGATATCTTTCCTCTAATTCCTCAGAGCAGTCGGTCTGTGATCCTTTTCGGGGGTGTTTACACGCGCGAGGCTTTGCTGCTGCTGGAGTACTTCTATAGGGTTCTTAGGCGAAGATTCCTCTTCTTTTTTTTCTATCATAGTGTGCCATTCCTTCTTTCTTTACCTAGCCCAGCTGTATCCGATCTATCTATGTAGTGGTCGGCCTTCTTCTTGGAATCCGGCTTGGGTCTCCTCGACTATGGTGAAAGACTGACCACGCTCA
>JAYWLF010000040.1:257500-260000 GCA_037074535.1 Gleditsia sinensis
AGAATTCAACATCTCTGATATGTTCTGCATTTTTTTCGCTCACTCTTCATTCAGGGTGGTTAGAACCGGGGGGGTATCTTCCACCTTTAAGGTCATAGCACCAGCACCTGAACGCTTACTCTTACTGCTTCAGGTTCACCTCTTTTCTTAGGATTGGCTGCCCTGAGGTTCTTGTTTGGAGTCATTTGTTTATCACAGAACAAGTCCCCCTCAGTCACTGCCATAGTTGACCCAGTATCAACCCTCTCTTCCAGATCCTTGCTTCTATGGGCCAAATCACTCTCCTCGCTCGTTAAACTCGCACCTTGACTACACCCTTCTCGGCTTTGTTACCCAGACACTCATCCTGAGCAATCTCTTCCGGTTCAGCAGTGTCCAGCTCCCCCCCCCTTGCCATTGTCACTACTGGTACCTGACCCCGTCGGCTCGACATTTTTGCAAACACCGACCCTTACTCAATAGGGCAATGAAAAGAGGAGAACGAGGACAGCTGACTACCGCTAAAAGTCAGACTACGAGTACACATTGTATGATTGAAAACTGCCGCTGCGTACTACCCGGTGCTTGCAGGTCTGACTGGTGTCTTCTCTCCAACAGCTGCTTCAATCAATGTTAAGTCTGACTACTCGGCTTGCTTAACACAAGTGTGATTTAACCTTCACGGACCCTAGTTTTAAGCAGCGAAGCACCTGAAAGAGTCAAAGGTACCACACGAACGGACTAAGCAACAGGAGCTGGAGCTGCGAAAGATATGGTTTACTTTACGTTTCATACCTTGATGATGGCCTTTAAGATCGAATGAGTCTGATATATAAACCTACTTCTTATCACTTATCATAAGGCTTGAAAGAGGAATAGTGAATAGGCACATTCCAGGGAGTAGTGATGAAAGTGAGTGAAGTTAGCCTAGAGGGGAAGAATGGGTAACTAGAATATCTAGAAAGACTGAGCCTTAGCATGCAGAGAATCAGGGGTAAGCGTTTTTTTTTCCCCATCACTCCCTGTCTTTTTTGAAATGCGCTAGACCACCGGGGCGAAGTAGATATTTCTTCACTTTGTCAAAGGCCTTTTGGCAATCCTCGTTCCTTGTGTCTATCTTTTCTGAAAGGCGGGGTCTTCTTTCTGAATCTTCTTTTTCTTTTAGCTTCATAAACCGGCTAGTCTACCTGCCAAAGGAAAAATGCTACATTCGGAATCTCTAGCGGGATGAAAACTGCTTAAGAAGAGACTCGATCGTAAAGTAAAGCTCTAGTTCATTCACCCTTGAAGGCGCAGGGATATGATACCAGTAAGAGTAATAAGTCCTGATGCCCGCCTTCCCTCTAAAGATAAAGAACTAAGGCTAGTGGGATCGAGCCCACATCTGGCTCAAGAGAAGCAAAGGAAAGAGAAGAGGTGCGTAACCTTTTAAGCTAGAAGTTCAATCATTCCGCATGCACTCGCTAGGAAAAAACCAGGTCTTTTCTTGTCTTTGGGGGCGGAACCGAACCATGGGGCCGTAGCGTAAGGGATGAAGGAGAAGTCAATACCCGGCAAGCTCAGCAACGTGAAGAATGAATGCCTCTGGGGTCATAGACAGATTCTTGACCTAAGGGAAGGCTTCATGCCCAAGGAATGAAAGGGAGAAGAGTCTTAAACTAAACTTACTTCTCTCCCCCGAAGAATAGTATTCGACTTTTTCGTACTTTTCTCTCTTTTTCGGAGAAACAACTTCAAAATGGATGAGAGGAGATATGCATTCTCAATCGAATCGGCTAAGCCTCATTATACGAAAGGAAAGTGCTTCTCTCTTTCTAATTTCTTAGTAGATATTTACTTTTCAATTTAATCAATAGAAAATGACACTAAATTTCACTACTCTTTTAATAGATCAATCTTATTCAAAAATAGAATAAAAAGAGACAAGAGGATCAAACTTAATGTGTTAAGCATATTACTTATCTTCTTTTGCTCATCCAGTATTTTCTATTATATTTTCTATAAGGCAGCTTAGTTTAGCATCTAGTGGCTAGATTGAATATCCTTTTGGGATATTCTATTCCTGTCCTCAGTGTTTCCACCAGCCCTTCCAATTGCAGTACTAGGGCCCTCCAGTAGTAAAGTAAGGCTTTTCAGGCAGTTTTAGTTGCATTCTCCTAAGCCTTTCCTTTATATTCATCTTTCTTGTGGGGTATCCAGCCGAGGTAATCGTTTCCCTAGTGGGTTTCCTTGCTTCTCTCTTCCTTGCGGCTTGAGATCCAGTTGGAACCTTTCCATCCGTCCCAGTCTCTTATGCATAAGTAAGAAAAAGAAAAAGGACTTCATCTATTTTTTTTTTATTTTAGGCCTTGAAGTCTCTTAGGGAAGAAGGTAAGATAGATATTGAAAAGCAGGTAAGATGGAGATTGAGTTTGTAAATCTCTCTTTCTATAAAGAGTCAGTCTCAGTTATTTCATTCCCCATTTTTAGTGCTTTCCTTTTCAAAGATTCTAGTATCTAGAGGGTCTAAAGCTATTGATAG
>JAYWLF010000040.1:265000-266499 GCA_037074535.1 Gleditsia sinensis
GTTCGTTTTCACCCTGCCCCGATGATGCGCTCCTAGCTCGCGGAGCTACATACCGAAAAAAAAAAAAAGAATCTCTCTATTACTTTGAGAAGATAATCGTTGGTTTGACCGACGGACTACGTGGGAAATACGAGATCTAGGCAAGCCGCGCCCATTTCTCCCCTTGCCCTTGAACGATAGAAGAACTACTTATCTTCTCTTAGATAGCGGTCGATCGGTTCGCATCTATGGTCAATCAATAGGTCCGCGGATATATTCTTCTATACGATAAATCGCCATCTCGTAGCACCACCACGACACCGATTCTCGTTATTTTTCCGAGCCCCCCATGCCGTGACTTCGACTTTGAGTATGATGAATGAGTGGAAAGATCTTTATAGAAGTCCCTGTCCGATTCAACCAAAGAGTTAGTATCTAATATATATATATTTAAAAGGGGGAGAACTGCGAGTTTTTTCAGAAAAGACTTGCTGCTCCCCTATCCGAATCCCGCGAGTGACTAAGCGCGAGACGAGCCATAACATAAGGGTCGAATCTACTCTTCGTAGAATCATAGATATCTTATTTTTTCGGTATATTTGCATCCGGCTTAGCCCCTACTAGTAAGAAGGTGTTCCCGAAAGAGGACGAAACCTGTCTAAGATCCTGTGTGCGGCTTAGTAGCGCGTGAACAGAACACGTAGCCTAAGCGGAACTCAATATTCAACCAACCTATGATCCATTTATTTAATCAGCTTACTATCAATAAACCATGTGTTAGGTTCTCGTTGCGGGAGATCTTGGAACGTGCCCGTCGTGTGAATGCGCATACAAATAGGGTCACTATTCGCCTACTACTAATAAGGGCGGAGAGTGGATTCTAGATTATATCAGTCGAGTAGGCTGGACTGGGGTTCTGGGAAAATCTCTACGAATTCTTCTTTGCAAGAGACATCCCTGGGTTTAGTGATGTCTCCGGCAGCCAGCCTTGCCGGGATCTCCGGATCGAATAATTGGTTTACAAGACGCTCTTAGGGGGTCTTGTCTTCTCGGATTCCAGCTTTTTACTTTATTTCTTATAAAAGCTTTGACCTACTCCTTGAGCAGAGATTTACGCTTTATACAGGTAGTGGGGTCATGTATACTCATGGGATGGCTTTTTTTGGAGTAATGATAAACATTGCATCCAAATCAATCAAGATCTAAGTAGTTGTTCAGTAAACTATTATACTTATCGCATGCAGTATCCGAGTCTTGCCCATTTAAGGAATATGGAGGAATAAAAATCTCTCGGTCGCCTTGACCAATCACAGATCAGCCCGACTAACGGTCGCTTTGAGCCGTTACAGATCAGCTCGAAAGTAGCCCTTTATATTATGATGATAGGGCTAGAACAGGCATAATCGCTGGAACGGCTAGAAGTGGGCCGACTATCTTCCAAAAACAGATATTCGGCTTTCAAGCTTAGAAGAAAGAGAGAATCTTTATCCCATCCCGCATCGCTTCTACCTTACTATAAG
>JAYWLF010000041.1:0-5000 GCA_037074535.1 Gleditsia sinensis
CCCCATGGCACCTCGTAGCCGCCCCCCCGAAAAGTTGCAGACGAGTTGTTCTTGTCACCCAACATGCTTCGAACAATGCCTGTGTCCTTAAAAATATGAAACACAACCCATCATCGTCGCTGCGTCGAGAAACCGTCACGCCTCTACCCCCGAATGTGCATGATCGAAGCCCACTTTTTTTTTGCACACCCAAGGGCCGCGGGTGGTTGGCCGAAGCCGCCCACCGGGATGCCATGACCGTAAAGGCTACAACGTGACCGTCTCGCAAAGCAAGCACATCACGCATCAAGGGGGGCCCCATGGCACCTCGTAGCCGCCCCCCCGAAAAGTTGCAGACGAGTGGTTCTTGCCCCCCAACACGCTTCGAACAACGGTTGTGCACCCTTTTACCAGGCACAGTCCCCATCATCCTCCGCCCGTCGAGAAACCGTCACCCCTCTACCCCCGAATGTGCGTGATCGAAGCCCACTTTTTTGTTTGCACACCCAGGGGCCGCGGGTGGTTGGCCGAAGCCGCCCACCTGGATGCCATGACCGTGAAGGCTACAACGTGACCGTCTCGCAAAGCAAGCACATCACGCATCAAGGGGGGCCCCATGGCACCTCGTAGCCGCCCCCCCGAAAAGTTGCAGACGAGTTGTTCTTGTCCCCCAACATGCTTCGAACAATGCCTGTGTCCTTAAAAATATGAAACACAACCCATCATCGTCGCTGCGTCGAGAAACCGCCACGCCTCTACCCCCGAATGTGCATGATCGAAGCCCACTTTTTTGTTTGCACAACCAGGGGCCGCGGGTGGTTGGCCGAAGCCGCCCACCGGGATGCCATGACCGTAAAGGCTACAACGTGACCGTCTCGCAAAGCAAGCACATCACGCATCAAGGGGGGCCCCATGGCACCTCGTAGCCGCCCCCCCGAAAAGTTGCAGACGAGTGGTTCTTGCCCCCCAACACGCTTCGAACAACGGTTGTGCACCCTTTTACCAGGCACAGTCCCCATCATCCTCCGCCCGTCGAGATACCGTCACCCCTCTACCCCCGAATGTGCACTATCGAAGCCCACTTTTTTGTTTGCACACCCAGGGGCCGCGGGTGGTTGGCCGAAGCCGCCCACCAACAAGTCGCAGACGAGGTGGTCTCTCACCCCAACAAGCTTCAAACGATGGTTGTGCACCCGCCTAGGCACGTTACTCGGCTATATCGGTGCGCACCCCAACACCTCAGTCTATAAGACGCTTTTGGTGCCGAGGCTCGTGCACGCCCAACCTTTTACTAGGCACAGTCCCCACCGCATCCGCTCATCGAGGATTGATCCTACCCTCTACCCCCATGATGTGCTCGATCGAAGCCCACTAGTTTTTCGCACACCACGGAGGCCGCCGACAGATGGCCTAGGCCTCCTGCCGCGGTGCAATGGATTATCGCTACATCGAGCATCACTCCGAGGGGGGCTCCATTGCACCAATGTAGCTGCCCCCCCCTTCGGTCGCGAGCGAGGCGGGTTTGCTCCCCGACCTGCTTCGAACAACGGTTGTGCACCCGCCAAAGGCACGTTACTCGGGTATATCGGTGCGCACCCCAACACCTCAGTCTATAAGACGCTTTTGGTGCCGAGGCTCGTGCACGCCCACCCTTTTACTAGGCACAGTCCCCATCATCCCCCACAGTTCGAGAAACAAACCCACCTCTACCCCCATGATGTGCTCGATCGAAGCCCACTTGTTTTTCGCACACCACGGGGGCCGCCGGCGGATGGACTAGGCCACCCGCCGCGGTGCAATGGATTATCGCTACATGGAGCATCAATCCGAGGGGGGCTCCATTGCACCAATGTAGCTGCCCCCCTTCGGTGTCGCGAGCGAGGCGAGTTTGCCCCCCGACCTGCTTCGAACAACGGTTGTGCACCCGCCGATGGCACGTTACTCGGGTATATCGGTGCGCACCCCAACACCTCAGTCTATAAGACGCTTTTGGTGCCGAGGCTCGTGCACGCCCACCCTTTTACTAGGCACAGTCCCCATCATCCCCCACAATTCGAGAAACAAACCCACCTCTACCCCCAAGACATGCATTAAGCCACCGCTCCCCCCATTCCCGCGAACGAAGGGCTAAATTCCATCTCGAAACCCACATTTTTATGCACATCCCGGGGGTCGCCGGAGTCCGGCCGCCGCCGCCGCCGCCGCCGGAGCGGCGGTGGCGGCGGCGGCCGGCCCCCCGGGGTGCCATGGTCCCAGGGACGACATGTTGCATGGGGGTCTCGCATTGCCCATCCTGGCATACCCCAACCCCCATGCAACATGCCAGGGGGTGCCCCATGGCACCAAGGAACTAGCACCCCCCTAAAGAGCTTTACAGGCTTTTTCACTCCTGGCAGGAACGGACATGGTTTTTCGCCAGCCACCCCAAGTTTTTTTTGGTACCTAGAGATCGAATTTTTGCACGATTTTTTGCAGGCATACTTAGAAAAATGAGATCTTTTCCCGTGTGAAGTTTCAGAATTTTTGGACATGGGATGAATATTTTATGATTTTTTATGTACCGAAACTTTGCAAAAATCTAGAGAAATCCACGGTTGTCGGATTGGTCCGAAACTTCTTGGAGGCATTCCTAGAGTCCCCAATTGAATTGTCATAACATAAAATTGGAAATGGCACGAGTAGATTTTGCAAGGATCTCGTTTTTCACTCCGGCGTGCACGCTGACATGCCAGGATCAAATCTCGCAGGCTGCCAGGCGCCCATGGGCATGCCAGGATCAATTCTCGCAGGCTGCCAGGCGCCCATGGGCATGCCAGGCAGGGTCCTGGCACCCATGACACCCTGCCAGGCGCCCATGGCATGCTGCCAGGCCCCATGGGCAGCCCGCTGACACCCCCGTTGACATGCCATGGCACCCCACCCCGCCGGGCACCCAAATTTTTTTTTTCTCGGATTGCTCCGAAACTTTTTGGAGGCATTCCTAGGGTCACCAAATGAGCTTTCATCAAATAAAATTGGAAATGGCACGAGTAGATTTTGCAAGGATCTCCTTTTTCCATCCAGCGTGCACGTCGACACCCCCGCTGACATGCCATGACACCCCGCCGGGCACCCAAATTTTTTTTTTCTCGGATTGCTCCCAAACTTTTTGGAGGCATTCCTAGGGTCCCCAAATGAGCTTTCATCAAATAAAATTGGAAATGGCACGAGTAGATTTTGCAAGGATCTCGTTTTTCACTCCGGCGTGCACGCTGACATGCCAGGATCAAATCTCGCAGGCTGCCAGGATCAAATCTCGCAGGCTGCCAGGCGCCCATGGGCATGCCAGGATCAATTCTCGCAGGCTGCCAGGCACCCATGGGCATGCCAGGCAGGGTCCTGGCACCCATGACACCCTGCCAGGCCCCATGGGCAGCCCGCTGACACCCCCGTTGACATGCCATGGCACCCCACCCCGCCGGGCACCCAAATTTTTTTTTTCTCGGATTGCTCCGAAACTTTTTGGAGGTATTCCTAGGGTCCCCAAATGAGCTTTCATCAAATAAAATTGGAAATGGCACGAGTAGATTTTGCAAGGATCTCGTTTTTCCATCCAGCGTGCACGTCGACACCCCCGCTGACATGCCATGGCACCCCGCCGGGCACCCAAATTTTTTTTTTCTCGGATTGCTCCCAAACTTTTTGGAGGCATTCCTAGGGTCCCCAAATGAGCTTTCATCAAATAAAATTGGAAATGGCACGAGTAGATTTTGCAAGGATCTCGTTTTTCACTCCGGCGTGCACGCTGACATGCCAGGATCAAATCTCGCAGGCTGCCAGGATCAAATCTCGCAGGCTGCCAGGCGCCCATGGGCATGCCAGGATCAATTCTCGCAGGCTGCCAGGCGCCCATGGGCATGCCAGGCAGGGTCCTGGCACCCATGACACCCTGCCAGGCCCCATGGGCAGCCCGCTGACACCCCCGTTGACATGCCATGGCACCCCACCCCGCCGGGCACCCAAATTTTTTTTTTCTCGGATTGCTCCGAAACTTTTTGGAGGTATTCCTAGGGTCCCCAAATGAGCTTTCATCAAATAAAATTGGAAATGGCACGAGTAGATTTTGCAAGGATCTCGTTTTTCCATCCAGCGTGCACGTCGACACCCCCGCTGACATGCCATGGCACCCCGCCGGGCACCCAAATTTTTTTTTTCTCGGATTGCTCCCAAACTTTTTGGAGGCATTCCTAGGGTCCCCAAATGAGCTTTCATCAAATAAAATTGGAAATGGCACGAGTAGATTTTGCAAGGATCTCGTTTTTCACTCCGGCGTGCACGCTGACAAGCCAGGATCAAATCTCGCAGGCTGCCAGGATCAAATCTCGCAGGCTGCCAGGCGCCCATGGGCATGCCAGGATCAATTCTCGCAGGCTGCCAGGCGCCCATGGGCATGCCAGGCAGGGTCCTGGCACCCATGACACCCTGCCAGGCGCCCATGGCATGCTGCCAGGCCCCATGGGCAGCCCGCTGACACCCCCGTTGACATGCCATGGCACCCCACCCCGCCGGGCACCCAAATTTTTTTTTTCTCGGATTGCTCCGAAACTTTTTGGAGGAATTCCTAGGGTCACCAAATGAGCTTTCATCAAATAAAATTGGAAATGGCACGAGTAGATTTTGCAAGGATCTCCTTTTTCCATCCAGCGTGCACGTCGACACCCCCGCTGACATGCCATGGCACCCCGCCGGGCACCCAAATTTTTTTTTTCTCGGATTGCTCCGAAACTTTTTGGAGGTATTCCTAGGGTCCCCAAATGAGCTTTCATCAAATAAAATTGGAAATGGCACGAGTAGATTTCGCAAGGATCTCGTTTTTCACTCCGGCGTGCACGCTGACATGCCAGGATCAAATCTCGCAGGCTGCCAGGATCAAATCTCGCAGGCTGCCAGGCGCCCATGGGCATGCCAGGATCAATTCTCGCAGGCTGCCAGGCGCCCATGGGCATGCCAGGCAGGGTCCTGGCACCCATGACACCCTGCCA
>JAYWLF010000041.1:15000-22500 GCA_037074535.1 Gleditsia sinensis
CCTCGTAGCCGCCCCCCCGAAAAATTGCAGACGAGTTGTTCTTGCCCCCCAACACGCTTCGAACAACGGTTGTGCACCCTTTTACCAGGCACAGTCCCCATCATCCTCCGCCCGTCGAGAAACCGTCACCCCTCTACCCCCGAATGTGCGTGATCGAAGCCCACTTTTTTGTTTGCACACCCAGGGGCCGCGGGTGGTTGGCCGAAGCCGCCCACCTGGATGCCATGACCGTGAAGGCTACAACGTGACCGTCTCGCAAAGCAAGCACATCACGCATCAAGGGGGGCCCCATGGCACCTCGTAGCCGCCCCCCCGAAAATTTGCAGACGAGTGGTTCTTGCCCCCCAACACGCTTCGAACAACGGTTGTGCACCCTTTTACCAGGCACAGTCCCCATCATCCTCCGCCCGTCGAGATACCGTCACCCCTCTACCCCCGAATGTGCATGATCGAAGCCCACTTTTTTGTTTGCACACCCAGGGGCCGCGGGTGGTTGGCCGAAGCCGCCCACCTGGATGCCATGACCGTGAAGGCTACAACGTGACCGTCTCGCAAAGCAAGCACATCACGCATCAAGGGGGGCCCCATGGCACCTCGTAGCCGCCCCCCCGAAAAGTTGCAGACGAGTTGTTCTTGTCCCCCAACATGCTTCGAACAATGCCTGTGTCCTTAAAAATATGAAACACAACCCATCATCGTCGCTGCGTCGAGAAACCGTCACGCCTCTACCCCCGAATGTGCATGATCGAAGCCCACTTTTTTGTTTGCACACCCAGGGGCCGCGGGTGGTTGGCCGAAGCCGCCCACCGGGATGCCATGACCGTAAAGGCTACAACGTGACCGTCTCGCAAAGCAAGCACATCACGCATCAAGGGGGGCCCCATGGCACCTCGTAGCCGCCCCCCCGAAAAGTTGCAGACGAGTGGTTCTTGCCCCCCAACACGCTTCGAACAACGGTTGTGCACCCTTTTACCAGGCACAGTCCCCATCATCCTCCGCCCGTCGAGAAACCGTCACCCCTCTACCCCCGAATGTGCATGATCGAAGCCCACTTTTTTGTTTGCACACCCAGGGGCCGCGGGTGGTTGGCCGAAGCCGCCCACCTGGATGCCATGACCGTGAAGGCTACAACGTGACCGTCTCGCAAAGCAAGCACATCACGCATCAAGGGGGGCCCCATGGCACCTCGTAGCCGCCCCCCCGAAAAGTTGCAGACGAGTTGTTCTTGTCACCCAACATGCTTCGAACAATGCCTGTGTCCTTAAAAATATGAAACACAACCCATCATCGTCGCTGCGTCGAGAAACCGTCACGCCTCTACCCCCGAATGTGCATGATCGAAGCCCACTTTTTTTTTGCACACCCAAGGGCCGCGGGTGGTTGGCCGAAGCCGCCCACCGGGATGCCATGACCGTAAAGGCTACAACGTGACCGTCTCGCAAAGCAAGCACATCACGCATCAAGGGGGGCCCCATGGCACCTCGTAGCCGCCCCCCCGAAAAGTTGCAGACGAGTGGTTCTTGCCCCCCAACACGCTTCGAACAACGGTTGTGCACCCTTTTACCAGGCACAGTCCCCATCATCCTCCGCCCGTCGAGAAACCGTCACCCCTCTACCCCCGAATGTGCGTGATCGAAGCCCACTTTTTTGTTTGCACACCCAGGGGCCGCGGGTGGTTGGCCGAAGCCGCCCACCTGGATGCCATGACCGTGAAGGCTACAACGTGACCGTCTCGCAAAGCAAGCACATCACGCATCAAGGGGGGCCCCATGGCACCTCGTAGCCGCCCCCCCGAAAAGTTGCAGACGAGTTGTTCTTGTCCCCCAACATGCTTCGAACAATGCCTGTGTCCTTAAAAATATGAAACACAACCCATCATCGTCGCTGCGTCGAGAAACCGCCACGCCTCTACCCCCGAATGTGCATGATCGAAGCCCACTTTTTTGTTTGCACAACCAGGGGCCGCGGGTGGTTGGCCGAAGCCGCCCACCGGGATGCCATGACCGTAAAGGCTACAACGTGACCGTCTCGCAAAGCAAGCACATCACGCATCAAGGGGGGCCCCATGGCACCTCGTAGCCGCCCCCCCGAAAAGTTGCAGACGAGTGGTTCTTGCCCCCCAACACGCTTCGAACAACGGTTGTGCACCCTTTTACCAGGCACAGTCCCCATCATCCTCCGCCCGTCGAGATACCGTCACCCCTCTACCCCCGAATGTGCACTATCGAAGCCCACTTTTTTGTTTGCACACCCAGGGGCCGCGGGTGGTTGGCCGAAGCCGCCCACCAACAAGTCGCAGACGAGGTGGTCTCTCACCCCAACAAGCTTCAAACGATGGTTGTGCACCCGCCTAGGCACGTTACTCGGCTATATCGGTGCGCACCCCAACACCTCAGTCTATAAGACGCTTTTGGTGCCGAGGCTCGTGCACGCCCAACCTTTTACTAGGCACAGTCCCCACCGCATCCGCTCATCGAGGATTGATCCTACCCTCTACCCCCATGATGTGCTCGATCGAAGCCCACTAGTTTTTCGCACACCACGGAGGCCGCCGACAGATGGCCTAGGCCTCCTGCCGCGGTGCAATGGATTATCGCTACATCGAGCATCACTCCGAGGGGGGCTCCATTGCACCAATGTAGCTGCCCCCCCCTTCGGTCGCGAGCGAGGCGGGTTTGCTCCCCGACCTGCTTCGAACAACGGTTGTGCACCCGCCAAAGGCACGTTACTCGGGTATATCGGTGCGCACCCCAACACCTCAGTCTATAAGACGCTTTTGGTGCCGAGGCTCGTGCACGCCCACCCTTTTACTAGGCACAGTCCCCATCATCCCCCACAGTTCGAGAAACAAACCCACCTCTACCCCCATGATGTGCTCGATCGAAGCCCACTTGTTTTTCGCACACCACGGGGGCCGCCGGCGGATGGACTAGGCCACCCGCCGCGGTGCAATGGATTATCGCTACATGGAGCATCAATCCGAGGGGGGCTCCATTGCACCAATGTAGCTGCCCCCCTTCGGTGTCGCGAGCGAGGCGAGTTTGCCCCCCGACCTGCTTCGAACAACGGTTGTGCACCCGCCGATGGCACGTTACTCGGGTATATCGGTGCGCACCCCAACACCTCAGTCTATAAGACGCTTTTGGTGCCGAGGCTCGTGCACGCCCACCCTTTTACTAGGCACAGTCCCCATCATCCCCCACAATTCGAGAAACAAACCCACCTCTACCCCCAAGACATGCATTAAGCCACCGCTCCCCCCATTCCCGCGAACGAAGGGCTAAATTCCATCTCGAAACCCACATTTTTATGCACATCCCGGGGGTCGCCGGAGTCCGGCCGCCGCCGCCGCCGCCGCCGGAGCGGCGGTGGCGGCGGCGGCCGGCCCCCCGGGGTGCCATGGTCCCAGGGACGACATGTTGCATGGGGGTCTCGCATTGCCCATCCTGGCATACCCCAACCCCCATGCAACATGCCAGGGGGTGCCCCATGGCACCAAGGAACTAGCACCCCCCTAAAGAGCTTTACAGGCTTTTTCACTCCTGGCAGGAACGGACATGGTTTTTCGCCAGCCACCCCAAGTTTTTTTTGGTACCTAGAGATCGAATTTTTGCACGATTTTTTGCAGGCATACTTAGAAAAATGAGATCTTTTCCCGTGTGAAGTTTCAGAATTTTTGGACATGGGATGAATATTTTATGATTTTTTATGTACCGAAACTTTGCAAAAATCTAGAGAAATCCACGGTTGTCGGATTGGTCCGAAACTTCTTGGAGGCATTCCTAGAGTCCCCAATTGAATTGTCATAACATAAAATTGGAAATGGCACGAGTAGATTTTGCAAGGATCTCGTTTTTCACTCCGGCGTGCACGCTGACATGCCAGGATCAAATCTCGCAGGCTGCCAGGCGCCCATGGGCATGCCAGGATCAATTCTCGCAGGCTGCCAGGCGCCCATGGGCATGCCAGGCAGGGTCCTGGCACCCATGACACCCTGCCAGGCGCCCATGGCATGCTGCCAGGCCCCATGGGCAGCCCGCTGACACCCCCGTTGACATGCCATGGCACCCCACCCCGCCGGGCACCCAAATTTTTTTTTTCTCGGATTGCTCCGAAACTTTTTGGAGGCATTCCTAGGGTCACCAAATGAGCTTTCATCAAATAAAATTGGAAATGGCACGAGTAGATTTTGCAAGGATCTCCTTTTTCCATCCAGCGTGCACGTCGACACCCCCGCTGACATGCCATGACACCCCGCCGGGCACCCAAATTTTTTTTTTCTCGGATTGCTCCCAAACTTTTTGGAGGCATTCCTAGGGTCCCCAAATGAGCTTTCATCAAATAAAATTGGAAATGGCACGAGTAGATTTTGCAAGGATCTCGTTTTTCACTCCGGCGTGCACGCTGACATGCCAGGATCAAATCTCGCAGGCTGCCAGGATCAAATCTCGCAGGCTGCCAGGCGCCCATGGGCATGCCAGGATCAATTCTCGCAGGCTGCCAGGCACCCATGGGCATGCCAGGCAGGGTCCTGGCACCCATGACACCCTGCCAGGCCCCATGGGCAGCCCGCTGACACCCCCGTTGACATGCCATGGCACCCCACCCCGCCGGGCACCCAAATTTTTTTTTTCTCGGATTGCTCCGAAACTTTTTGGAGGTATTCCTAGGGTCCCCAAATGAGCTTTCATCAAATAAAATTGGAAATGGCACGAGTAGATTTTGCAAGGATCTCGTTTTTCCATCCAGCGTGCACGTCGACACCCCCGCTGACATGCCATGGCACCCCGCCGGGCACCCAAATTTTTTTTTTCTCGGATTGCTCCCAAACTTTTTGGAGGCATTCCTAGGGTCCCCAAATGAGCTTTCATCAAATAAAATTGGAAATGGCACGAGTAGATTTTGCAAGGATCTCGTTTTTCACTCCGGCGTGCACGCTGACATGCCAGGATCAAATCTCGCAGGCTGCCAGGATCAAATCTCGCAGGCTGCCAGGCGCCCATGGGCATGCCAGGATCAATTCTCGCAGGCTGCCAGGCGCCCATGGGCATGCCAGGCAGGGTCCTGGCACCCATGACACCCTGCCAGGCCCCATGGGCAGCCCGCTGACACCCCCGTTGACATGCCATGGCACCCCACCCCGCCGGGCACCCAAATTTTTTTTTTCTCGGATTGCTCCGAAACTTTTTGGAGGTATTCCTAGGGTCCCCAAATGAGCTTTCATCAAATAAAATTGGAAATGGCACGAGTAGATTTTGCAAGGATCTCGTTTTTCCATCCAGCGTGCACGTCGACACCCCCGCTGACATGCCATGGCACCCCGCCGGGCACCCAAATTTTTTTTTTCTCGGATTGCTCCCAAACTTTTTGGAGGCATTCCTAGGGTCCCCAAATGAGCTTTCATCAAATAAAATTGGAAATGGCACGAGTAGATTTTGCAAGGATCTCGTTTTTCACTCCGGCGTGCACGCTGACAAGCCAGGATCAAATCTCGCAGGCTGCCAGGATCAAATCTCGCAGGCTGCCAGGCGCCCATGGGCATGCCAGGATCAATTCTCGCAGGCTGCCAGGCGCCCATGGGCATGCCAGGCAGGGTCCTGGCACCCATGACACCCTGCCAGGCGCCCATGGCATGCTGCCAGGCCCCATGGGCAGCCCGCTGACACCCCCGTTGACATGCCATGGCACCCCACCCCGCCGGGCACCCAAATTTTTTTTTTCTCGGATTGCTCCGAAACTTTTTGGAGGAATTCCTAGGGTCACCAAATGAGCTTTCATCAAATAAAATTGGAAATGGCACGAGTAGATTTTGCAAGGATCTCCTTTTTCCATCCAGCGTGCACGTCGACACCCCCGCTGACATGCCATGGCACCCCGCCGGGCACCCAAATTTTTTTTTTCTCGGATTGCTCCGAAACTTTTTGGAGGTATTCCTAGGGTCCCCAAATGAGCTTTCATCAAATAAAATTGGAAATGGCACGAGTAGATTTCGCAAGGATCTCGTTTTTCACTCCGGCGTGCACGCTGACATGCCAGGATCAAATCTCGCAGGCTGCCAGGATCAAATCTCGCAGGCTGCCAGGCGCCCATGGGCATGCCAGGATCAATTCTCGCAGGCTGCCAGGCGCCCATGGGCATGCCAGGCAGGGTCCTGGCACCCATGACACCCTGCCAGGCGCCCATGGCATGCTGCCAGGCCCCATGGGCAGCCCGCTGACACCCCCGTTGACATGCCATGGCACCCCACCCCGCCGGGCACCCAAATTTTTTTTTTCTCGGATTGCTCCGAAACTTTTTGGAGGTATTCCTAGGGTCCCCAAATGAGCTTTCATCAAATAAAATTGGAAATGGCACGAGTAGATTTCGCACGGATCTCGTTTTTCACTCCGGCGTGCACGCTGACATGCCAGGATCAAATCTCGCAGGCTGCCAGGATCAAATCTCGCAGGCTGCCAGGCGCCCATGGGCATGCCAGGATCAATTCTCGCAGGCTGCCAGGCGCCCATGGGCATGCCAGGCAGGGTCCTAGCACCCATGACACCCTGCCAGGCGCCCATGGGCAGCCCGCTGACACCCCCGTTGACATGCCATGGCACCCCACCCCGCCGGGCACCCAAATTTTTTTTTTCTCGGATTGCTCCGAAACTTTTTGGAGGTATTCCTAGGGTCCCCAAATGAGCTTTCATCAAATAAAATTGGAAATGGCACGAGTAGATTTCGCAAGGATCTCGTTTTTCACTCCGGCGTGCACGCTGACATGCCAGGATCAAATCTCGCAGGCTGCCAGGATCAAATCTCGCAGGCTGCCAGGCGCCCATGGGCATGCCAGGATCAATTCTCGCAGGCTGCCAGGCGCCCATGGGCATGCCAGGCAGGGTCCTGGCACCCATGACACCCTGCCAGGCGCCCATGGCATGCTGCCAGGCCCCATGGGCAGCCCGCTGACACCCCCGTTGACATGCCATGGCACCCCACCCCGCCGGGCACCCAAATTTTTTTTTTCTCGGATTGCTCCGAAACTTTTTGGAGGTATTCCTAGGGTCCCCAAATGAGCTTTCATCAAATAAAATTGGAAATGGCACGAGTAGATTTTGCAAGGATCTCGTTTTTCCATCCAGCGTGCACGTCGACACCCCCGCTGACATGCCATGGCACCCCGCCGGGCACCCAAATTTTTTTTTTCTCGGATCGCTCCGAAACTTTTTGGAGGCATTCCTAATGTCCCCAAATGAGCTTTCATCACATAAAATTGGAAATGGCACGGGTAGATTTTGCGAGGATCTCGTTTTTCCCTCCAGCGTGCACGTCGACACCCCCGCTGACATGCCATGGCACCCCGCCAGGCACCATGGGCAGCCCGCTGACATGCCATGGCACCATGCCGAGACCCATGGGGAGTCCGCGGACATGTCATGTGCAGCACACTTGGGCACCTCGTAAATTCAACCTCAACTTGAACTTTATGGTGAATATGGGGAGGGAGCACGTTGGGGAGGGACC
>JAYWLF010000041.1:32500-40000 GCA_037074535.1 Gleditsia sinensis
AATGTGCATGATCGAAGCCCACTTTTTTGTTTGCACACCCAGGGGCCGCGGGTGGTTGGCCGAAGCCGCACACCGGGATGCCATGACCGTGAAGGCTACAACGTGACCGACTCGCAGAGCAAGCACATCACGCATCAAGGGGGGCCCCATGGCACCTCGTAGCCGCCCCCCCGAAAAATTGCAGACGAGTTGTTCTTGCCCCCCAACACGCTTCGAACAACGGTTGTGCACCCTTTTACCAGGCACAGTCCCCATCATCCTCCGCCCGTCGAGAAACCGTCACCCCTCTACCCCCGAATGTGCACTATCGAAGCCCACTTTTTTGTTTGCACACCCAGGGGCCGCGGGTGGTTGGCCGAAGCCGCCCACCAACAAGTCGCAGACGAGGTGGTCTCTCACCCCAACAAGCTTCAAACGATGGTTGTGCACCCGCCTAGGCACGTTACTCGGCTATATCGGTGCGCACCCCAACACCTCAGTCTATAAGACGCTTTTGGTGCCGAGGCTCGTGCACGCCCAACCTTTTACTAGGCACAGTCCCCACCGCATCCGCTCATCGAGGATTGATCCTACCCTCTACCCCCATGATGTGCTCGATCGAAGCCCACTAGTTTTTCGCACACCACGGAGGCCGCCGACAGATGGCCTAGGCCTCCTGCCGCGGTGCAATGGATTATCGCTACATCGAGCATCACTCCGAGGGGGGCTCCATTGCACCAATGTAGCTGCCCCCCCCTTCGGTCGCGAGCGAGGCGGGTTTGCTCCCCGACCTGCTTCGAACAACGGTTGTGCACCCGCCAAAGGCACGTTACTCGGGTATATCGGTGCGCACCCCAACACCTCAGTCTATAAGACGCTTTTGGTGCCGAGGCTCGTGCACGCCCACCCTTTTACTAGGCACAGTCCCCATCATCCCCCACAGTTCGAGAAACAAACCCACCTCTACCCCCATGATGTGCTCGATCGAAGCCCACTTGTTTTTCGCACACCACGGGGGCCGCCGGCGGATGGACTAGGCCACCCGCCGCGGTGCAATGGATTATCGCTACATGGAGCATCAATCCGAGGGGGGCTCCATTGCACCAATGTAGCTGCCCCCCTTCGGTGTCGCGAGCGAGGCGAGTTTGCCCCCCGACCTGCTTCGAACAACGGTTGTGCACCCGCCGATGGCACGTTACTCGGGTATATCGGTGCGCACCCCAACACCTCAGTCTATAAGACGCTTTTGGTGCCGAGGCTCGTGCACGCCCACCCTTTTACTAGGCACAGTCCCCATCATCCCCCACAATTCGAGAAACAAACCCACCTCTACCCCCAAGACATGCATTAAGCCACCGCTCCCCCCATTCCCGCGAACGAAGGGCTAAATTCCATCTCGAAACCCACATTTTTATGCACATCCCGGGGGTCGCCGGAGTCCGGCCGCCGCCGCCGCCGCCGCCGGAGCGGCGGTGGCGGCGGCGGCCGGCCCCCCGGGGTGCCATGGTCCCAGGGACGACATGTTGCATGGGGGTCTCGCATTGCCCATCCTGGCATACCCCAACCCCCATGCAACATGCCAGGGGGTGCCCCATGGCACCAAGGAACTAGCACCCCCCTAAAGAGCTTTACAGGCTTTTTCACTCCTGGCAGGAACGGACATGGTTTTTCGCCAGCCACCCCAAGTTTTTTTTGGTACCTAGAGATCGAATTTTTGTACGATTTTTTGCAGGCATACTTAGAAAAATGAGATCTTTTCCCGTGTGAAGTTTCAGAATTTTTGGACATGGGATGAATATTTTATGATTTTTTATGTACCGAAACTTTGCAAAAATCTAGAGAAATCCACGGTTGTCGGATTGGTCCGAAACTTCTTGGAGGCATTCCTAGAGTCCCCAATTGAATTGTCATAACATAAAATTGGAAATGGCACGAGTAGATTTTGCAAGGATCTCGTTTTTCACTCCGGCGTGCACGCTGACATGCCAGGATCAAATCTCGCAGGCTGCCAGGCGCCCATGGGCATGCCAGGATCAATTCTCGCAGGCTGCCAGGCGCCCATGGGCATGCCAGGCAGGGTCCTGGCACCCATGACACCCTGCCAGGCGCCCATGGCATGCTGCCAGGCCCCATGGGCAGCCCGCTGACACCCCCGTTGACATGCCATGGCACCCCACCCCGCCGGGCACCCAAATTTTTTTTTTCTCGGATTGCTCCGAAACTTTTTGGAGGCATTCCTAGGGTCACCAAATGAGCTTTCATCAAATAAAATTGGAAATGGCACGAGTAGATTTTGCAAGGATCTCCTTTTTCCATCCAGCGTGCACGTCGACACCCCCGCTGACATGCCATGACACCCCGCCGGGCACCCAAATTTTTTTTTTCTCGGATTGCTCCCAAACTTTTTGGAGGCATTCCTAGGGTCCCCAAATGAGCTTTCATCAAATAAAATTGGAAATGGCACGAGTAGATTTTGCAAGGATCTCGTTTTTCACTCCGGCGTGCACGCTGACATGCCAGGATCAAATCTCGCAGGCTGCCAGGATCAAATCTCGCAGGCTGCCAGGCGCCCATGGGCATGCCAGGATCAATTCTCGCAGGCTGCCAGGCACCCATGGGCATGCCAGGCAGGGTCCTGGCACCCATGACACCCTGCCAGGCCCCATGGGCAGCCCGCTGACACCCCCGTTGACATGCCATGGCACCCCACCCCGCCGGGCACCCAAATTTTTTTTTTCTCGGATTGCTCCGAAACTTTTTGGAGGTATTCCTAGGGTCCCCAAATGAGCTTTCATCAAATAAAATTGGAAATGGCACGAGTAGATTTTGCAAGGATCTCGTTTTTCCATCCAGCGTGCACGTCGACACCCCCGCTGACATGCCATGGCACCCCGCCGGGCACCCAAATTTTTTTTTTCTCGGATTGCTCCCAAACTTTTTGGAGGCATTCCTAGGGTCCCCAAATGAGCTTTCATCAAATAAAATTGGAAATGGCACGAGTAGATTTTGCAAGGATCTCGTTTTTCACTCCGGCGTGCACGCTGACATGCCAGGATCAAATCTCGCAGGCTGCCAGGATCAAATCTCGCAGGCTGCCAGGCGCCCATGGGCATGCCAGGATCAATTCTCGCAGGCTGCCAGGCGCCCATGGGCATGCCAGGCAGGGTCCTGGCACCCATGACACCCTGCCAGGCCCCATGGGCAGCCCGCTGACACCCCCGTTGACATGCCATGGCACCCCACCCCGCCGGGCACCCAAATTTTTTTTTTCTCGGATTGCTCCGAAACTTTTTGGAGGTATTCCTAGGGTCCCCAAATGAGCTTTCATCAAATAAAATTGGAAATGGCACGAGTAGATTTTGCAAGGATCTCGTTTTTCCATCCAGCGTGCACGTCGACACCCCCGCTGACATGCCATGGCACCCCGCCGGGCACCCAAATTTTTTTTTTCTCGGATTGCTCCCAAACTTTTTGGAGGCATTCCTAGGGTCCCCAAATGAGCTTTCATCAAATAAAATTGGAAATGGCACGAGTAGATTTTGCAAGGATCTCGTTTTTCACTCCGGCGTGCACGCTGACATGCCAGGATCAAATCTCGCAGGCTGCCAGGATCAAATCTCGCAGGCTGCCAGGCGCCCATGGGCATGCCAGGATCAATTCTCGCAGGCTGCCAGGCGCCCATGGGCATGCCAGGCAGGGTCCTGGCACCCATGACACCCTGCCAGGCGCCCATGGCATGCTGCCAGGCCCCATGGGCAGCCCGCTGACACCCCCGTTGACATGCCATGGCACCCCACCCCGCCGGGCACCCAAATTTTTTTTTTCTCGGATTGCTCCGAAACTTTTTGGAGGCATTCCTAGGGTCACCAAATGAGCTTTCATCAAATAAAATTGGAAATGGCACGAGTAGATTTTGCAAGGATCTCCTTTTTCCATCCAGCGTGCACGTCGACACCCCCGCTGACATGCCATGGCACCCCGCCGGGCACCCAAATTTTTTTTTTCTCGGATTGCTCCGAAACTTTTTGGAGGTATTCCTAGGGTCCCCAAATGAGCTTTCATCAAATAAAATTGGAAATGGCACGAGTAGATTTCGCAAGGATCTCGTTTTTCACTCCGGCGTGCACGCTGACATGCCAGGATCAAATCTCGCAGGCTGCCAGGATCAAATCTCGCAGGCTGCCAGGCGCCCATGGGCATGCCAGGATCAATTCTCGCAGGCTGCCAGGCGCCCATGGGCATGCCAGGCAGGGTCCTGGCACCCATGACACCCTGCCAGGCGCCCATGGCATGCTGCCAGGCCCCATGGGCAGCCCGCTGACACCCCCGTTGACATGCCATGGCACCCCACCCCGCCGGGCACCCAAATTTTTTTTTTCTCGGATTGCTCCGAAACTTTTTGGAGGTATTCCTAGGGTCCCCAAATGAGCTTTCATCAAATAAAATTGGAAATGGCACGAGTAGATTTTGCAAGGATCTCGTTTTTCACTCCGGCGTGCACGCTGACATGCCAGGATCAAATCTCGCAGGCTGCCAGGATCAAATCTCGCAGGCTGCCAGGCGCCCATGGGCATGCCAGGATCAATTCTCGCAGGCTGCCAGGCACCCATGGGCATGCCAGGCAGGGTCCTGGCACCCATGACACCCTGCCAGGCCCCATGGGCAGCCCGCTGACACCCCCGTTGACATGCCATGGCACCCCACCCCGCCGGGCACCCAAATTTTTTTTTTCTCGGATTGCTCCGAAACTTTTTGGAGGTATTCCTAGGGTCCCCAAATGAGCTTTCATCAAATAAAATTGGAAATGGCACGAGTAGATTTTGCAAGGATCTCGTTTTTCCATCCAGCGTGCACGTCGACACCCCCGCTGACATGCCATGGCACCCCGCCGGGCACCCAAATTTTTTTTTTCTCGGATTGCTCCCAAACTTTTTGGAGGCATTCCTAGGGTCCCCAAATGAGCTTTCATCAAATAAAATTGGAAATGGCACGAGTAGATTTTGCAAGGATCTCGTTTTTGACTCCGGCGTGCACGCTGACATGCCAGGATCAAATCTCGCAGGCTGCCAGGATCAAATCTCGCAGGCTGCCAGGCGCCCATGGGCATGCCAGGATCAATTCTCGCAGGCTGCCAGGCGCCCATGGGCATGCCAGGCAGGGTCCTGGCACCCATGACACCCTGCCAGGCCCCATGGGCAGCCCGCTGACACCCCCGTTGACATGCCATGGCACCCCACCCCGCCGGGCACCCAAATTTTTTTTTTCTCGGATTGCTCCGAAACTTTTTGGAGGTATTCCTAGGGTCCCCAAATGAGCTTTCATCAAATAAAATTGGAAATGGCACGAGTAGATTTTGCAAGGATCTCGTTTTTCCATCCAGCGTGCACGTCGACACCCCCGCTGACATGCCATGGCACCCCGCCGGGCACCCAAATTTTTTTTTTCTCGGATTGCTCCCAAACTTTTTGGAGGCATTCCTAGGGTCCCCAAATGAGCTTTCATCAAATAAAATTGGAAATGGCACGAGTAGATTTTGCAAGGATCTCGTTTTTCACTCCGGCGTGCACGCTGACATGCCAGGATCAAATCTCGCAGGCTGCCAGGATCAAATCTCGCAGGCTGCCAGGCGCCCATGGGCATGCCAGGATCAATTCTCGCAGGCTGCCAGGCGCCCATGGGCATGCCAGGCAGGGTCCTGGCACCCATGACACCCTGCCAGGCCCCATGGGCAGCCCGCTGACACCCCCGTTGACATGCCATGGCACCCCACCCCGCCGGGCACCCAAATTTTTTTTTTCTCGGATTGCTCCGAAACTTTTTGGAGGTATTCCTAGGGTCCCCAAATGAGCTTTCATCAAATAAAATTGGAAATGGCACGAGTAGATTTTGCAAGGATCTCGTTTTTCCATCCAGCGTGCACGTCGACACCCCCGCTGACATGCCATGGCACCCCGCCGGGCACCCAAATTTTTTTTTTCTCGGATTGCTCCCAAACTTTTTGGAGGCATTCCTAGGGTCCCCAAATGAGCTTTCATCAAATAAAATTGGAAATGGCACGAGTAGATTTTGCAAGGATCTCGTTTTTCACTCCGGCGTGCACGCTGACATGCCAGGATCAAATCTCGCAGGCTGCCAGGATCAAATCTCGCAGGCTGCCAGGCGCCCATGGGCATGCCAGGATCAATTCTCGCAGGCTGCCAGGCGCCCATGGGCATGCCAGGCAGGGTCCTGGCACCCATGACACCCTGCCAGGCCCCATGGGCAGCCCGCTGACACCCCCGTTGACATGCCATGGCACCCCACCCCGCCGGGCACCCAAATTTTTTTTTTCTCGGATTGCTCCGAAACTTTTTGGAGGTATTCCTAGGGTCCCCAAATGAGCTTTCATCAAATAAAATTGGAAATGGCACGAGTAGATTTTGCAAGGATCTCGTTTTTCCATCCAGCGTGCACGTCGACACCCCCGCTGACATGCCATGACACCCCGCCGGGCACCCAAATTTTTTTTTTCTCGGATCGCTCCGAAACTTTTTGGAGGCATTCCTAATGTCCCCAAATGAGCTTTCATCACATAAAATTGGAAATGGCACGGGTAGATTTTGCGAGGATCTCGTTTTTCCCTCCAGCGTGCACGTCGACACCCCCGCTGACATGCCATGGCACCCCGCCAGGCACCATGGGCAGCCCGCTGACATGCCATGGCACCATGCCGAGACCCATGGGGAGTCCGCGGACATGTCATGTGCAGCACACTTGGGCACCTCGTAAATTCAACCTCAACTTGAACTTTATGGTGAATATGGGGAGGGAGCACGTTGGGGAGGGACCGTTCAAGCATGACAACGGCAGCACTTGGGCATCCCGAAGGCATGGCCTTGCACGGTGCCATTCGCGATGGGCAGCGCACTTGGGCACCTCGTAAATTCAACCTCAAGTTGAACCTTATGATAAATTTCGGGAGGGACCGTTCAAGCATGACAACGGCGGCACTTGGGCATCCCGTAGGCATGGCCTTGCACGGTGCCATTCGCGATGGGCAGCACACTTGGGCAACTCGTAAATTCAACCTCGAGTTGAACCTTAGGATAAATATCGAGAGGGACCACGTGGGGGAGGGACTGTTCAAGCCGTGCGACGCCGGCACGCTGTCGCTTAGCATGGGCATCCCGCAGGCTTGTCGTTGCACGCTGCAGGACGCAACGGCAGCCGAGTCGGGCACCTTGTTAATCCTACCCAAAGTTGGGTTTTATGATAAATATCGGGAGGCACCAAGTGGGGGAGGGACGGATCGAGGGTGGCGACGCCGTCATGCCGTCTGGCAGCATTGGCATCCGGCCGTCACGGCACGGGCGGCACCCTGTAAACTGGATTTCCCGATCGATAAATATGGGGACGGGGAGAAACGGAGGCGGGGCACCGTTTGGGAGCATCGCACACGCGCACGTGCCTCGTGCTGAGTGCCGAGTGCCGAGTCTTTTGATAAGTAAATATTTATACGCGCGTCGCGAAGGGCACCTTTCC
>JAYWLF010000041.1:50000-55000 GCA_037074535.1 Gleditsia sinensis
TGACCGTCTCGCAAAGCAAGCACATCACGCATCAAGGGGGGCCCCATGGCACCTCGTAGCCGCCCCCCCGAAAAGTTGCAGACGAGTGGTTCTTGCCCCCCAACACGCTTCGAACAACGGTTGTGCACCCTTTTACCAGGCACAGTCCCCATCATCCTCCGCCCATCGAGATACCGTCACCCCTCTACCCCCGAATGTGCACTATCGAAGCCCACTTTTTTGTTTGCACACCCAGGGGCCGCGGGTGGTTGGCCGAAGCCGCCCACCAACAAGTCGCAGACGAGGTGGTCTCTCACCCCAACAAGCTTCAAACGATGGTTGTGCACCCGCCTAGGCACGTTACTCGGCTATATCGGTGCGCACCCCAACACCTCAGTCTATAAGACGCTTTTGGTGCCGAGGCTCGTGCACGCCCAACCTTTTACTAGGCACAGTCCCCACCGCATCCGCTCATCGAGGATTGATCCTACCCTCTACCCCCATGATGTGCTCGATCGAAGCCCACTAGTTTTTCGCACACCACGGAGGCCGCCGACAGATGGCCTAGGCCTCCTGCCGCGGTGCAATGGATTATCGCTACATCGAGCATCACTCCGAGGGGGGCTCCATTGCACCAATGTAGCTGCCCCCCCCTTCGGTCGCGAGCGAGGCGGGTTTGCTCCCCGACCTGCTTCGAACAACGGTTGTGCACCCGCCAAAGGCACGTTACTCGGGTATATCGGTGCGCACCCCAACACCTCAGTCTATAAGACGCTTTTGGTGCCGAGGCTCGTGCACGCCCACCCTTTTACTAGGCACAGTCCCCATCATCCCCCACAGTTCGAGAAACAAACCCACCTCTACCCCCATGATGTGCTCGATCGAAGCCCACTTGTTTTTCGCACACCACGGGGGCCGCCGGCGGATGGACTAGGCCACCCGCCGCGGTGCAATGGATTATCGCTACATGGAGCATCAATCCGAGGGGGGCTCCATTGCACCAATGTAGCTGCCCCCCTTCGGTGTCGCGAGCGAGGCGAGTTTGCCCCCCGACCTGCTTCGAACAACGGTTGTGCACCCGCCGATGGCACGTTACTCGGGTATATCGGTGCGCACCCCAACACCTCAGTCTATAAGACGCTTTTGGTGCCGAGGCTCGTGCACGCCCACCCTTTTACTAGGCACAGTCCCCATCATCCCCCACAATTCGAGAAACAAACCCACCTCTACCCCCAAGACATGCATTAAGCCACCGCTCCCCCCATTCCCGCGAACGAAGGGCTAAATTCCATCTCGAAACCCACATTTTTATGCACATCCCGGGGGTCGCCGGAGTCCGGCCGCCGCCGCCGCCGCCGCCGGAGCGGCGGTGGCGGCGGCGGCCGGCCCCCCGGGGTGCCATGGTCCCAGGGACGACATGTTGCATGGGGGTCTCGCATTGCCCATCCTGGCATACCCCAACCCCCATGCAACATGCCAGGGGGTGCCCCATGGCACCAAGGAACTAGCACCCCCCTAAAGAGCTTTACAGGCTTTTTCACTCCTGGCAGGAACGGACATGGTTTTTCGCCAGCCACCCCAAGTTTTTTTTGGTACCTAGAGATCGAATTTTTGCACGATTTTTTGCAGGCATACTTAGAAAAATGAGATCTTTTCCCGTGTGAAGTTTCAGAATTTTTGGACATGGGATGAATATTTTATGATTTTTTATGTACCAAAACTTTGCAAAAATCTAGAGAAATCCACGGTTGTCGGATTGGTCCGAAACTTCTTGGAGGCATTCCTAGAGTCCCCAATTGAATTGTCATAACATAAAATTGGAAATGGCACGAGTAGATTTTGCAAGGATCTCGTTTTTCACTCCGGCGTGCACGCTGACATGCCAGGATCAAATCTCGCAGGCTGCCAGGCGCCCATGGGCATGCCAGGATCAATTCTCGCAGGCTGCCAGGCGCCCATGGGCATGCCAGGCAGGGTCCTGGCACCCATGACACCCTGCCAGGCGCCCATGGCATGCTGCCAGGCCCCATGGGCAGCCCGCTGACACCCCCGTTGACATGCCATGGCACCCCACCCCGCCGGGCACCCAAATTTTTTTTTTCTCGGATTGCTCCGAAACTTTTTGGAGGCATTCCTAGGGTCACCAAATGAGCTTTCATCAAATAAAATTGGAAATGGCACGAGTAGATTTTGCAAGGATCTCCTTTTTCCATCCAGCGTGCACGTCGACACCCCCGCTGACATGCCATGACACCCCGCCGGGCACCCAAATTTTTTTTTTCTCGGATTGCTCCCAAACTTTTTGGAGGCATTCCTAGGGTCCCCAAATGAGCTTTCATCAAATAAAATTGGAAATGGCACGAGTAGATTTTGCAAGGATCTCGTTTTTCACTCCGGCGTGCACGCTGACATGCCAGGATCAAATCTCGCAGGCTGCCAGGATCAAATCTCGCAGGCTGCCAGGCGCCCATGGGCATGCCAGGATCAATTCTCGCAGGCTGCCAGGCACCCATGGGCATGCCAGGCAGGGTCCTGGCACCCATGACACCCTGCCAGGCCCCATGGGCAGCCCGCTGACACCCCCGTTGACATGCCATGGCACCCCACCCCGCCGGGCACCCAAATTTTTTTTTTCTCGGATTGCTCCGAAACTTTTTGGAGGTATTCCTAGGGTCCCCAAATGAGCTTTCATCAAATAAAATTGGAAATGGCACGAGTAGATTTTGCAAGGATCTCGTTTTTCCATCCAGCGTGCACGTCGACACCCCCGCTGACATGCCATGGCACCCCGCCGGGCACCCAAATTTTTTTTTTCTCGGATTGCTCCCAAACTTTTTGGAGGCATTCCTAGGGTCCCCAAATGAGCTTTCATCAAATAAAATTGGAAATGGCACGAGTAGATTTTGCAAGGATCTCGTTTTTGACTCCGGCGTGCACGCTGACATGCCAGGATCAAATCTCGCAGGCTGCCAGGATCAAATCTCGCAGGCTGCCAGGCGCCCATGGGCATGCCAGGATCAATTCTCGCAGGCTGCCAGGCGCCCATGGGCATGCCAGGCAGGGTCCTGGCACCCATGACACCCTGCCAGGCCCCATGGGCAGCCCGCTGACACCCCCGTTGACATGCCATGGCACCCCACCCCGCCGGGCACCCAAATTTTTTTTTTCTCGGATTGCTCCGAAACTTTTTGGAGGTATTCCTAGGGTCCCCAAATGAGCTTTCATCAAATAAAATTGGAAATGGCACGAGTAGATTTTGCAAGGATCTCGTTTTTCCATCCAGCGTGCACGTCGACACACCCGCTGACATGCCATGGCACCCCGCCGGGCACCCAAATTTTTTTTTTCTCGGATTGCTCCCAAACTTTTTGGAGGCATTCCTAGGGTCCCCAAATGAGCTTTCATCAAATAAAATTGGAAATGGCACGAGTAGATTTTGCAAGGATCTCGTTTTTCACTCCGGCGTGCACGCTGACATGCCAGGATCAAATCTCGCAGGCTGCCAGGATCAAATCTCGCAGGCTGCCAGGCGCCCATGGGCATGCCAGGATCAATTCTCGCAGGCTGCCAGGCGCCCATGGGCATGCCAGGCAGGGTCCTGGCACCCATGACACCCTGCCAGGCCCCATGGGCAGCCCGCTGACACCCCCGTTGACATGCCATGGCACCCCACCCCGCCGGGCACCCAAATTTTTTTTTTCTCGGATTGCTCCGAAACTTTTTGGAGGTATTCCTAGGGTCCCCAAATGAGCTTTCATCAAATAAAATTGGAAATGGCACGAGTAGATTTTGCAAGGATCTCGTTTTTCCATCCAGCGTGCACGTCGACACCCCCGCTGACATGCCATGGCACCCCGCCGGGCACCCAAATTTTTTTTTTCTCGGATTGCTCCCAAACTTTTTGGAGGCATTCCTAGGGTCCCCAAATGAGCTTTCATCAAATAAAATTGGAAATGGCACGAGTAGATTTTGCAAGGATCTCGTTTTTCACTCCGGCGTGCACGCTGACATGCCAGGATCAAATCTCGCAGGCTGCCAGGATCAAATCTCGCAGGCTGCCAGGCGCCCATGGGCATGCCAGGATCAATTCTCGCAGGCTGCCAGGCGCCCATGGGCATGCCAGGCAGGGTCCTGGCACCCATGACACCCTGCCAGGCCCCATGGGCAGCCCGCTGACACCCCCGTTGACATGCCATGGCACCCCACCCCGCCGGGCACCCAAATTTTTTTTTTCTCGGATTGCTCCGAAACTTTTTGGAGGTATTCCTAGGGTCCCCAAATGAGCTTTCATCAAATAAAATTGGAAATGGCACGAGTAGATTTTGCAAGGATCTCGTTTTTCCATCCAGCGTGCACGTCGACACCCCCGCTGACATGCCATGACACCCCGCCGGGCACCCAAATTTTTTTTTTCTCGGATCGCTCCGAAACTTTTTGGAGGCATTCCTAATGTCCCCAAATGAGCTTTCATCACATAAAATTGGAAATGGCACGGGTAGATTTTGCGAGGATCTCGTTTTTCCCTCCAGCGTGCACGTCGACACCCCCGCTGACATGCCATGGCACCCCGCCAGGCACCATGGGCAGCCCGCTGACATGCCATGGCACCATGCCGAGACCCATGGGGAGTCCGCGGACATGTCATGTGCAGCACACTTGGGCACCTCGTAAATTCAACCTCAACTTGAACTTTATGGTGAATATGGGGAGGGAGCACGTTGGGGAGGGACCGTTCAAGCATGACAACGGCAGCACTTGGGCATCCCGAAGGCATGGCCTTGCACGGTGCCATTCGCGATGGGCAGCGCACTTGGGCACCTCGTAAATTCAACCTCAAGTTGAACCTTATGATAAATTTCGGGAGGGACCGTTCAAGCATGACAACGGCGGCACTTGGGCATCCCGTAGGCATGGCCTTGCACGGTGCCATTCGCGATGGGCAGCACACTTGGGCAACTCGTAAATTCAACCTCGAGTTGAACCTTAGGATAAATATCGAGAGGGACCACGTGGGGGAGGGA
>JAYWLF010000041.1:65000-70000 GCA_037074535.1 Gleditsia sinensis
CCCCGAATGTGCGTGATCGAAGCCCACTTTTTTGTTTGCACACCCAGGGGCCGCGGGTGGTTGGCCGAAGCCGCCCACCTGGATGCCATGACCGTGAAGGCTACAACGTGACCGTCTCGCAAAGCAAGCACATCACGCATCAAGGGGGGCCCCATGGCACCTCGTAGCCGCCCCCCCGAAAAGTTGCAGACGAGTTGTTCTTGTCCCCCAACATGCTTCGAACAATGCCTGTGTCCTTAAAAATATGAAACACAACCCATCATCGTCGCTGCGTCGAGAAACCGCCACGCCTCTACCCCCGAATGTGCATGATCGAAGCCCACTTTTTTGTTTGCACAACCAGGGGCCGCGGGTGGTTGGCCGAAGCCGCCCACCGGGATGCCATGACCGTAAAGGCTACAACGTGACCGTCTCGCAAAGCAAGCACATCACGCATCAAGGGGGGCCCCATGGCACCTCGTAGCCGCCCCCCCGAAAAGTTGCAGACGAGTGGTTCTTGCCCCCCAACACGCTTCGAACAACGGTTGTGCACCCTTTTACCAGGCACAGTCCCCATCATCCTCCGCCCGTCGAGATACCGTCACCCCTCTACCCCCGAATGTGCACTATCGAAGCCCACTTTTTTGTTTGCACACCCAGGGGCCGCGGGTGGTTGGCCGAAGCCGCCCACCAACAAGTCGCAGACGAGGTGGTCTCTCACCCCAACAAGCTTCAAACGATGGTTGTGCACCCGCCTAGGCACGTTACTCGGCTATATCGGTGCGCACCCCAACACCTCAGTCTATAAGACGCTTTTGGTGCCGAGGCTCGTGCACGCCCAACCTTTTACTAGGCACAGTCCCCACCGCATCCGCTCATCGAGGATTGATCCTACCCTCTACCCCCATGATGTGCTCGATCGAAGCCCACTAGTTTTTCGCACACCACGGAGGCCGCCGACAGATGGCCTAGGCCTCCTGCCGCGGTGCAATGGATTATCGCTACATCGAGCATCACTCCGAGGGGGGCTCCATTGCACCAATGTAGCTGCCCCCCCCTTCGGTCGCGAGCGAGGCGGGTTTGCTCCCCGACCTGCTTCGAACAACGGTTGTGCACCCGCCAAAGGCACGTTACTCGGGTATATCGGTGCGCACCCCAACACCTCAGTCTATAAGACGCTTTTGGTGCCGAGGCTCGTGCACGCCCACCCTTTTACTAGGCACAGTCCCCATCATCCCCCACAGTTCGAGAAACAAACCCACCTCTACCCCCATGATGTGCTCGATCGAAGCCCACTTGTTTTTCGCACACCACGGGGGCCGCCGGCGGATGGACTAGGCCACCCGCCGCGGTGCAATGGATTATCGCTACATGGAGCATCAATCCGAGGGGGGCTCCATTGCACCAATGTAGCTGCCCCCCTTCGGTGTCGCGAGCGAGGCGAGTTTGCCCCCCGACCTGCTTCGAACAACGGTTGTGCACCCGCCGATGGCACGTTACTCGGGTATATCGGTGCGCACCCCAACACCTCAGTCTATAAGACGCTTTTGGTGCCGAGGCTCGTGCACGCCCACCCTTTTACTAGGCACAGTCCCCATCATCCCCCACAATTCGAGAAACAAACCCACCTCTACCCCCAAGACATGCATTAAGCCACCGCTCCCCCCATTCCCGCGAACGAAGGGCTAAATTCCATCTCGAAACCCACATTTTTATGCACATCCCGGGGGTCGCCGGAGTCCGGCCGCCGCCGCCGCCGCCGCCGGAGCGGCGGTGGCGGCGGCGGCCGGCCCCCCGGGGTGCCATGGTCCCAGGGACGACATGTTGCATGGGGGTCTCGCATTGCCCATCCTGGCATACCCCAACCCCCATGCAACATGCCAGGGGGTGCCCCATGGCACCAAGGAACTAGCACCCCCCTAAAGAGCTTTACAGGCTTTTTCACTCCTGGCAGGAACGGACATGGTTTTTCGCCAGCCACCCCAAGTTTTTTTTGGTACCTAGAGATCGAATTTTTGCACGATTTTTTGCAGGCATACTTAGAAAAATGAGATCTTTTCCCGTGTGAAGTTTCAGAATTTTTGGACATGGGATGAATATTTTATGATTTTTTATGTACCAAAACTTTGCAAAAATCTAGAGAAATCCACGGTTGTCGGATTGGTCCGAAACTTCTTGGAGGCATTCCTAGAGTCCCCAATTGAATTGTCATAACATAAAATTGGAAATGGCACGAGTAGATTTTGCAAGGATCTCGTTTTTCACTCCGGCGTGCACGCTGACATGCCAGGATCAAATCTCGCAGGCTGCCAGGCGCCCATGGGCATGCCAGGATCAATTCTCGCAGGCTGCCAGGCGCCCATGGGCATGCCAGGCAGGGTCCTGGCACCCATGACACCCTGCCAGGCGCCCATGGCATGCTGCCAGGCCCCATGGGCAGCCCGCTGACACCCCCGTTGACATGCCATGGCACCCCACCCCGCCGGGCACCCAAATTTTTTTTTTCTCGGATTGCTCCGAAACTTTTTGGAGGCATTCCTAGGGTCACCAAATGAGCTTTCATCAAATAAAATTGGAAATGGCACGAGTAGATTTTGCAAGGATCTCCTTTTTCCATCCAGCGTGCACGTCGACACCCCCGCTGACATGCCATGACACCCCGCCGGGCACCCAAATTTTTTTTTTCTCGGATTGCTCCCAAACTTTTTGGAGGCATTCCTAGGGTCCCCAAATGAGCTTTCATCAAATAAAATTGGAAATGGCACGAGTAGATTTTGCAAGGATCTCGTTTTTCACTCCGGCGTGCACGCTGACATGCCAGGATCAAATCTCGCAGGCTGCCAGGATCAAATCTCGCAGGCTGCCAGGCGCCCATGGGCATGCCAGGATCAATTCTCGCAGGCTGCCAGGCACCCATGGGCATGCCAGGCAGGGTCCTGGCACCCATGACACCCTGCCAGGCCCCATGGGCAGCCCGCTGACACCCCCGTTGACATGCCATGGCACCCCACCCCGCCGGGCACCCAAATTTTTTTTTTCTCGGATTGCTCCGAAACTTTTTGGAGGTATTCCTAGGGTCCCCAAATGAGCTTTCATCAAATAAAATTGGAAATGGCACGAGTAGATTTTGCAAGGATCTCGTTTTTCCATCCAGCGTGCACGTCGACACCCCCGCTGACATGCCATGGCACCCCGCCGGGCACCCAAATTTTTTTTTTCTCGGATTGCTCCCAAACTTTTTGGAGGCATTCCTAGGGTCCCCAAATGAGCTTTCATCAAATAAAATTGGAAATGGCACGAGTAGATTTTGCAAGGATCTCGTTTTTGACTCCGGCGTGCACGCTGACATGCCAGGATCAAATCTCGCAGGCTGCCAGGATCAAATCTCGCAGGCTGCCAGGCGCCCATGGGCATGCCAGGATCAATTCTCGCAGGCTGCCAGGCGCCCATGGGCATGCCAGGCAGGGTCCTGGCACCCATGACACCCTGCCAGGCCCCATGGGCAGCCCGCTGACACCCCCGTTGACATGCCATGGCACCCCACCCCGCCGGGCACCCAAATTTTTTTTTTCTCGGATTGCTCCGAAACTTTTTGGAGGTATTCCTAGGGTCCCCAAATGAGCTTTCATCAAATAAAATTGGAAATGGCACGAGTAGATTTTGCAAGGATCTCGTTTTTCCATCCAGCGTGCACGTCGACACCCCCGCTGACATGCCATGGCACCCCGCCGGGCACCCAAATTTTTTTTTTCTCGGATTGCTCCCAAACTTTTTGGAGGCATTCCTAGGGTCCCCAAATGAGCTTTCATCAAATAAAATTGGAAATGGCACGAGTAGATTTTGCAAGGATCTCGTTTTTCACTCCGGCGTGCACGCTGACATGCCAGGATCAAATCTCGCAGGCTGCCAGGATCAAATCTCGCAGGCTGCCAGGCGCCCATGGGCATGCCAGGATCAATTCTCGCAGGCTGCCAGGCGCCCATGGGCATGCCAGGCAGGGTCCTGGCACCCATGACACCCTGCCAGGCCCCATGGGCAGCCCGCTGACACCCCCGTTGACATGCCATGGCACCCCACCCCGCCGGGCACCCAAATTTTTTTTTTCTCGGATTGCTCCGAAACTTTTTGGAGGTATTCCTAGGGTCCCCAAATGAGCTTTCATCAAATAAAATTGGAAATGGCACGAGTAGATTTTGCAAGGATCTCGTTTTTCCATCCAGCGTGCACGTCGACACCCCCGCTGACATGCCATGACACCCCGCCGGGCACCCAAATTTTTTTTTTCTCGGATCGCTCCGAAACTTTTTGGAGGCATTCCTAATGTCCCCAAATGAGCTTTCATCACATAAAATTGGAAATGGCACGGGTAGATTTTGCGAGGATCTCGTTTTTCCCTCCAGCGTGCACGTCGACACCCCCGCTGACATGCCATGGCACCCCGCCAGGCACCATGGGCAGCCCGCTGACATGCCATGGCACCATGCCGAGACCCATGGGGAGTCCGCGGACATGTCATGTGCAGCACACTTGGGCACCTCGTAAATTCAACCTCAACTTGAACTTTATGGTGAATATGGGGAGGGAGCACGTTGGGGAGGGACCGTTCAAGCATGACAACGGCAGCACTTGGGCATCCCGAAGGCATGGCCTTGCACGGTGCCATTCGCGATGGGCAGCGCACTTGGGCACCTCGTAAATTCAACCTCAAGTTGAACCTTATGATAAATTTCGGGAGGGACCGTTCAAGCATGACAACGGCGGCACTTGGGCATCCCGTAGGCATGGCCTTGCACGGTGCCATTCGCGATGGGCAGCACACTTGGGCAACTCGTAAATTCAACCTCGAGTTGAACCTTAGGATAAATATCGAGAGGGACCACGTGGGGGAGGGACTGTTCAAGCCGTGCGACGCCGGCACGCTGTCGCTTAGCATGGGCATCCCGCAGGCTTGTCGTTGCACGCTGCAGGACGCAACGGCAGCCGAGTCGGGCACCTTGTTAATCCTACCCAAAGTTGGGTTT
>JAYWLF010000041.1:80000-85000 GCA_037074535.1 Gleditsia sinensis
ACATCACGCATCAAGGGGGGCCCCATGGCACCTCGTAGCCGCCCCCCCGAAAAGTTGCAGACGAGTTGTTCTTGTCCCCCAACATGCTTCGAACAATGCCTGTGTCCTTAAAAATATGAAACACAACCCATCATCGTCGCTGCGTCGAGAAACCGCCACGCCTCTACCCCCGAATGTGCATGATCGAAGCCCACTTTTTTGTTTGCACAACCAGGGGCCGCGGGTGGTTGGCCGAAGCCGCCCACCGGGATGCCATGACCGTAAAGGCTACAACGTGACCGTCTCGCAAAGCAAGCACATCACGCATCAAGGGGGGCCCCATGGCACCTCGTAGCCGCCCCCCCGAAAAGTTGCAGACGAGTGGTTCTTGCCCCCCAACACGCTTCGAACAACGGTTGTGCACCCTTTTACCAGGCACAGTCCCCATCATCCTCCGCCCGTCGAGATACCGTCACCCCTCTACCCCCGAATGTGCACTATCGAAGCCCACTTTTTTGTTTGCACACCCAGGGGCCGCGGGTGGTTGGCCGAAGCCGCCCACCAACAAGTCGCAGACGAGGTGGTCTCTCACCCCAACAAGCTTCAAACGATGGTTGTGCACCCGCCTAGGCACGTTACTCGGCTATATCGGTGCGCACCCCAACACCTCAGTCTATAAGACGCTTTTGGTGCCGAGGCTCGTGCACGCCCAACCTTTTACTAGGCACAGTCCCCACCGCATCCGCTCATCGAGGATTGATCCTACCCTCTACCCCCATGATGTGCTCGATCGAAGCCCACTAGTTTTTCGCACACCACGGAGGCCGCCGACAGATGGCCTAGGCCTCCTGCCGCGGTGCAATGGATTATCGCTACATCGAGCATCACTCCGAGGGGGGCTCCATTGCACCAATGTAGCTGCCCCCCCCTTCGGTCGCGAGCGAGGCGGGTTTGCTCCCCGACCTGCTTCGAACAACGGTTGTGCACCCGCCAAAGGCACGTTACTCGGGTATATCGGTGCGCACCCCAACACCTCAGTCTATAAGACGCTTTTGGTGCCGAGGCTCGTGCACGCCCACCCTTTTACTAGGCACAGTCCCCATCATCCCCCACAGTTCGAGAAACAAACCCACCTCTACCCCCATGATGTGCTCGATCGAAGCCCACTTGTTTTTCGCACACCACGGGGGCCGCCGGCGGATGGACTAGGCCACCCGCCGCGGTGCAATGGATTATCGCTACATGGAGCATCAATCCGAGGGGGGCTCCATTGCACCAATGTAGCTGCCCCCCTTCGGTGTCGCGAGCGAGGCGAGTTTGCCCCCCGACCTGCTTCGAACAACGGTTGTGCACCCGCCGATGGCACGTTACTCGGGTATATCGGTGCGCACCCCAACACCTCAGTCTATAAGACGCTTTTGGTGCCGAGGCTCGTGCACGCCCACCCTTTTACTAGGCACAGTCCCCATCATCCCCCACAATTCGAGAAACAAACCCACCTCTACCCCCAAGACATGCATTAAGCCACCGCTCCCCCCATTCCCGCGAACGAAGGGCTAAATTCCATCTCGAAACCCACATTTTTATGCACATCCCGGGGGTCGCCGGAGTCCGGCCGCCGCCGCCGCCGCCGCCGGAGCGGCGGTGGCGGCGGCGGCCGGCCCCCCGGGGTGCCATGGTCCCAGGGACGACATGTTGCATGGGGGTCTCGCATTGCCCATCCTGGCATACCCCAACCCCCATGCAACATGCCAGGGGGTGCCCCATGGCACCAAGGAACTAGCACCCCCCTAAAGAGCTTTACAGGCTTTTTCACTCCTGGCAGGAACGGACATGGTTTTTCGCCAGCCACCCCAAGTTTTTTTTGGTACCTAGAGATCGAATTTTTGCACGATTTTTTGCAGGCATACTTAGAAAAATGAGATCTTTTCCCGTGTGAAGTTTCAGAATTTTTGGACATGGGATGAATATTTTATGATTTTTTATGTACCAAAACTTTGCAAAAATCTAGAGAAATCCACGGTTGTCGGATTGGTCCGAAACTTCTTGGAGGCATTCCTAGAGTCCCCAATTGAATTGTCATAACATAAAATTGGAAATGGCACGAGTAGATTTTGCAAGGATCTCGTTTTTCACTCCGGCGTGCACGCTGACATGCCAGGATCAAATCTCGCAGGCTGCCAGGCGCCCATGGGCATGCCAGGATCAATTCTCGCAGGCTGCCAGGCGCCCATGGGCATGCCAGGCAGGGTCCTGGCACCCATGACACCCTGCCAGGCGCCCATGGCATGCTGCCAGGCCCCATGGGCAGCCCGCTGACACCCCCGTTGACATGCCATGGCACCCCACCCCGCCGGGCACCCAAATTTTTTTTTTCTCGGATTGCTCCGAAACTTTTTGGAGGCATTCCTAGGGTCACCAAATGAGCTTTCATCAAATAAAATTGGAAATGGCACGAGTAGATTTTGCAAGGATCTCCTTTTTCCATCCAGCGTGCACGTCGACACCCCCGCTGACATGCCATGACACCCCGCCGGGCACCCAAATTTTTTTTTTCTCGGATTGCTCCCAAACTTTTTGGAGGCATTCCTAGGGTCCCCAAATGAGCTTTCATCAAATAAAATTGGAAATGGCACGAGTAGATTTTGCAAGGATCTCGTTTTTCACTCCGGCGTGCACGCTGACATGCCAGGATCAAATCTCGCAGGCTGCCAGGATCAAATCTCGCAGGCTGCCAGGCGCCCATGGGCATGCCAGGATCAATTCTCGCAGGCTGCCAGGCACCCATGGGCATGCCAGGCAGGGTCCTGGCACCCATGACACCCTGCCAGGCCCCATGGGCAGCCCGCTGACACCCCCGTTGACATGCCATGGCACCCCACCCCGCCGGGCACCCAAATTTTTTTTTTCTCGGATTGCTCCGAAACTTTTTGGAGGTATTCCTAGGGTCCCCAAATGAGCTTTCATCAAATAAAATTGGAAATGGCACGAGTAGATTTTGCAAGGATCTCGTTTTTCCATCCAGCGTGCACGTCGACACCCCCGCTGACATGCCATGGCACCCCGCCGGGCACCCAAATTTTTTTTTTCTCGGATTGCTCCCAAACTTTTTGGAGGCATTCCTAGGGTCCCCAAATGAGCTTTCATCAAATAAAATTGGAAATGGCACGAGTAGATTTTGCAAGGATCTCGTTTTTGACTCCGGCGTGCACGCTGACATGCCAGGATCAAATCTCGCAGGCTGCCAGGATCAAATCTCGCAGGCTGCCAGGCGCCCATGGGCATGCCAGGATCAATTCTCGCAGGCTGCCAGGCGCCCATGGGCATGCCAGGCAGGGTCCTGGCACCCATGACACCCTGCCAGGCCCCATGGGCAGCCCGCTGACACCCCCGTTGACATGCCATGGCACCCCACCCCGCCGGGCACCCAAATTTTTTTTTTCTCGGATTGCTCCGAAACTTTTTGGAGGTATTCCTAGGGTCCCCAAATGAGCTTTCATCAAATAAAATTGGAAATGGCACGAGTAGATTTTGCAAGGATCTCGTTTTTCCATCCAGCGTGCACGTCGACACCCCCGCTGACATGCCATGGCACCCCGCCGGGCACCCAAATTTTTTTTTTCTCGGATTGCTCCCAAACTTTTTGGAGGCATTCCTAGGGTCCCCAAATGAGCTTTCATCAAATAAAATTGGAAATGGCACGAGTAGATTTTGCAAGGATCTCGTTTTTCACTCCGGCGTGCACGCTGACATGCCAGGATCAAATCTCGCAGGCTGCCAGGATCAAATCTCGCAGGCTGCCAGGCGCCCATGGGCATGCCAGGATCAATTCTCGCAGGCTGCCAGGCGCCCATGGGCATGCCAGGCAGGGTCCTGGCACCCATGACACCCTGCCAGGCCCCATGGGCAGCCCGCTGACACCCCCGTTGACATGCCATGGCACCCCACCCCGCCGGGCACCCAAATTTTTTTTTTCTCGGATTGCTCCGAAACTTTTTGGAGGTATTCCTAGGGTCCCCAAATGAGCTTTCATCAAATAAAATTGGAAATGGCACGAGTAGATTTTGCAAGGATCTCGTTTTTCCATCCAGCGTGCACGTCGACACCCCCGCTGACATGCCATGGCACCCCGCCGGGCACCCAAATTTTTTTTTTCTCGGATTGCTCCCAAACTTTTTGGAGGCATTCCTAGGGTCCCCAAATGAGCTTTCATCAAATAAAATTGGAAATGGCACGAGTAGATTTTGCAAGGATCTCGTTTTTCACTCCGGCGTGCACGCTGACATGCCAGGATCAAATCTCGCAGGCTGCCAGGATCAAATCTCGCAGGCTGCCAGGCGCCCATGGGCATGCCAGGATCAATTCTCGCAGGCTGCCAGGCGCCCATGGGCATGCCAGGCAGGGTCCTGGCACCCATGACACCCTGCCAGGCCCCATGGGCAGCCCGCTGACACCCCCGTTGACATGCCATGGCACCCCACCCCGCCGGGCACCCAAATTTTTTTTTTCTCGGATTGCTCCGAAACTTTTTGGAGGTATTCCTAGGGTCCCCAAATGAGCTTTCATCAAATAAAATTGGAAATGGCACGAGTAGATTTTGCAAGGATCTCGTTTTTCCATCCAGCGTGCACGTCGACACCCCCGCTGACATGCCATGACACCCCGCCGGGCACCCAAATTTTTTTTTTCTCGGATCGCTCCGAAACTTTTTGGAGGCATTCCTAATGTCCCCAAATGAGCTTTCATCACATAAAATTGGAAATGGCACGGGTAGATTTTGCGAGGATCTCGTTTTTCCCTCCAGCGTGCACGTCGACACCCCCGCTGACATGCCATGGCACCCCGCCAGGCACCATGGGCAGCCCGCTGACATGCCATGGCACCATGCCGAGACCCATGGGGAGTCCGCGGACATGTCATGTGCAGCACACTTGGGCACCTCGTAAATTCAACCTCAACTTGAACTTTATGGTGAATATGGGGAGGGAGCACGTTGGGGAGGGACCGTTCAAGCATGACAA
>JAYWLF010000041.1:95000-100000 GCA_037074535.1 Gleditsia sinensis
GCCCACTTTTTTTTTGCACACCCAAGGGCCGCGGGTGGTTGGCCGAAGCCGCCCACCGGGATGCCATGACCGTAAAGGCTACAACGTGACCGTCTCGCAAAGCAAGCACATCACGCATCAAGGGGGGCCCCATGGCACCTCGTAGCCGCCCCCCCGAAAAGTTGCAGACGAGTGGTTCTTGCCCCCCAACACGCTTCGAACAACGGTTGTGCACCCTTTTACCAGGCACAGTCCCCATCATCCTCCGCCCGTCGAGAAACCGTCACCCCTCTACCCCCGAATGTGCGTGATCGAAGCCCACTTTTTTGTTTGCACACCCAGGGGCCGCGGGTGGTTGGCCGAAGCCGCCCACCTGGATGCCATGACCGTGAAGGCTACAACGTGACCGTCTCGCAAAGCAAGCACATCACGCATCAAGGGGGGCCCCATGGCACCTCGTAGCCGCCCCCCCGAAAAGTTGCAGACGAGTTGTTCTTGTCCCCCAACATGCTTCGAACAATGCCTGTGTCCTTAAAAATATGAAACACAACCCATCATCGTCGCTGCGTCGAGAAACCGCCACGCCTCTACCCCCGAATGTGCATGATCGAAGCCCACTTTTTTGTTTGCACAACCAGGGGCCGCGGGTGGTTGGCCGAAGCCGCCCACCGGGATGCCATGACCGTAAAGGCTACAACGTGACCGTCTCGCAAAGCAAGCACATCACGCATCAAGGGGGGCCCCATGGCACCTCGTAGCCGCCCCCCCGAAAAGTTGCAGACGAGTGGTTCTTGCCCCCCAACACGCTTCGAACAACGGTTGTGCACCCTTTTACCAGGCACAGTCCCCATCATCCTCCGCCCGTCGAGATACCGTCACCCCTCTACCCCCGAATGTGCACTATCGAAGCCCACTTTTTTGTTTGCACACCCAGGGGCCGCGGGTGGTTGGCCGAAGCCGCCCACCAACAAGTCGCAGACGAGGTGGTCTCTCACCCCAACAAGCTTCAAACGATGGTTGTGCACCCGCCTAGGCACGTTACTCGGCTATATCGGTGCGCACCCCAACACCTCAGTCTATAAGACGCTTTTGGTGCCGAGGCTCGTGCACGCCCAACCTTTTACTAGGCACAGTCCCCACCGCATCCGCTCATCGAGGATTGATCCTACCCTCTACCCCCATGATGTGCTCGATCGAAGCCCACTAGTTTTTCGCACACCACGGAGGCCGCCGACAGATGGCCTAGGCCTCCTGCCGCGGTGCAATGGATTATCGCTACATCGAGCATCACTCCGAGGGGGGCTCCATTGCACCAATGTAGCTGCCCCCCCCTTCGGTCGCGAGCGAGGCGGGTTTGCTCCCCGACCTGCTTCGAACAACGGTTGTGCACCCGCCAAAGGCACGTTACTCGGGTATATCGGTGCGCACCCCAACACCTCAGTCTATAAGACGCTTTTGGTGCCGAGGCTCGTGCACGCCCACCCTTTTACTAGGCACAGTCCCCATCATCCCCCACAGTTCGAGAAACAAACCCACCTCTACCCCCATGATGTGCTCGATCGAAGCCCACTTGTTTTTCGCACACCACGGGGGCCGCCGGCGGATGGACTAGGCCACCCGCCGCGGTGCAATGGATTATCGCTACATGGAGCATCAATCCGAGGGGGGCTCCATTGCACCAATGTAGCTGCCCCCCTTCGGTGTCGCGAGCGAGGCGAGTTTGCCCCCCGACCTGCTTCGAACAACGGTTGTGCACCCGCCGATGGCACGTTACTCGGGTATATCGGTGCGCACCCCAACACCTCAGTCTATAAGACGCTTTTGGTGCCGAGGCTCGTGCACGCCCACCCTTTTACTAGGCACAGTCCCCATCATCCCCCACAATTCGAGAAACAAACCCACCTCTACCCCCAAGACATGCATTAAGCCACCGCTCCCCCCATTCCCGCGAACGAAGGGCTAAATTCCATCTCGAAACCCACATTTTTATGCACATCCCGGGGGTCGCCGGAGTCCGGCCGCCGCCGCCGCCGCCGCCGGAGCGGCGGTGGCGGCGGCGGCCGGCCCCCCGGGGTGCCATGGTCCCAGGGACGACATGTTGCATGGGGGTCTCGCATTGCCCATCCTGGCATACCCCAACCCCCATGCAACATGCCAGGGGGTGCCCCATGGCACCAAGGAACTAGCACCCCCCTAAAGAGCTTTACAGGCTTTTTCACTCCTGGCAGGAACGGACATGGTTTTTCGCCAGCCACCCCAAGTTTTTTTTGGTACCTAGAGATCGAATTTTTGCACGATTTTTTGCAGGCATACTTAGAAAAATGAGATCTTTTCCCGTGTGAAGTTTCAGAATTTTTGGACATGGGATGAATATTTTATGATTTTTTATGTACCAAAACTTTGCAAAAATCTAGAGAAATCCACGGTTGTCGGATTGGTCCGAAACTTCTTGGAGGCATTCCTAGAGTCCCCAATTGAATTGTCATAACATAAAATTGGAAATGGCACGAGTAGATTTTGCAAGGATCTCGTTTTTCACTCCGGCGTGCACGCTGACATGCCAGGATCAAATCTCGCAGGCTGCCAGGCGCCCATGGGCATGCCAGGATCAATTCTCGCAGGCTGCCAGGCGCCCATGGGCATGCCAGGCAGGGTCCTGGCACCCATGACACCCTGCCAGGCGCCCATGGCATGCTGCCAGGCCCCATGGGCAGCCCGCTGACACCCCCGTTGACATGCCATGGCACCCCACCCCGCCGGGCACCCAAATTTTTTTTTTCTCGGATTGCTCCGAAACTTTTTGGAGGCATTCCTAGGGTCACCAAATGAGCTTTCATCAAATAAAATTGGAAATGGCACGAGTAGATTTTGCAAGGATCTCCTTTTTCCATCCAGCGTGCACGTCGACACCCCCGCTGACATGCCATGACACCCCGCCGGGCACCCAAATTTTTTTTTTCTCGGATTGCTCCCAAACTTTTTGGAGGCATTCCTAGGGTCCCCAAATGAGCTTTCATCAAATAAAATTGGAAATGGCACGAGTAGATTTTGCAAGGATCTCGTTTTTCACTCCGGCGTGCACGCTGACATGCCAGGATCAAATCTCGCAGGCTGCCAGGATCAAATCTCGCAGGCTGCCAGGCGCCCATGGGCATGCCAGGATCAATTCTCGCAGGCTGCCAGGCACCCATGGGCATGCCAGGCAGGGTCCTGGCACCCATGACACCCTGCCAGGCCCCATGGGCAGCCCGCTGACACCCCCGTTGACATGCCATGGCACCCCACCCCGCCGGGCACCCAAATTTTTTTTTTCTCGGATTGCTCCGAAACTTTTTGGAGGTATTCCTAGGGTCCCCAAATGAGCTTTCATCAAATAAAATTGGAAATGGCACGAGTAGATTTTGCAAGGATCTCGTTTTTCCATCCAGCGTGCACGTCGACACCCCCGCTGACATGCCATGGCACCCCGCCGGGCACCCAAATTTTTTTTTTCTCGGATTGCTCCCAAACTTTTTGGAGGCATTCCTAGGGTCCCCAAATGAGCTTTCATCAAATAAAATTGGAAATGGCACGAGTAGATTTTGCAAGGATCTCGTTTTTGACTCCGGCGTGCACGCTGACATGCCAGGATCAAATCTCGCAGGCTGCCAGGATCAAATCTCGCAGGCTGCCAGGCGCCCATGGGCATGCCAGGATCAATTCTCGCAGGCTGCCAGGCGCCCATGGGCATGCCAGGCAGGGTCCTGGCACCCATGACACCCTGCCAGGCCCCATGGGCAGCCCGCTGACACCCCCGTTGACATGCCATGGCACCCCACCCCGCCGGGCACCCAAATTTTTTTTTTCTCGGATTGCTCCGAAACTTTTTGGAGGTATTCCTAGGGTCCCCAAATGAGCTTTCATCAAATAAAATTGGAAATGGCACGAGTAGATTTTGCAAGGATCTCGTTTTTCCATCCAGCGTGCACGTCGACACCCCCGCTGACATGCCATGGCACCCCGCCGGGCACCCAAATTTTTTTTTTCTCGGATTGCTCCCAAACTTTTTGGAGGCATTCCTAGGGTCCCCAAATGAGCTTTCATCAAATAAAATTGGAAATGGCACGAGTAGATTTTGCAAGGATCTCGTTTTTCACTCCGGCGTGCACGCTGACATGCCAGGATCAAATCTCGCAGGCTGCCAGGATCAAATCTCGCAGGCTGCCAGGCGCCCATGGGCATGCCAGGATCAATTCTCGCAGGCTGCCAGGCGCCCATGGGCATGCCAGGCAGGGTCCTGGCACCCATGACACCCTGCCAGGCCCCATGGGCAGCCCGCTGACACCCCCGTTGACATGCCATGGCACCCCACCCCGCCGGGCACCCAAATTTTTTTTTTCTCGGATTGCTCCGAAACTTTTTGGAGGTATTCCTAGGGTCCCCAAATGAGCTTTCATCAAATAAAATTGGAAATGGCACGAGTAGATTTTGCAAGGATCTCGTTTTTCCATCCAGCGTGCACGTCGACACCCCCGCTGACATGCCATGGCACCCCGCCGGGCACCCAAATTTTTTTTTTCTCGGATTGCTCCCAAACTTTTTGGAGGCATTCCTAGGGTCCCCAAATGAGCTTTCATCAAATAAAATTGGAAATGGCACGAGTAGATTTTGCAAGGATCTCGTTTTTCACTCCGGCGTGCACGCTGACATGCCAGGATCAAATCTCGCAGGCTGCCAGGATCAAATCTCGCAGGCTGCCAGGCGCCCATGGGCATGCCAGGATCAATTCTCGCAGGCTGCCAGGCGCCCATGGGCATGCCAGGCAGGGTCCTGGCACCCATGACACCCTGCCAGGCCCCATGGGCAGCCCGCTGACACCCCCGTTGACATGCCATGGCACCCCACCCCGCCGGGCACCCAAATTTTTTTTTTCTCGGATTGCTCCGAAACTTTTTGGAGGTATTCCTAGGGTCCCCAAATGAGCTTTCATCAAATAAAATTGGAAATGGCACGAGTAGATTTTGCAAGGATCTCGTTTTTCC
>JAYWLF010000041.1:110000-115000 GCA_037074535.1 Gleditsia sinensis
ACACGCTTCGAACAACGGTTGTGCACCCTTTTACCAGGCACAGTCCCCATCATCCTCCGCCCGTCGAGAAACCGTCACCCCTCTACCCCCGAATGTGCATGATCGAAGCCCACTTTTTTGTTTGCACACCCAGGGGCCGCGGGTGGTTGGCCGAAGCCGCCCACCTGGATGCCATGACCGTGAAGGCTACAACGTGACCGTCTCGCAAAGCAAGCACATCACGCATCAAGGGGGGCCCCATGGCACCTCGTAGCCGCCCCCCCGAAAAGTTGCAGACGAGTTGTTCTTGTCACCCAACATGCTTCGAACAATGCCTGTGTCCTTAAAAATATGAAACACAACCCATCATCGTCGCTGCGTCGAGAAACCGTCACGCCTCTACCCCCGAATGTGCATGATCGAAGCCCACTTTTTTTTTGCACACCCAAGGGCCGCGGGTGGTTGGCCGAAGCCGCCCACCGGGATGCCATGACCGTAAAGGCTACAACGTGACCGTCTCGCAAAGCAAGCACATCACGCATCAAGGGGGGCCCCATGGCACCTCGTAGCCGCCCCCCCGAAAAGTTGCAGACGAGTGGTTCTTGCCCCCCAACACGCTTCGAACAACGGTTGTGCACCCTTTTACCAGGCACAGTCCCCATCATCCTCCGCCCGTCGAGAAACCGTCACCCCTCTACCCCCGAATGTGCGTGATCGAAGCCCACTTTTTTGTTTGCACACCCAGGGGCCGCGGGTGGTTGGCCGAAGCCGCCCACCTGGATGCCATGACCGTGAAGGCTACAACGTGACCGTCTCGCAAAGCAAGCACATCACGCATCAAGGGGGGCCCCATGGCACCTCGTAGCCGCCCCCCCGAAAAGTTGCAGACGAGTTGTTCTTGTCCCCCAACATGCTTCGAACAATGCCTGTGTCCTTAAAAATATGAAACACAACCCATCATCGTCGCTGCGTCGAGAAACCGCCACGCCTCTACCCCCGAATGTGCATGATCGAAGCCCACTTTTTTGTTTGCACAACCAGGGGCCGCGGGTGGTTGGCCGAAGCCGCCCACCGGGATGCCATGACCGTAAAGGCTACAACGTGACCGTCTCGCAAAGCAAGCACATCACGCATCAAGGGGGGCCCCATGGCACCTCGTAGCCGCCCCCCCGAAAAGTTGCAGACGAGTGGTTCTTGCCCCCCAACACGCTTCGAACAACGGTTGTGCACCCTTTTACCAGGCACAGTCCCCATCATCCTCCGCCCGTCGAGATACCGTCACCCCTCTACCCCCGAATGTGCACTATCGAAGCCCACTTTTTTGTTTGCACACCCAGGGGCCGCGGGTGGTTGGCCGAAGCCGCCCACCAACAAGTCGCAGACGAGGTGGTCTCTCACCCCAACAAGCTTCAAACGATGGTTGTGCACCCGCCTAGGCACGTTACTCGGCTATATCGGTGCGCACCCCAACACCTCAGTCTATAAGACGCTTTTGGTGCCGAGGCTCGTGCACGCCCAACCTTTTACTAGGCACAGTCCCCACCGCATCCGCTCATCGAGGATTGATCCTACCCTCTACCCCCATGATGTGCTCGATCGAAGCCCACTAGTTTTTCGCACACCACGGAGGCCGCCGACAGATGGCCTAGGCCTCCTGCCGCGGTGCAATGGATTATCGCTACATCGAGCATCACTCCGAGGGGGGCTCCATTGCACCAATGTAGCTGCCCCCCCCTTCGGTCGCGAGCGAGGCGGGTTTGCTCCCCGACCTGCTTCGAACAACGGTTGTGCACCCGCCAAAGGCACGTTACTCGGGTATATCGGTGCGCACCCCAACACCTCAGTCTATAAGACGCTTTTGGTGCCGAGGCTCGTGCACGCCCACCCTTTTACTAGGCACAGTCCCCATCATCCCCCACAGTTCGAGAAACAAACCCACCTCTACCCCCATGATGTGCTCGATCGAAGCCCACTTGTTTTTCGCACACCACGGGGGCCGCCGGCGGATGGACTAGGCCACCCGCCGCGGTGCAATGGATTATCGCTACATGGAGCATCAATCCGAGGGGGGCTCCATTGCACCAATGTAGCTGCCCCCCTTCGGTGTCGCGAGCGAGGCGAGTTTGCCCCCCGACCTGCTTCGAACAACGGTTGTGCACCCGCCGATGGCACGTTACTCGGGTATATCGGTGCGCACCCCAACACCTCAGTCTATAAGACGCTTTTGGTGCCGAGGCTCGTGCACGCCCACCCTTTTACTAGGCACAGTCCCCATCATCCCCCACAATTCGAGAAACAAACCCACCTCTACCCCCAAGACATGCATTAAGCCACCGCTCCCCCCATTCCCGCGAACGAAGGGCTAAATTCCATCTCGAAACCCACATTTTTATGCACATCCCGGGGGTCGCCGGAGTCCGGCCGCCGCCGCCGCCGCCGCCGGAGCGGCGGTGGCGGCGGCGGCCGGCCCCCCGGGGTGCCATGGTCCCAGGGACGACATGTTGCATGGGGGTCTCGCATTGCCCATCCTGGCATACCCCAACCCCCATGCAACATGCCAGGGGGTGCCCCATGGCACCAAGGAACTAGCACCCCCCTAAAGAGCTTTACAGGCTTTTTCACTCCTGGCAGGAACGGACATGGTTTTTCGCCAGCCACCCCAAGTTTTTTTTGGTACCTAGAGATCGAATTTTTGCACGATTTTTTGCAGGCATACTTAGAAAAATGAGATCTTTTCCCGTGTGAAGTTTCAGAATTTTTGGACATGGGATGAATATTTTATGATTTTTTATGTACCAAAACTTTGCAAAAATCTAGAGAAATCCACGGTTGTCGGATTGGTCCGAAACTTCTTGGAGGCATTCCTAGAGTCCCCAATTGAATTGTCATAACATAAAATTGGAAATGGCACGAGTAGATTTTGCAAGGATCTCGTTTTTCACTCCGGCGTGCACGCTGACATGCCAGGATCAAATCTCGCAGGCTGCCAGGCGCCCATGGGCATGCCAGGATCAATTCTCGCAGGCTGCCAGGCGCCCATGGGCATGCCAGGCAGGGTCCTGGCACCCATGACACCCTGCCAGGCGCCCATGGCATGCTGCCAGGCCCCATGGGCAGCCCGCTGACACCCCCGTTGACATGCCATGGCACCCCACCCCGCCGGGCACCCAAATTTTTTTTTTCTCGGATTGCTCCGAAACTTTTTGGAGGCATTCCTAGGGTCACCAAATGAGCTTTCATCAAATAAAATTGGAAATGGCACGAGTAGATTTTGCAAGGATCTCCTTTTTCCATCCAGCGTGCACGTCGACACCCCCGCTGACATGCCATGACACCCCGCCGGGCACCCAAATTTTTTTTTTCTCGGATTGCTCCCAAACTTTTTGGAGGCATTCCTAGGGTCCCCAAATGAGCTTTCATCAAATAAAATTGGAAATGGCACGAGTAGATTTTGCAAGGATCTCGTTTTTCACTCCGGCGTGCACGCTGACATGCCAGGATCAAATCTCGCAGGCTGCCAGGATCAAATCTCGCAGGCTGCCAGGCGCCCATGGGCATGCCAGGATCAATTCTCGCAGGCTGCCAGGCACCCATGGGCATGCCAGGCAGGGTCCTGGCACCCATGACACCCTGCCAGGCCCCATGGGCAGCCCGCTGACACCCCCGTTGACATGCCATGGCACCCCACCCCGCCGGGCACCCAAATTTTTTTTTTCTCGGATTGCTCCGAAACTTTTTGGAGGTATTCCTAGGGTCCCCAAATGAGCTTTCATCAAATAAAATTGGAAATGGCACGAGTAGATTTTGCAAGGATCTCGTTTTTCCATCCAGCGTGCACGTCGACACCCCCGCTGACATGCCATGGCACCCCGCCGGGCACCCAAATTTTTTTTTTCTCGGATTGCTCCCAAACTTTTTGGAGGCATTCCTAGGGTCCCCAAATGAGCTTTCATCAAATAAAATTGGAAATGGCACGAGTAGATTTTGCAAGGATCTCGTTTTTGACTCCGGCGTGCACGCTGACATGCCAGGATCAAATCTCGCAGGCTGCCAGGATCAAATCTCGCAGGCTGCCAGGCGCCCATGGGCATGCCAGGATCAATTCTCGCAGGCTGCCAGGCGCCCATGGGCATGCCAGGCAGGGTCCTGGCACCCATGACACCCTGCCAGGCCCCATGGGCAGCCCGCTGACACCCCCGTTGACATGCCATGGCACCCCACCCCGCCGGGCACCCAAATTTTTTTTTTCTCGGATTGCTCCGAAACTTTTTGGAGGTATTCCTAGGGTCCCCAAATGAGCTTTCATCAAATAAAATTGGAAATGGCACGAGTAGATTTTGCAAGGATCTCGTTTTTCCATCCAGCGTGCACGTCGACACCCCCGCTGACATGCCATGGCACCCCGCCGGGCACCCAAATTTTTTTTTTCTCGGATTGCTCCCAAACTTTTTGGAGGCATTCCTAGGGTCCCCAAATGAGCTTTCATCAAATAAAATTGGAAATGGCACGAGTAGATTTTGCAAGGATCTCGTTTTTCACTCCGGCGTGCACGCTGACATGCCAGGATCAAATCTCGCAGGCTGCCAGGATCAAATCTCGCAGGCTGCCAGGCGCCCATGGGCATGCCAGGATCAATTCTCGCAGGCTGCCAGGCGCCCATGGGCATGCCAGGCAGGGTCCTGGCACCCATGACACCCTGCCAGGCCCCATGGGCAGCCCGCTGACACCCCCGTTGACATGCCATGGCACCCCACCCCGCCGGGCACCCAAATTTTTTTTTTCTCGGATTGCTCCGAAACTTTTTGGAGGTATTCCTAGGGTCCCCAAATGAGCTTTCATCAAATAAAATTGGAAATGGCACGAGTAGATTTTGCAAGGATCTCGTTTTTCCATCCAGCGTGCACGTCGACACCCCCGCTGACATGCCATGGCACCCCGCCGGGCACCCAAATTTTTTTTTTCTCGGATTGCTCCCAAACTTTTTGGAGGCATTCCTAGGGTCCCCAAATGAGCTTTCATCA
>JAYWLF010000041.1:125000-130000 GCA_037074535.1 Gleditsia sinensis
ACAACGTGACCGTCTCGCAAAGCAAGCACATCACGCATCAAGGGGGGCCCCATGGCACCTCGTAGCCGCCCCCCCGAAAAGTTGCAGACGAGTTGTTCTTGTCCCCCAACATGCTTCGAACAATGCCTGTGTCCTTAAAAATATGAAACACAACCCATCATCGTCGCTGCGTCGAGAAACCGTCACGCCTCTACCCCCGAATGTGCATGATCGAAGCCCACTTTTTTGTTTGCACACCCAGGGGCCGCGGGTGGTTGGCCGAAGCCGCCCACCGGGATGCCATGACCGTAAAGGCTACAACGTGACCGTCTCGCAAAGCAAGCACATCACGCATCAAGGGGGGCCCCATGGCACCTCGTAGCCGCCCCCCCGAAAAGTTGCAGACGAGTGGTTCTTGCCCCCCAACACGCTTCGAACAACGGTTGTGCACCCTTTTACCAGGCACAGTCCCCATCATCCTCCGCCCGTCGAGAAACCGTCACCCCTCTACCCCCGAATGTGCATGATCGAAGCCCACTTTTTTGTTTGCACACCCAGGGGCCGCGGGTGGTTGGCCGAAGCCGCCCACCTGGATGCCATGACCGTGAAGGCTACAACGTGACCGTCTCGCAAAGCAAGCACATCACGCATCAAGGGGGGCCCCATGGCACCTCGTAGCCGCCCCCCCGAAAAGTTGCAGACGAGTTGTTCTTGTCACCCAACATGCTTCGAACAATGCCTGTGTCCTTAAAAATATGAAACACAACCCATCATCGTCGCTGCGTCGAGAAACCGTCACGCCTCTACCCCCGAATGTGCATGATCGAAGCCCACTTTTTTTTTGCACACCCAAGGGCCGCGGGTGGTTGGCCGAAGCCGCCCACCGGGATGCCATGACCGTAAAGGCTACAACGTGACCGTCTCGCAAAGCAAGCACATCACGCATCAAGGGGGGCCCCATGGCACCTCGTAGCCGCCCCCCCGAAAAGTTGCAGACGAGTGGTTCTTGCCCCCCAACACGCTTCGAACAACGGTTGTGCACCCTTTTACCAGGCACAGTCCCCATCATCCTCCGCCCGTCGAGAAACCGTCACCCCTCTACCCCCGAATGTGCGTGATCGAAGCCCACTTTTTTGTTTGCACACCCAGGGGCCGCGGGTGGTTGGCCGAAGCCGCCCACCTGGATGCCATGACCGTGAAGGCTACAACGTGACCGTCTCGCAAAGCAAGCACATCACGCATCAAGGGGGGCCCCATGGCACCTCGTAGCCGCCCCCCCGAAAAGTTGCAGACGAGTTGTTCTTGTCCCCCAACATGCTTCGAACAATGCCTGTGTCCTTAAAAATATGAAACACAACCCATCATCGTCGCTGCGTCGAGAAACCGCCACGCCTCTACCCCCGAATGTGCATGATCGAAGCCCACTTTTTTGTTTGCACAACCAGGGGCCGCGGGTGGTTGGCCGAAGCCGCCCACCGGGATGCCATGACCGTAAAGGCTACAACGTGACCGTCTCGCAAAGCAAGCACATCACGCATCAAGGGGGGCCCCATGGCACCTCGTAGCCGCCCCCCCGAAAAGTTGCAGACGAGTGGTTCTTGCCCCCCAACACGCTTCGAACAACGGTTGTGCACCCTTTTACCAGGCACAGTCCCCATCATCCTCCGCCCGTCGAGATACCGTCACCCCTCTACCCCCGAATGTGCACTATCGAAGCCCACTTTTTTGTTTGCACACCCAGGGGCCGCGGGTGGTTGGCCGAAGCCGCCCACCAACAAGTCGCAGACGAGGTGGTCTCTCACCCCAACAAGCTTCAAACGATGGTTGTGCACCCGCCTAGGCACGTTACTCGGCTATATCGGTGCGCACCCCAACACCTCAGTCTATAAGACGCTTTTGGTGCCGAGGCTCGTGCACGCCCAACCTTTTACTAGGCACAGTCCCCACCGCATCCGCTCATCGAGGATTGATCCTACCCTCTACCCCCATGATGTGCTCGATCGAAGCCCACTAGTTTTTCGCACACCACGGAGGCCGCCGACAGATGGCCTAGGCCTCCTGCCGCGGTGCAATGGATTATCGCTACATCGAGCATCACTCCGAGGGGGGCTCCATTGCACCAATGTAGCTGCCCCCCCCTTCGGTCGCGAGCGAGGCGGGTTTGCTCCCCGACCTGCTTCGAACAACGGTTGTGCACCCGCCAAAGGCACGTTACTCGGGTATATCGGTGCGCACCCCAACACCTCAGTCTATAAGACGCTTTTGGTGCCGAGGCTCGTGCACGCCCACCCTTTTACTAGGCACAGTCCCCATCATCCCCCACAGTTCGAGAAACAAACCCACCTCTACCCCCATGATGTGCTCGATCGAAGCCCACTTGTTTTTCGCACACCACGGGGGCCGCCGGCGGATGGACTAGGCCACCCGCCGCGGTGCAATGGATTATCGCTACATGGAGCATCAATCCGAGGGGGGCTCCATTGCACCAATGTAGCTGCCCCCCTTCGGTGTCGCGAGCGAGGCGAGTTTGCCCCCCGACCTGCTTCGAACAACGGTTGTGCACCCGCCGATGGCACGTTACTCGGGTATATCGGTGCGCACCCCAACACCTCAGTCTATAAGACGCTTTTGGTGCCGAGGCTCGTGCACGCCCACCCTTTTACTAGGCACAGTCCCCATCATCCCCCACAATTCGAGAAACAAACCCACCTCTACCCCCAAGACATGCATTAAGCCACCGCTCCCCCCATTCCCGCGAACGAAGGGCTAAATTCCATCTCGAAACCCACATTTTTATGCACATCCCGGGGGTCGCCGGAGTCCGGCCGCCGCCGCCGCCGCCGCCGGAGCGGCGGTGGCGGCGGCGGCCGGCCCCCCGGGGTGCCATGGTCCCAGGGACGACATGTTGCATGGGGGTCTCGCATTGCCCATCCTGGCATACCCCAACCCCCATGCAACATGCCAGGGGGTGCCCCATGGCACCAAGGAACTAGCACCCCCCTAAAGAGCTTTACAGGCTTTTTCACTCCTGGCAGGAACGGACATGGTTTTTCGCCAGCCACCCCAAGTTTTTTTTGGTACCTAGAGATCGAATTTTTGCACGATTTTTTGCAGGCATACTTAGAAAAATGAGATCTTTTCCCGTGTGAAGTTTCAGAATTTTTGGACATGGGATGAATATTTTATGATTTTTTATGTACCAAAACTTTGCAAAAATCTAGAGAAATCCACGGTTGTCGGATTGGTCCGAAACTTCTTGGAGGCATTCCTAGAGTCCCCAATTGAATTGTCATAACATAAAATTGGAAATGGCACGAGTAGATTTTGCAAGGATCTCGTTTTTCACTCCGGCGTGCACGCTGACATGCCAGGATCAAATCTCGCAGGCTGCCAGGCGCCCATGGGCATGCCAGGATCAATTCTCGCAGGCTGCCAGGCGCCCATGGGCATGCCAGGCAGGGTCCTGGCACCCATGACACCCTGCCAGGCGCCCATGGCATGCTGCCAGGCCCCATGGGCAGCCCGCTGACACCCCCGTTGACATGCCATGGCACCCCACCCCGCCGGGCACCCAAATTTTTTTTTTCTCGGATTGCTCCGAAACTTTTTGGAGGCATTCCTAGGGTCACCAAATGAGCTTTCATCAAATAAAATTGGAAATGGCACGAGTAGATTTTGCAAGGATCTCCTTTTTCCATCCAGCGTGCACGTCGACACCCCCGCTGACATGCCATGACACCCCGCCGGGCACCCAAATTTTTTTTTTCTCGGATTGCTCCCAAACTTTTTGGAGGCATTCCTAGGGTCCCCAAATGAGCTTTCATCAAATAAAATTGGAAATGGCACGAGTAGATTTTGCAAGGATCTCGTTTTTCACTCCGGCGTGCACGCTGACATGCCAGGATCAAATCTCGCAGGCTGCCAGGATCAAATCTCGCAGGCTGCCAGGCGCCCATGGGCATGCCAGGATCAATTCTCGCAGGCTGCCAGGCACCCATGGGCATGCCAGGCAGGGTCCTGGCACCCATGACACCCTGCCAGGCCCCATGGGCAGCCCGCTGACACCCCCGTTGACATGCCATGGCACCCCACCCCGCCGGGCACCCAAATTTTTTTTTTCTCGGATTGCTCCGAAACTTTTTGGAGGTATTCCTAGGGTCCCCAAATGAGCTTTCATCAAATAAAATTGGAAATGGCACGAGTAGATTTTGCAAGGATCTCGTTTTTCCATCCAGCGTGCACGTCGACACCCCCGCTGACATGCCATGGCACCCCGCCGGGCACCCAAATTTTTTTTTTCTCGGATTGCTCCCAAACTTTTTGGAGGCATTCCTAGGGTCCCCAAATGAGCTTTCATCAAATAAAATTGGAAATGGCACGAGTAGATTTTGCAAGGATCTCGTTTTTGACTCCGGCGTGCACGCTGACATGCCAGGATCAAATCTCGCAGGCTGCCAGGATCAAATCTCGCAGGCTGCCAGGCGCCCATGGGCATGCCAGGATCAATTCTCGCAGGCTGCCAGGCGCCCATGGGCATGCCAGGCAGGGTCCTGGCACCCATGACACCCTGCCAGGCCCCATGGGCAGCCCGCTGACACCCCCGTTGACATGCCATGGCACCCCACCCCGCCGGGCACCCAAATTTTTTTTTTCTCGGATTGCTCCGAAACTTTTTGGAGGTATTCCTAGGGTCCCCAAATGAGCTTTCATCAAATAAAATTGGAAATGGCACGAGTAGATTTTGCAAGGATCTCGTTTTTCCATCCAGCGTGCACGTCGACACCCCCGCTGACATGCCATGGCACCCCGCCGGGCACCCAAATTTTTTTTTTCTCGGATTGCTCCCAAACTTTTTGGAGGCATTCCTAGGGTCCCCAAATGAGCTTTCATCAAATAAAATTGGAAATGGCACGAGTAGATTTTGCAAGGATCTCGTTTTTCACTCCGGCGTGCACGCTGACATGCCAGGATCAAATCTCGCAGGCTGCCAGGATCAAATCTCGCAGGCTGCCAGGCGCCCA
>JAYWLF010000041.1:140000-147500 GCA_037074535.1 Gleditsia sinensis
TGTCCTTAAAAATATGAAACACAACCCATCATCGTCGCTGCGTCGAGAAACCGTCACGCCTCTACCCCCGAATGTGCATGATCGAAGCCCACTTTTTTGTTTGCACACCCAGGGGCCGCGGGTGGTTGGCCGAAGCCGCCCACCGGGATGCCATGACCGTAAAGGCTACAACGTGACCGTCTCGCAAAGCAAGCACATCACGCATCAAGGGGGGCCCCATGGCACCTCGTAGCCGCCCCCCCGAAAAGTTGCAGACGAGTGGTTCTTGCCCCCCAACACGCTTCGAACAACGGTTGTGCACCCTTTTACCAGGCACAGTCCCCATCATCCTCCGCCCGTCGAGAAACCGTCACCCCTCTACCCCCGAATGTGCATGATCGAAGCCCACTTTTTTGTTTGCACACCCAGGGGCCGCGGGTGGTTGGCCGAAGCCGCCCACCTGGATGCCATGACCGTGAAGGCTACAACGTGACCGTCTCGCAAAGCAAGCACATCACGCATCAAGGGGGGCCCCATGGCACCTCGTAGCCGCCCCCCCGAAAAGTTGCAGACGAGTTGTTCTTGTCACCCAACATGCTTCGAACAATGCCTGTGTCCTTAAAAATATGAAACACAACCCATCATCGTCGCTGCGTCGAGAAACCGTCACGCCTCTACCCCCGAATGTGCATGATCGAAGCCCACTTTTTTTTTGCACACCCAAGGGCCGCGGGTGGTTGGCCGAAGCCGCCCACCGGGATGCCATGACCGTAAAGGCTACAACGTGACCGTCTCGCAAAGCAAGCACATCACGCATCAAGGGGGGCCCCATGGCACCTCGTAGCCGCCCCCCCGAAAAGTTGCAGACGAGTGGTTCTTGCCCCCCAACACGCTTCGAACAACGGTTGTGCACCCTTTTACCAGGCACAGTCCCCATCATCCTCCGCCCGTCGAGAAACCGTCACCCCTCTACCCCCGAATGTGCGTGATCGAAGCCCACTTTTTTGTTTGCACACCCAGGGGCCGCGGGTGGTTGGCCGAAGCCGCCCACCTGGATGCCATGACCGTGAAGGCTACAACGTGACCGTCTCGCAAAGCAAGCACATCACGCATCAAGGGGGGCCCCATGGCACCTCGTAGCCGCCCCCCCGAAAAGTTGCAGACGAGTTGTTCTTGTCCCCCAACATGCTTCGAACAATGCCTGTGTCCTTAAAAATATGAAACACAACCCATCATCGTCGCTGCGTCGAGAAACCGCCACGCCTCTACCCCCGAATGTGCATGATCGAAGCCCACTTTTTTGTTTGCACAACCAGGGGCCGCGGGTGGTTGGCCGAAGCCGCCCACCGGGATGCCATGACCGTAAAGGCTACAACGTGACCGTCTCGCAAAGCAAGCACATCACGCATCAAGGGGGGCCCCATGGCACCTCGTAGCCGCCCCCCCGAAAAGTTGCAGACGAGTGGTTCTTGCCCCCCAACACGCTTCGAACAACGGTTGTGCACCCTTTTACCAGGCACAGTCCCCATCATCCTCCGCCCGTCGAGATACCGTCACCCCTCTACCCCCGAATGTGCACTATCGAAGCCCACTTTTTTGTTTGCACACCCAGGGGCCGCGGGTGGTTGGCCGAAGCCGCCCACCAACAAGTCGCAGACGAGGTGGTCTCTCACCCCAACAAGCTTCAAACGATGGTTGTGCACCCGCCTAGGCACGTTACTCGGCTATATCGGTGCGCACCCCAACACCTCAGTCTATAAGACGCTTTTGGTGCCGAGGCTCGTGCACGCCCAACCTTTTACTAGGCACAGTCCCCACCGCATCCGCTCATCGAGGATTGATCCTACCCTCTACCCCCATGATGTGCTCGATCGAAGCCCACTAGTTTTTCGCACACCACGGAGGCCGCCGACAGATGGCCTAGGCCTCCTGCCGCGGTGCAATGGATTATCGCTACATCGAGCATCACTCCGAGGGGGGCTCCATTGCACCAATGTAGCTGCCCCCCCCTTCGGTCGCGAGCGAGGCGGGTTTGCTCCCCGACCTGCTTCGAACAACGGTTGTGCACCCGCCAAAGGCACGTTACTCGGGTATATCGGTGCGCACCCCAACACCTCAGTCTATAAGACGCTTTTGGTGCCGAGGCTCGTGCACGCCCACCCTTTTACTAGGCACAGTCCCCATCATCCCCCACAGTTCGAGAAACAAACCCACCTCTACCCCCATGATGTGCTCGATCGAAGCCCACTTGTTTTTCGCACACCACGGGGGCCGCCGGCGGATGGACTAGGCCACCCGCCGCGGTGCAATGGATTATCGCTACATGGAGCATCAATCCGAGGGGGGCTCCATTGCACCAATGTAGCTGCCCCCCTTCGGTGTCGCGAGCGAGGCGAGTTTGCCCCCCGACCTGCTTCGAACAACGGTTGTGCACCCGCCGATGGCACGTTACTCGGGTATATCGGTGCGCACCCCAACACCTCAGTCTATAAGACGCTTTTGGTGCCGAGGCTCGTGCACGCCCACCCTTTTACTAGGCACAGTCCCCATCATCCCCCACAATTCGAGAAACAAACCCACCTCTACCCCCAAGACATGCATTAAGCCACCGCTCCCCCCATTCCCGCGAACGAAGGGCTAAATTCCATCTCGAAACCCACATTTTTATGCACATCCCGGGGGTCGCCGGAGTCCGGCCGCCGCCGCCGCCGCCGCCGGAGCGGCGGTGGCGGCGGCGGCCGGCCCCCCGGGGTGCCATGGTCCCAGGGACGACATGTTGCATGGGGGTCTCGCATTGCCCATCCTGGCATACCCCAACCCCCATGCAACATGCCAGGGGGTGCCCCATGGCACCAAGGAACTAGCACCCCCCTAAAGAGCTTTACAGGCTTTTTCACTCCTGGCAGGAACGGACATGGTTTTTCGCCAGCCACCCCAAGTTTTTTTTGGTACCTAGAGATCGAATTTTTGCACGATTTTTTGCAGGCATACTTAGAAAAATGAGATCTTTTCCCGTGTGAAGTTTCAGAATTTTTGGACATGGGATGAATATTTTATGATTTTTTATGTACCGAAACTTTGCAAAAATCTAGAGAAATCCACGGTTGTCGGATTGGTCCGAAACTTCTTGGAGGCATTCCTAGAGTCCCCAATTGAATTGTCATAACATAAAATTGGAAATGGCACGAGTAGATTTTGCAAGGATCTCGTTTTTCACTCCGGCGTGCACGCTGACATGCCAGGATCAAATCTCGCAGGCTGCCAGGCGCCCATGGGCATGCCAGGATCAATTCTCGCAGGCTGCCAGGCGCCCATGGGCATGCCAGGCAGGGTCCTGGCACCCATGACACCCTGCCAGGCGCCCATGGCATGCTGCCAGGCCCCATGGGCAGCCCGCTGACACCCCCGTTGACATGCCATGGCACCCCACCCCGCCGGGCACCCAAATTTTTTTTTTCTCGGATTGCTCCGAAACTTTTTGGAGGCATTCCTAGGGTCACCAAATGAGCTTTCATCAAATAAAATTGGAAATGGCACGAGTAGATTTTGCAAGGATCTCCTTTTTCCATCCAGCGTGCACGTCGACACCCCCGCTGACATGCCATGACACCCCGCCGGGCACCCAAATTTTTTTTTTCTCGGATTGCTCCCAAACTTTTTGGAGGCATTCCTAGGGTCCCCAAATGAGCTTTCATCAAATAAAATTGGAAATGGCACGAGTAGATTTTGCAAGGATCTCGTTTTTCACTCCGGCGTGCACGCTGACATGCCAGGATCAAATCTCGCAGGCTGCCAGGATCAAATCTCGCAGGCTGCCAGGCGCCCATGGGCATGCCAGGATCAATTCTCGCAGGCTGCCAGGCACCCATGGGCATGCCAGGCAGGGTCCTGGCACCCATGACACCCTGCCAGGCCCCATGGGCAGCCCGCTGACACCCCCGTTGACATGCCATGGCACCCCACCCCGCCGGGCACCCAAATTTTTTTTTTCTCGGATTGCTCCGAAACTTTTTGGAGGTATTCCTAGGGTCCCCAAATGAGCTTTCATCAAATAAAATTGGAAATGGCACGAGTAGATTTTGCAAGGATCTCGTTTTTCCATCCAGCGTGCACGTCGACACCCCCGCTGACATGCCATGGCACCCCGCCGGGCACCCAAATTTTTTTTTTCTCGGATTGCTCCCAAACTTTTTGGAGGCATTCCTAGGGTCCCCAAATGAGCTTTCATCAAATAAAATTGGAAATGGCACGAGTAGATTTTGCAAGGATCTCGTTTTTCACTCCGGCGTGCACGCTGACATGCCAGGATCAAATCTCGCAGGCTGCCAGGATCAAATCTCGCAGGCTGCCAGGCGCCCATGGGCATGCCAGGATCAATTCTCGCAGGCTGCCAGGCGCCCATGGGCATGCCAGGCAGGGTCCTGGCACCCATGACACCCTGCCAGGCCCCATGGGCAGCCCGCTGACACCCCCGTTGACATGCCATGGCACCCCACCCCGCCGGGCACCCAAATTTTTTTTTTCTCGGATTGCTCCGAAACTTTTTGGAGGTATTCCTAGGGTCCCCAAATGAGCTTTCATCAAATAAAATTGGAAATGGCACGAGTAGATTTTGCAAGGATCTCGTTTTTCCATCCAGCGTGCACGTCGACACCCCCGCTGACATGCCATGGCACCCCGCCGGGCACCCAAATTTTTTTTTTCTCGGATTGCTCCCAAACTTTTTGGAGGCATTCCTAGGGTCCCCAAATGAGCTTTCATCAAATAAAATTGGAAATGGCACGAGTAGATTTTGCAAGGATCTCGTTTTTCACTCCGGCGTGCACGCTGACAAGCCAGGATCAAATCTCGCAGGCTGCCAGGATCAAATCTCGCAGGCTGCCAGGCGCCCATGGGCATGCCAGGATCAATTCTCGCAGGCTGCCAGGCGCCCATGGGCATGCCAGGCAGGGTCCTGGCACCCATGACACCCTGCCAGGCGCCCATGGCATGCTGCCAGGCCCCATGGGCAGCCCGCTGACACCCCCGTTGACATGCCATGGCACCCCACCCCGCCGGGCACCCAAATTTTTTTTTTCTCGGATTGCTCCGAAACTTTTTGGAGGAATTCCTAGGGTCACCAAATGAGCTTTCATCAAATAAAATTGGAAATGGCACGAGTAGATTTTGCAAGGATCTCCTTTTTCCATCCAGCGTGCACGTCGACACCCCCGCTGACATGCCATGGCACCCCGCCGGGCACCCAAATTTTTTTTTTCTCGGATTGCTCCGAAACTTTTTGGAGGTATTCCTAGGGTCCCCAAATGAGCTTTCATCAAATAAAATTGGAAATGGCACGAGTAGATTTCGCAAGGATCTCGTTTTTCACTCCGGCGTGCACGCTGACATGCCAGGATCAAATCTCGCAGGCTGCCAGGATCAAATCTCGCAGGCTGCCAGGCGCCCATGGGCATGCCAGGATCAATTCTCGCAGGCTGCCAGGCGCCCATGGGCATGCCAGGCAGGGTCCTGGCACCCATGACACCCTGCCAGGCGCCCATGGCATGCTGCCAGGCCCCATGGGCAGCCCGCTGACACCCCCGTTGACATGCCATGGCACCCCACCCCGCCGGGCACCCAAATTTTTTTTTTCTCGGATTGCTCCGAAACTTTTTGGAGGTATTCCTAGGGTCCCCAAATGAGCTTTCATCAAATAAAATTGGAAATGGCACGAGTAGATTTCGCACGGATCTCGTTTTTCACTCCGGCGTGCACGCTGACATGCCAGGATCAAATCTCGCAGGCTGCCAGGATCAAATCTCGCAGGCTGCCAGGCGCCCATGGGCATGCCAGGATCAATTCTCGCAGGCTGCCAGGCGCCCATGGGCATGCCAGGCAGGGTCCTAGCACCCATGACACCCTGCCAGGCGCCCATGGGCAGCCCGCTGACACCCCCGTTGACATGCCATGGCACCCCACCCCGCCGGGCACCCAAATTTTTTTTTTCTCGGATTGCTCCGAAACTTTTTGGAGGTATTCCTAGGGTCCCCAAATGAGCTTTCATCAAATAAAATTGGAAATGGCACGAGTAGATTTCGCAAGGATCTCGTTTTTCACTCCGGCGTGCACGCTGACATGCCAGGATCAAATCTCGCAGGCTGCCAGGATCAAATCTCGCAGGCTGCCAGGCGCCCATGGGCATGCCAGGATCAATTCTCGCAGGCTGCCAGGCGCCCATGGGCATGCCAGGCAGGGTCCTGGCACCCATGACACCCTGCCAGGCGCCCATGGCATGCTGCCAGGCCCCATGGGCAGCCCGCTGACACCCCCGTTGACATGCCATGGCACCCCACCCCGCCGGGCACCCAAATTTTTTTTTTCTCGGATTGCTCCGAAACTTTTTGGAGGTATTCCTAGGGTCCCCAAATGAGCTTTCATCAAATAAAATTGGAAATGGCACGAGTAGATTTTGCAAGGATCTCGTTTTTCCATCCAGCGTGCACGTCGACACCCCCGCTGACATGCCATGGCACCCCGCCGGGCACCCAAATTTTTTTTTTCTCGGATCGCTCCGAAACTTTTTGGAGGCATTCCTAATGTCCCCAAATGAGCTTTCATCACATAAAATTGGAAATGGCACGGGTAGATTTTGCGAGGATCTCGTTTTTCCCTCCAGCGTGCACGTCGACACCCCCGCTGACATGCCATGGCACCCCGCCAGGCACCATGGGCAGCCCGCTGACATGCCATGGCACCATGCCGAGACCCATGGGGAGTCCGCGGACATGTCATGTGCAGCACACTTGGGCACCTCGTAAATTCAACCTCAACTTGAACTTTATGGTGAATATGGGGAGGGAGCACGTTGGGGAGGGACCGTTCAAGCATGACAACGGCAGCACTTGGGCATCCCGAAGGCATGGCCTTGCACGGTGCCATTCGCGATGGGCAGCGCACTTGGGCACCTCGTAAATTCAACCTCAAGTTGAACCTTATGATAAATTTCGGGAGGGACCGTTCAAGCATGACAACGGCGGCACTTGGGCATCCCGTAGGCATGGCCTTGCACGGTGCCATTCGCGATGGGCAGCACACTTGGGCAACTCGTAAATTCAACCTCGAGTTGAACCTTAGGATAAATATCGAGAGGGACCACGTGGGGGAGGGACTGTTCAAGCCGTGCGACGCCGGCACGCTGTCGCTTAGCATGGGCATCCCGCAGGCTTGTCGTTGCACGCTGCAGGACGCAACGGCAGCCGAGTCGGGCACCTTGTTAATCCTACCCAAAGTTGGGTTTTATGATAAATATCGGGAGGCACCAAGTGGGGGAGGGACGGATCGAGGGTGGCGACGCCGTCATGCCGTCTGGCAGCATTGGCATCCGGCCGTCACGGCACGGGCGGCACCCTGTAAACTGGATTTCCCGATCGATAAATATGGGGATGGGGAGAAACGGAGGCGGGGCACCGTTTGGGAGCATCGCACACGCGCACGTGCCTCGTGCTGAGTGCCGAGTGCCGAGTCTTTTGATAAGTAAATATT
>JAYWLF010000041.1:157500-160000 GCA_037074535.1 Gleditsia sinensis
TGCAATGGATTATCGCTACATCGAGCATCACTCCGAGGGGGGCTCCATTGCACCAATGTAGCTGCCCCCCCCTTCGGTCGCGAGCGAGGCGGGTTTGCTCCCCGACCTGCTTCGAACAACGGTTGTGCACCCGCCAAAGGCACGTTACTCGGGTATATCGGTGCGCACCCCAACACCTCAGTCTATAAGACGCTTTTGGTGCCGAGGCTCGTGCACGCCCACCCTTTTACTAGGCACAGTCCCCATCATCCCCCACAGTTCGAGAAACAAACCCACCTCTACCCCCATGATGTGCTCGATCGAAGCCCACTTGTTTTTCGCACACCACGGGGGCCGCCGGCGGATGGACTAGGCCACCCGCCGCGGTGCAATGGATTATCGCTACATGGAGCATCAATCCGAGGGGGGCTCCATTGCACCAATGTAGCTGCCCCCCTTCGGTGTCGCGAGCGAGGCGAGTTTGCCCCCCGACCTGCTTCGAACAACGGTTGTGCACCCGCCGATGGCACGTTACTCGGGTATATCGGTGCGCACCCCAACACCTCAGTCTATAAGACGCTTTTGGTGCCGAGGCTCGTGCACGCCCACCCTTTTACTAGGCACAGTCCCCATCATCCCCCACAATTCGAGAAACAAACCCACCTCTACCCCCAAGACATGCATTAAGCCACCGCTCCCCCCATTCCCGCGAACGAAGGGCTAAATTCCATCTCGAAACCCACATTTTTATGCACATCCCGGGGGTCGCCGGAGTCCGGCCGCCGCCGCCGCCGCCGCCGGAGCGGCGGTGGCGGCGGCGGCCGGCCCCCCGGGGTGCCATGGTCCCAGGGACGACATGTTGCATGGGGGTCTCGCATTGCCCATCCTGGCATACCCCAACCCCCATGCAACATGCCAGGGGGTGCCCCATGGCACCAAGGAACTAGCACCCCCCTAAAGAGCTTTACAGGCTTTTTCACTCCTGGCAGGAACGGACATGGTTTTTCGCCAGCCACCCCAAGTTTTTTTTGGTACCTAGAGATCGAATTTTTGTACGATTTTTTGCAGGCATACTTAGAAAAATGAGATCTTTTCCCGTGTGAAGTTTCAGAATTTTTGGACATGGGATGAATATTTTATGATTTTTTATGTACCGAAACTTTGCAAAAATCTAGAGAAATCCACGGTTGTCGGATTGGTCCGAAACTTCTTGGAGGCATTCCTAGAGTCCCCAATTGAATTGTCATAACATAAAATTGGAAATGGCACGAGTAGATTTTGCAAGGATCTCGTTTTTCACTCCGGCGTGCACGCTGACATGCCAGGATCAAATCTCGCAGGCTGCCAGGCGCCCATGGGCATGCCAGGATCAATTCTCGCAGGCTGCCAGGCGCCCATGGGCATGCCAGGCAGGGTCCTGGCACCCATGACACCCTGCCAGGCGCCCATGGCATGCTGCCAGGCCCCATGGGCAGCCCGCTGACACCCCCGTTGACATGCCATGGCACCCCACCCCGCCGGGCACCCAAATTTTTTTTTTCTCGGATTGCTCCGAAACTTTTTGGAGGCATTCCTAGGGTCACCAAATGAGCTTTCATCAAATAAAATTGGAAATGGCACGAGTAGATTTTGCAAGGATCTCCTTTTTCCATCCAGCGTGCACGTCGACACCCCCGCTGACATGCCATGACACCCCGCCGGGCACCCAAATTTTTTTTTTCTCGGATTGCTCCCAAACTTTTTGGAGGCATTCCTAGGGTCCCCAAATGAGCTTTCATCAAATAAAATTGGAAATGGCACGAGTAGATTTTGCAAGGATCTCGTTTTTCACTCCGGCGTGCACGCTGACATGCCAGGATCAAATCTCGCAGGCTGCCAGGATCAAATCTCGCAGGCTGCCAGGCGCCCATGGGCATGCCAGGATCAATTCTCGCAGGCTGCCAGGCACCCATGGGCATGCCAGGCAGGGTCCTGGCACCCATGACACCCTGCCAGGCCCCATGGGCAGCCCGCTGACACCCCCGTTGACATGCCATGGCACCCCACCCCGCCGGGCACCCAAATTTTTTTTTTCTCGGATTGCTCCGAAACTTTTTGGAGGTATTCCTAGGGTCCCCAAATGAGCTTTCATCAAATAAAATTGGAAATGGCACGAGTAGATTTTGCAAGGATCTCGTTTTTCCATCCAGCGTGCACGTCGACACCCCCGCTGACATGCCATGGCACCCCGCCGGGCACCCAAATTTTTTTTTTCTCGGATTGCTCCCAAACTTTTTGGAGGCATTCCTAGGGTCCCCAAATGAGCTTTCATCAAATAAAATTGGAAATGGCACGAGTAGATTTTGCAAGGATCTCGTTTTTCACTCCGGCGTGCACGCTGACATGCCAGGATCAAATCTCGCAGGCTGCCAGGATCAAATCTCGCAGGCTGCCAGGCGCCCATGGGCATGCCAGGATCAATTCTCGCAGGCTGCCAGGCGCCCATGGGCATGCCAGGCAGGGTCCTGGCACCCATGACACC
>JAYWLF010000041.1:170000-175000 GCA_037074535.1 Gleditsia sinensis
CCTCAGTCTATAAGACGCTTTTGGTGCCGAGGCTCGTGCACGCCCACCCTTTTACTAGGCACAGTCCCCATCATCCCCCACAGTTCGAGAAACAAACCCACCTCTACCCCCATGATGTGCTCGATCGAAGCCCACTTGTTTTTCGCACACCACGGGGGCCGCCGGCGGATGGACTAGGCCACCCGCCGCGGTGCAATGGATTATCGCTACATGGAGCATCAATCCGAGGGGGGCTCCATTGCACCAATGTAGCTGCCCCCCTTCGGTGTCGCGAGCGAGGCGAGTTTGCCCCCCGACCTGCTTCGAACAACGGTTGTGCACCCGCCGATGGCACGTTACTCGGGTATATCGGTGCGCACCCCAACACCTCAGTCTATAAGACGCTTTTGGTGCCGAGGCTCGTGCACGCCCACCCTTTTACTAGGCACAGTCCCCATCATCCCCCACAATTCGAGAAACAAACCCACCTCTACCCCCAAGACATGCATTAAGCCACCGCTCCCCCCATTCCCGCGAACGAAGGGCTAAATTCCATCTCGAAACCCACATTTTTATGCACATCCCGGGGGTCGCCGGAGTCCGGCCGCCGCCGCCGCCGCCGCCGGAGCGGCGGTGGCGGCGGCGGCCGGCCCCCCGGGGTGCCATGGTCCCAGGGACGACATGTTGCATGGGGGTCTCGCATTGCCCATCCTGGCATACCCCAACCCCCATGCAACATGCCAGGGGGTGCCCCATGGCACCAAGGAACTAGCACCCCCCTAAAGAGCTTTACAGGCTTTTTCACTCCTGGCAGGAACGGACATGGTTTTTCGCCAGCCACCCCAAGTTTTTTTTGGTACCTAGAGATCGAATTTTTGTACGATTTTTTGCAGGCATACTTAGAAAAATGAGATCTTTTCCCGTGTGAAGTTTCAGAATTTTTGGACATGGGATGAATATTTTATGATTTTTTATGTACCGAAACTTTGCAAAAATCTAGAGAAATCCACGGTTGTCGGATTGGTCCGAAACTTCTTGGAGGCATTCCTAGAGTCCCCAATTGAATTGTCATAACATAAAATTGGAAATGGCACGAGTAGATTTTGCAAGGATCTCGTTTTTCACTCCGGCGTGCACGCTGACATGCCAGGATCAAATCTCGCAGGCTGCCAGGCGCCCATGGGCATGCCAGGATCAATTCTCGCAGGCTGCCAGGCGCCCATGGGCATGCCAGGCAGGGTCCTGGCACCCATGACACCCTGCCAGGCGCCCATGGCATGCTGCCAGGCCCCATGGGCAGCCCGCTGACACCCCCGTTGACATGCCATGGCACCCCACCCCGCCGGGCACCCAAATTTTTTTTTTCTCGGATTGCTCCGAAACTTTTTGGAGGCATTCCTAGGGTCACCAAATGAGCTTTCATCAAATAAAATTGGAAATGGCACGAGTAGATTTTGCAAGGATCTCCTTTTTCCATCCAGCGTGCACGTCGACACCCCCGCTGACATGCCATGACACCCCGCCGGGCACCCAAATTTTTTTTTTCTCGGATTGCTCCCAAACTTTTTGGAGGCATTCCTAGGGTCCCCAAATGAGCTTTCATCAAATAAAATTGGAAATGGCACGAGTAGATTTTGCAAGGATCTCGTTTTTCACTCCGGCGTGCACGCTGACATGCCAGGATCAAATCTCGCAGGCTGCCAGGATCAAATCTCGCAGGCTGCCAGGCGCCCATGGGCATGCCAGGATCAATTCTCGCAGGCTGCCAGGCACCCATGGGCATGCCAGGCAGGGTCCTGGCACCCATGACACCCTGCCAGGCCCCATGGGCAGCCCGCTGACACCCCCGTTGACATGCCATGGCACCCCACCCCGCCGGGCACCCAAATTTTTTTTTTCTCGGATTGCTCCGAAACTTTTTGGAGGTATTCCTAGGGTCCCCAAATGAGCTTTCATCAAATAAAATTGGAAATGGCACGAGTAGATTTTGCAAGGATCTCGTTTTTCCATCCAGCGTGCACGTCGACACCCCCGCTGACATGCCATGGCACCCCGCCGGGCACCCAAATTTTTTTTTTCTCGGATTGCTCCCAAACTTTTTGGAGGCATTCCTAGGGTCCCCAAATGAGCTTTCATCAAATAAAATTGGAAATGGCACGAGTAGATTTTGCAAGGATCTCGTTTTTCACTCCGGCGTGCACGCTGACATGCCAGGATCAAATCTCGCAGGCTGCCAGGATCAAATCTCGCAGGCTGCCAGGCGCCCATGGGCATGCCAGGATCAATTCTCGCAGGCTGCCAGGCGCCCATGGGCATGCCAGGCAGGGTCCTGGCACCCATGACACCCTGCCAGGCCCCATGGGCAGCCCGCTGACACCCCCGTTGACATGCCATGGCACCCCACCCCGCCGGGCACCCAAATTTTTTTTTTCTCGGATTGCTCCGAAACTTTTTGGAGGTATTCCTAGGGTCCCCAAATGAGCTTTCATCAAATAAAATTGGAAATGGCACGAGTAGATTTTGCAAGGATCTCGTTTTTCCATCCAGCGTGCACGTCGACACCCCCGCTGACATGCCATGGCACCCCGCCGGGCACCCAAATTTTTTTTTTCTCGGATTGCTCCCAAACTTTTTGGAGGCATTCCTAGGGTCCCCAAATGAGCTTTCATCAAATAAAATTGGAAATGGCACGAGTAGATTTTGCAAGGATCTCGTTTTTCACTCCGGCGTGCACGCTGACATGCCAGGATCAAATCTCGCAGGCTGCCAGGATCAAATCTCGCAGGCTGCCAGGCGCCCATGGGCATGCCAGGATCAATTCTCGCAGGCTGCCAGGCGCCCATGGGCATGCCAGGCAGGGTCCTGGCACCCATGACACCCTGCCAGGCGCCCATGGCATGCTGCCAGGCCCCATGGGCAGCCCGCTGACACCCCCGTTGACATGCCATGGCACCCCACCCCGCCGGGCACCCAAATTTTTTTTTTCTCGGATTGCTCCGAAACTTTTTGGAGGCATTCCTAGGGTCACCAAATGAGCTTTCATCAAATAAAATTGGAAATGGCACGAGTAGATTTTGCAAGGATCTCCTTTTTCCATCCAGCGTGCACGTCGACACCCCCGCTGACATGCCATGGCACCCCGCCGGGCACCCAAATTTTTTTTTTCTCGGATTGCTCCGAAACTTTTTGGAGGTATTCCTAGGGTCCCCAAATGAGCTTTCATCAAATAAAATTGGAAATGGCACGAGTAGATTTCGCAAGGATCTCGTTTTTCACTCCGGCGTGCACGCTGACATGCCAGGATCAAATCTCGCAGGCTGCCAGGATCAAATCTCGCAGGCTGCCAGGCGCCCATGGGCATGCCAGGATCAATTCTCGCAGGCTGCCAGGCGCCCATGGGCATGCCAGGCAGGGTCCTGGCACCCATGACACCCTGCCAGGCGCCCATGGCATGCTGCCAGGCCCCATGGGCAGCCCGCTGACACCCCCGTTGACATGCCATGGCACCCCACCCCGCCGGGCACCCAAATTTTTTTTTTCTCGGATTGCTCCGAAACTTTTTGGAGGTATTCCTAGGGTCCCCAAATGAGCTTTCATCAAATAAAATTGGAAATGGCACGAGTAGATTTCGCACGGATCTCGTTTTTCACTCCGGCGTGCACGCTGACATGCCAGGATCAAATCTCGCAGGCTGCCAGGATCAAATCTCGCAGGCTGCCAGGCGCCCATGGGCATGCCAGGATCAATTCTCGCAGGCTGCCAGGCGCCCATGGGCATGCCAGGCAGGGTCCTAGCACCCATGACACCCTGCCAGGCGCCCATGGGCAGCCCGCTGACACCCCCGTTGACATGCCATGGCACCCCACCCCGCCGGGCACCCAAATTTTTTTTTTCTCGGATTGCTCCGAAACTTTTTGGAGGTATTCCTAGGGTCCCCAAATGAGCTTTCATCAAATAAAATTGGAAATGGCACGAGTAGATTTCGCAAGGATCTCGTTTTTCACTCCGGCGTGCACGCTGACATGCCAGGATCAAATCTCGCAGGCTGCCAGGATCAAATCTCGCAGGCTGCCAGGCGCCCATGGGCATGCCAGGATCAATTCTCGCAGGCTGCCAGGCGCCCATGGGCATGCCAGGCAGGGTCCTGGCACCCATGACACCCTGCCAGGCGCCCATGGCATGCTGCCAGGCCCCATGGGCAGCCCGCTGACACCCCCGTTGACATGCCATGGCACCCCACCCCGCCGGGCACCCAAATTTTTTTTTTCTCGGATTGCTCCGAAACTTTTTGGAGGTATTCCTAGGGTCCCCAAATGAGCTTTCATCAAATAAAATTGGAAATGGCACGAGTAGATTTTGCAAGGATCTCGTTTTTCCATCCAGCGTGCACGTCGACACCCCCGCTGACATGCCATGGCACCCCGCCGGGCACCCAAATTTTTTTTTTCTCGGATCGCTCCGAAACTTTTTGGAGGCATTCCTAATGTCCCCAAATGAGCTTTCATCACATAAAATTGGAAATGGCACGGGTAGATTTTGCGAGGATCTCGTTTTTCCCTCCAGCGTGCACGTCGACACCCCCGCTGACATGCCATGGCACCCCGCCAGGCACCATGGGCAGCCCGCTGACATGCCATGGCACCATGCCGAGACCCATGGGGAGTCCGCGGACATGTCATGTGCAGCACACTTGGGCACCTCGTAAATTCAACCTCAACTTGAACTTTATGGTGAATATGGGGAGGGAGCACGTTGGGGAGGGACCGTTCAAGCATGACAACGGCAGCACTTGGGCATCCCGAAGGCATGGCCTTGCACGGTGCCATTCGCGATGGGCAGCGCACTTGGGCACCTCGTAAATTCAACCTCAAGTTGAACCTTATGATAAATTTCGGGAGGGACCGTTCAAGCATGACAACGGCGGCACTTGGGCATCCCGTAGGCATGGCCTTGCACGGTGCCATTCGCGATGGGCAGCACACTTGGGCAACTCGTAAATTCAACCTCGAGTTGAACCTTAG
>JAYWLF010000041.1:185000-187500 GCA_037074535.1 Gleditsia sinensis
TCCTCCGCCCGTCGAGAAACCGTCACCCCTCTACCCCCGAATGTGCGTGATCGAAGCCCACTTTTTTGTTTGCACACCCAGGGGCCGCGGGTGGTTGGCCGATGCCGCCCACCTGGATGCCATGACCGTGAAGGCTACAACGTGACCGTCTCGCAAAGCAAGCACATCACGCATCAAGGGGGGCCCCATGGCACCTCGTAGCCGCCCCCCCGAAAAGTTGCAGACGAGTTGTTCTTGTCCCCCAACATGCTTCGAACAATGCCTGTGTCCTTAAAAATATGAAACACAACCCATCATCGTCGCTGCGTCGAGAAACCGCCACGCCTCTACCCCCGAATGTGCATGATCGAAGCCCACTTTTTTGTTTGCACAACCAGGGGCCGCGGGTGGTTGGCCGAAGCCGCCCACCGGGATGCCATGACCGTAAAGGCTACAACGTGACCGTCTCGCAAAGCAAGCACATCACGCATCAAGGGGGGCCCCATGGCACCTCGTAGCCGCCCCCCCGAAAAGTTGCAGACGAGTGGTTCTTGCCCCCCAACACGCTTCGAACAACGGTTGTGCACCCTTTTACCAGGCACAGTCCCCATCATCCTCCGCCCGTCGAGATACCGTCACCCCTCTACCCCCGAATGTGCACTATCGAAGCCCACTTTTTTGTTTGCACACCCAGGGGCCGCGGGTGGTTGGCCGAAGCCGCCCACCAACAAGTCGCAGACGAGGTGGTCTCTCACCCCAACAAGCTTCAAACGATGGTTGTGCACCCGCCTAGGCACGTTACTCGGCTATATCGGTGCGCACCCCAACACCTCAGTCTATAAGACGCTTTTGGTGCCGAGGCTCGTGCACGCCCAACCTTTTACTAGGCACAGTCCCCACCGCATCCGCTCATCGAGGATTGATCCTACCCTCTACCCCCATGATGTGCTCGATCGAAGCCCACTAGTTTTTCGCACACCACGGAGGCCGCCGACAGATGGCCTAGGCCTCCTGCCGCGGTGCAATGGATTATCGCTACATCGAGCATCACTCCGAGGGGGGCTCCATTGCACCAATGTAGCTGCCCCCCCCTTCGGTCGCGAGCGAGGCGGGTTTGCTCCCCGACCTGCTTCGAACAACGGTTGTGCACCCGCCAAAGGCACGTTACTCGGGTATATCGGTGCGCACCCCAACACCTCAGTCTATAAGACGCTTTTGGTGCCGAGGCTCGTGCACGCCCACCCTTTTACTAGGCACAGTCCCCATCATCCCCCACAGTTCGAGAAACAAACCCACCTCTACCCCCATGATGTGCTCGATCGAAGCCCACTTGTTTTTCGCACACCACGGGGGCCGCCGGCGGATGGACTAGGCCACCCGCCGCGGTGCAATGGATTATCGCTACATGGAGCATCAATCCGAGGGGGGCTCCATTGCACCAATGTAGCTGCCCCCCTTCGGTGTCGCGAGCGAGGCGAGTTTGCCCCCCGACCTGCTTCGAACAACGGTTGTGCACCCGCCGATGGCACGTTACTCGGGTATATCGGTGCGCACCCCAACACCTCAGTCTATAAGACGCTTTTGGTGCCGAGGCTCGTGCACGCCCACCCTTTTACTAGGCACAGTCCCCATCATCCCCCACAATTCGAGAAACAAACCCACCTCTACCCCCAAGACATGCATTAAGCCACCGCTCCCCCCATTCCCGCGAACGAAGGGCTAAATTCCATCTCGAAACCCACATTTTTATGCACATCCCGGGGGTCGCCGGAGTCCGGCCGCCGCCGCCGCCGCCGCCGGAGCGGCGGTGGCGGCGGCGGCCGGCCCCCCGGGGTGCCATGGTCCCAGGGACGACATGTTGCATGGGGGTCTCGCATTGCCCATCCTGGCATACCCCAACCCCCATGCAACATGCCAGGGGGTGCCCCATGGCACCAAGGAACTAGCACCCCCCTAAAGAGCTTTACAGGCTTTTTCACTCCTGGCAGGAACGGACATGGTTTTTCGCCAGCCACCCCAAGTTTTTTTTGGTACCTAGAGATCGAATTTTTGCACGATTTTTTGCAGGCATACTTAGAAAAATGAGATCTTTTCCCGTGTGAAGTTTCAGAATTTTTGGACATGGGATGAATATTTTATGATTTTTTATGTACCGAAACTTTGCAAAAATCTAGAGAAATCCACGGTTGTCGGATTGGTCCGAAACTTCTTGGAGGCATTCCTAGAGTCCCCAATTGAATTGTCATAACATAAAATTGGAAATGGCACGAGTAGATTTTGCAAGGATCTCGTTTTTCACTCCGGCGTGCACGCTGACATGCCAGGATCAAATCTCGCAGGCTGCCAGGCGCCCATGGGCATGCCAGGATCAATTCTCGCAGGCTGCCAGGCGCCCATGGGCATGCCAGGCAGGGTCCTGGCACCCATGACACCCTGCCAGGCGCCCATGGCATGCTGCCAGGCCCCATGGGCAGCCCGCTGACACCCCCGTTGACATGCCATGGCACCCCACCCCGCCGGG
>JAYWLF010000041.1:197500-205000 GCA_037074535.1 Gleditsia sinensis
CAAGGGGGGCCCCATGGCACCTCGTAGCCGCCCCCCCGAAAATTTGCAGACGAGTGGTTCTTGCCCCCCAACACGCTTCGAACAACGGTTGTGCACCCTTTTACCAGGCACAGTCCCCATCATCCTCCGCCCGTCGAGATACCGTCACCCCTCTACCCCCGAATGTGCATGATCGAAGCCCACTTTTTTGTTTGCACACCCAGGGGCCGCGGGTGGTTGGCCGAAGCCGCCCACCTGGATGCCATGACCGTGAAGGCTACAACGTGACCGTCTCGCAAAGCAAGCACATCACGCATCAAGGGGGGCCCCATGGCACCTCGTAGCCGCCCCCCCGAAAAGTTGCAGACGAGTTGTTCTTGTCCCCCAACATGCTTCGAACAATGCCTGTGTCCTTAAAAATATGAAACACAACCCATCATCGTCGCTGCGTCGAGAAACCGTCACGCCTCTACCCCCGAATGTGCATGATCGAAGCCCACTTTTTTGTTTGCACACCCAGGGGCCGCGGGTGGTTGGCCGAAGCCGCCCACCGGGATGCCATGACCGTAAAGGCTACAACGTGACCGTCTCGCAAAGCAAGCACATCACGCATCAAGGGGGGCCCCATGGCACCTCGTAGCCGCCCCCCCGAAAAGTTGCAGACGAGTGGTTCTTGCCCCCCAACACGCTTCGAACAACGGTTGTGCACCCTTTTACCAGGCACAGTCCCCATCATCCTCCGCCCGTCGAGAAACCGTCACCCCTCTACCCCCGAATGTGCATGATCGAAGCCCACTTTTTTGTTTGCACACCCAGGGGCCGCGGGTGGTTGGCCGAAGCCGCCCACCTGGATGCCATGACCGTGAAGGCTACAACGTGACCGTCTCGCAAAGCAAGCACATCACGCATCAAGGGGGGCCCCATGGCACCTCGTAGCCGCCCCCCCGAAAAGTTGCAGACGAGTTGTTCTTGTCACCCAACATGCTTCGAACAATGCCTGTGTCCTTAAAAATATGAAACACAACCCATCATCGTCGCTGCGTCGAGAAACCGTCACGCCTCTACCCCCGAATGTGCATGATCGAAGCCCACTTTTTTTTTGCACACCCAAGGGCCGCGGGTGGTTGGCCGAAGCCGCCCACCGGGATGCCATGACCGTAAAGGCTACAACGTGACCGTCTCGCAAAGCAAGCACATCACGCATCAAGGGGGGCCCCATGGCACCTCGTAGCCGCCCCCCCGAAAAGTTGCAGACGAGTGGTTCTTGCCCCCCAACACGCTTCGAACAACGGTTGTGCACCCTTTTACCAGGCACAGTCCCCATCATCCTCCGCCCGTCGAGAAACCGTCACCCCTCTACCCCCGAATGTGCGTGATCGAAGCCCACTTTTTTGTTTGCACACCCAGGGGCCGCGGGTGGTTGGCCGAAGCCGCCCACCTGGATGCCATGACCGTGAAGGCTACAACGTGACCGTCTCGCAAAGCAAGCACATCACGCATCAAGGGGGGCCCCATGGCACCTCGTAGCCGCCCCCCCGAAAAGTTGCAGACGAGTTGTTCTTGTCCCCCAACATGCTTCGAACAATGCCTGTGTCCTTAAAAATATGAAACACAACCCATCATCGTCGCTGCGTCGAGAAACCGCCACGCCTCTACCCCCGAATGTGCATGATCGAAGCCCACTTTTTTGTTTGCACAACCAGGGGCCGCGGGTGGTTGGCCGAAGCCGCCCACCGGGATGCCATGACCGTAAAGGCTACAACGTGACCGTCTCGCAAAGCAAGCACATCACGCATCAAGGGGGGCCCCATGGCACCTCGTAGCCGCCCCCCCGAAAAGTTGCAGACGAGTGGTTCTTGCCCCCCAACACGCTTCGAACAACGGTTGTGCACCCTTTTACCAGGCACAGTCCCCATCATCCTCCGCCCGTCGAGATACCGTCACCCCTCTACCCCCGAATGTGCACTATCGAAGCCCACTTTTTTGTTTGCACACCCAGGGGCCGCGGGTGGTTGGCCGAAGCCGCCCACCAACAAGTCGCAGACGAGGTGGTCTCTCACCCCAACAAGCTTCAAACGATGGTTGTGCACCCGCCTAGGCACGTTACTCGGCTATATCGGTGCGCACCCCAACACCTCAGTCTATAAGACGCTTTTGGTGCCGAGGCTCGTGCACGCCCAACCTTTTACTAGGCACAGTCCCCACCGCATCCGCTCATCGAGGATTGATCCTACCCTCTACCCCCATGATGTGCTCGATCGAAGCCCACTAGTTTTTCGCACACCACGGAGGCCGCCGACAGATGGCCTAGGCCTCCTGCCGCGGTGCAATGGATTATCGCTACATCGAGCATCACTCCGAGGGGGGCTCCATTGCACCAATGTAGCTGCCCCCCCCTTCGGTCGCGAGCGAGGCGGGTTTGCTCCCCGACCTGCTTCGAACAACGGTTGTGCACCCGCCAAAGGCACGTTACTCGGGTATATCGGTGCGCACCCCAACACCTCAGTCTATAAGACGCTTTTGGTGCCGAGGCTCGTGCACGCCCACCCTTTTACTAGGCACAGTCCCCATCATCCCCCACAGTTCGAGAAACAAACCCACCTCTACCCCCATGATGTGCTCGATCGAAGCCCACTTGTTTTTCGCACACCACGGGGGCCGCCGGCGGATGGACTAGGCCACCCGCCGCGGTGCAATGGATTATCGCTACATGGAGCATCAATCCGAGGGGGGCTCCATTGCACCAATGTAGCTGCCCCCCTTCGGTGTCGCGAGCGAGGCGAGTTTGCCCCCCGACCTGCTTCGAACAACGGTTGTGCACCCGCCGATGGCACGTTACTCGGGTATATCGGTGCGCACCCCAACACCTCAGTCTATAAGACGCTTTTGGTGCCGAGGCTCGTGCACGCCCACCCTTTTACTAGGCACAGTCCCCATCATCCCCCACAATTCGAGAAACAAACCCACCTCTACCCCCAAGACATGCATTAAGCCACCGCTCCCCCCATTCCCGCGAACGAAGGGCTAAATTCCATCTCGAAACCCACATTTTTATGCACATCCCGGGGGTCGCCGGAGTCCGGCCGCCGCCGCCGCCGCCGCCGGAGCGGCGGTGGCGGCGGCGGCCGGCCCCCCGGGGTGCCATGGTCCCAGGGACGACATGTTGCATGGGGGTCTCGCATTGCCCATCCTGGCATACCCCAACCCCCATGCAACATGCCAGGGGGTGCCCCATGGCACCAAGGAACTAGCACCCCCCTAAAGAGCTTTACAGGCTTTTTCACTCCTGGCAGGAACGGACATGGTTTTTCGCCAGCCACCCCAAGTTTTTTTTGGTACCTAGAGATCGAATTTTTGCACGATTTTTTGCAGGCATACTTAGAAAAATGAGATCTTTTCCCGTGTGAAGTTTCAGAATTTTTGGACATGGGATGAATATTTTATGATTTTTTATGTACCGAAACTTTGCAAAAATCTAGAGAAATCCACGGTTGTCGGATTGGTCCGAAACTTCTTGGAGGCATTCCTAGAGTCCCCAATTGAATTGTCATAACATAAAATTGGAAATGGCACGAGTAGATTTTGCAAGGATCTCGTTTTTCACTCCGGCGTGCACGCTGACATGCCAGGATCAAATCTCGCAGGCTGCCAGGCGCCCATGGGCATGCCAGGATCAATTCTCGCAGGCTGCCAGGCGCCCATGGGCATGCCAGGCAGGGTCCTGGCACCCATGACACCCTGCCAGGCGCCCATGGCATGCTGCCAGGCCCCATGGGCAGCCCGCTGACACCCCCGTTGACATGCCATGGCACCCCACCCCGCCGGGCACCCAAATTTTTTTTTTCTCGGATTGCTCCGAAACTTTTTGGAGGCATTCCTAGGGTCACCAAATGAGCTTTCATCAAATAAAATTGGAAATGGCACGAGTAGATTTTGCAAGGATCTCCTTTTTCCATCCAGCGTGCACGTCGACACCCCCGCTGACATGCCATGACACCCCGCCGGGCACCCAAATTTTTTTTTTCTCGGATTGCTCCCAAACTTTTTGGAGGCATTCCTAGGGTCCCCAAATGAGCTTTCATCAAATAAAATTGGAAATGGCACGAGTAGATTTTGCAAGGATCTCGTTTTTCACTCCGGCGTGCACGCTGACATGCCAGGATCAAATCTCGCAGGCTGCCAGGATCAAATCTCGCAGGCTGCCAGGCGCCCATGGGCATGCCAGGATCAATTCTCGCAGGCTGCCAGGCACCCATGGGCATGCCAGGCAGGGTCCTGGCACCCATGACACCCTGCCAGGCCCCATGGGCAGCCCGCTGACACCCCCGTTGACATGCCATGGCACCCCACCCCGCCGGGCACCCAAATTTTTTTTTTCTCGGATTGCTCCGAAACTTTTTGGAGGTATTCCTAGGGTCCCCAAATGAGCTTTCATCAAATAAAATTGGAAATGGCACGAGTAGATTTTGCAAGGATCTCGTTTTTCCATCCAGCGTGCACGTCGACACCCCCGCTGACATGCCATGGCACCCCGCCGGGCACCCAAATTTTTTTTTTCTCGGATTGCTCCCAAACTTTTTGGAGGCATTCCTAGGGTCCCCAAATGAGCTTTCATCAAATAAAATTGGAAATGGCACGAGTAGATTTTGCAAGGATCTCGTTTTTCACTCCGGCGTGCACGCTGACATGCCAGGATCAAATCTCGCAGGCTGCCAGGATCAAATCTCGCAGGCTGCCAGGCGCCCATGGGCATGCCAGGATCAATTCTCGCAGGCTGCCAGGCGCCCATGGGCATGCCAGGCAGGGTCCTGGCACCCATGACACCCTGCCAGGCCCCATGGGCAGCCCGCTGACACCCCCGTTGACATGCCATGGCACCCCACCCCGCCGGGCACCCAAATTTTTTTTTTCTCGGATTGCTCCGAAACTTTTTGGAGGTATTCCTAGGGTCCCCAAATGAGCTTTCATCAAATAAAATTGGAAATGGCACGAGTAGATTTTGCAAGGATCTCGTTTTTCCATCCAGCGTGCACGTCGACACCCCCGCTGACATGCCATGGCACCCCGCCGGGCACCCAAATTTTTTTTTTCTCGGATTGCTCCCAAACTTTTTGGAGGCATTCCTAGGGTCCCCAAATGAGCTTTCATCAAATAAAATTGGAAATGGCACGAGTAGATTTTGCAAGGATCTCGTTTTTCACTCCGGCGTGCACGCTGACAAGCCAGGATCAAATCTCGCAGGCTGCCAGGATCAAATCTCGCAGGCTGCCAGGCGCCCATGGGCATGCCAGGATCAATTCTCGCAGGCTGCCAGGCGCCCATGGGCATGCCAGGCAGGGTCCTGGCACCCATGACACCCTGCCAGGCGCCCATGGCATGCTGCCAGGCCCCATGGGCAGCCCGCTGACACCCCCGTTGACATGCCATGGCACCCCACCCCGCCGGGCACCCAAATTTTTTTTTTCTCGGATTGCTCCGAAACTTTTTGGAGGAATTCCTAGGGTCACCAAATGAGCTTTCATCAAATAAAATTGGAAATGGCACGAGTAGATTTTGCAAGGATCTCCTTTTTCCATCCAGCGTGCACGTCGACACCCCCGCTGACATGCCATGGCACCCCGCCGGGCACCCAAATTTTTTTTTTCTCGGATTGCTCCGAAACTTTTTGGAGGTATTCCTAGGGTCCCCAAATGAGCTTTCATCAAATAAAATTGGAAATGGCACGAGTAGATTTCGCAAGGATCTCGTTTTTCACTCCGGCGTGCACGCTGACATGCCAGGATCAAATCTCGCAGGCTGCCAGGATCAAATCTCGCAGGCTGCCAGGCGCCCATGGGCATGCCAGGATCAATTCTCGCAGGCTGCCAGGCGCCCATGGGCATGCCAGGCAGGGTCCTGGCACCCATGACACCCTGCCAGGCGCCCATGGCATGCTGCCAGGCCCCATGGGCAGCCCGCTGACACCCCCGTTGACATGCCATGGCACCCCACCCCGCCGGGCACCCAAATTTTTTTTTTCTCGGATTGCTCCGAAACTTTTTGGAGGTATTCCTAGGGTCCCCAAATGAGCTTTCATCAAATAAAATTGGAAATGGCACGAGTAGATTTCGCACGGATCTCGTTTTTCACTCCGGCGTGCACGCTGACATGCCAGGATCAAATCTCGCAGGCTGCCAGGATCAAATCTCGCAGGCTGCCAGGCGCCCATGGGCATGCCAGGATCAATTCTCGCAGGCTGCCAGGCGCCCATGGGCATGCCAGGCAGGGTCCTAGCACCCATGACACCCTGCCAGGCGCCCATGGGCAGCCCGCTGACACCCCCGTTGACATGCCATGGCACCCCACCCCGCCGGGCACCCAAATTTTTTTTTTCTCGGATTGCTCCGAAACTTTTTGGAGGTATTCCTAGGGTCCCCAAATGAGCTTTCATCAAATAAAATTGGAAATGGCACGAGTAGATTTCGCAAGGATCTCGTTTTTCACTCCGGCGTGCACGCTGACATGCCAGGATCAAATCTCGCAGGCTGCCAGGATCAAATCTCGCAGGCTGCCAGGCGCCCATGGGCATGCCAGGATCAATTCTCGCAGGCTGCCAGGCGCCCATGGGCATGCCAGGCAGGGTCCTGGCACCCATGACACCCTGCCAGGCGCCCATGGCATGCTGCCAGGCCCCATGGGCAGCCCGCTGACACCCCCGTTGACATGCCATGGCACCCCACCCCGCCGGGCACCCAAATTTTTTTTTTCTCGGATTGCTCCGAAACTTTTTGGAGGTATTCCTAGGGTCCCCAAATGAGCTTTCATCAAATAAAATTGGAAATGGCACGAGTAGATTTTGCAAGGATCTCGTTTTTCCATCCAGCGTGCACGTCGACACCCCCGCTGACATGCCATGGCACCCCGCCGGGCACCCAAATTTTTTTTTTCTCGGATCGCTCCGAAACTTTTTGGAGGCATTCCTAATGTCCCCAAATGAGCTTTCATCACATAAAATTGGAAATGGCACGGGTAGATTTTGCGAGGATCTCGTTTTTCCCTCCAGCGTGCACGTCGACACCCCCGCTGACATGCCATGGCACCCCGCCAGGCACCATGGGCAGCCCGCTGACATGCCATGGCACCATGCCGAGACCCATGGGGAGTCCGCGGACATGTCATGTGCAGCACACTTGGGCACCTCGTAAATTCAACCTCAACTTGAACTTTATGGTGAATATGGGGAGGGAGCACGTTGGGGAGGGACCGTTCAAGCATGACAACGGCAGCACTTGGGCATCCCGAAGGCATGGCCTTGCACGGTGCCATTCGCGATGGGCAGCGCACTTGGGCACCTCGTAAATTCAACCTCAAGTTGAACCTTATGATAAATTTCGGGAGGGACCGTTCAAGCATGACAACGGCGGCACTTGGGCATCCCGTAGGCATGGCCTTGCACGGTGCCATTCGCGATGGGCAGCACACTTGGGCAACTCGTAAATTCAACCTCGAGTTGAACCTTAGGATAAATATCGAGAGGGACCA
>JAYWLF010000041.1:215000-220000 GCA_037074535.1 Gleditsia sinensis
GTCACGCCTCTACCCCCGAATGTGCATGATCGAAGCCCACTTTTTTTTTGCACACCCAAGGGCCGCGGGTGGTTGGCCGAAGCCGCCCACCGGGATGCCATGACCGTAAAGGCTACAACGTGACCGTCTCGCAAAGCAAGCACATCACGCATCAAGGGGGGCCCCATGGCACCTCGTAGCCGCCCCCCCGAAAAGTTGCAGACGAGTGGTTCTTGCCCCCCAACACGCTTCGAACAACGGTTGTGCACCCTTTTACCAGGCACAGTCCCCATCATCCTCCGCCCGTCGAGAAACCGTCACCCCTCTACCCCCGAATGTGCGTGATCGAAGCCCACTTTTTTGTTTGCACACCCAGGGGCCGCGGGTGGTTGGCCGAAGCCGCCCACCTGGATGCCATGACCGTGAAGGCTACAACGTGACCGTCTCGCAAAGCAAGCACATCACGCATCAAGGGGGGCCCCATGGCACCTCGTAGCCGCCCCCCGAAAAGTTGCAGACGAGTTGTTCTTGTCCCCCAACATGCTTCGAACAATGCCTGTGTCCTTAAAAATATGAAACACAACCCATCATCGTCGCTGCGTCGAGAAACCGTCACGCCTCTACCCCCGAATGTGCATGATCGAAGCCCACTTTTTTGTTTGCACACCCAGGGGCCGCGGGTGGTTGGCCGAAGCCGCCCACCGGGATGCCATGACCGTAAAGGCTACAACGTGACCGTCTCGCAAAGCAAGCACATCACGCATCAAGGGGGGCCCCATGGCACCTCGTAGCCGCCCCCCCGAAAAGTTGCAGACGAGTGGTTCTTGCCCCCCAACACGCTTCGAACAACGGTTGTGCACCCTTTTACCAGGCACAGTCCCCATCATCCTCCGCCCGTCGAGATACCGTCACCCCTCTACCCCCGAATGTGCACTATCGAAGCCCACTTTTTTGTTTGCACACCCAGGGGCCGCGGGTGGTTGGCCGAAGCCGCCCACCAACAAGTCGCAGACGAGGTGGTCTCTCACCCCAACAAGCTTCAAACGATGGTTGTGCACCCGCCTAGGCACGTTACTCGGCTATATCGGTGCGCACCCCAACACCTCAGTCTATAAGACGCTTTTGGTGCCGAGGCTCGTGCACGCCCAACCTTTTACTAGGCACAGTCCCCACCGCATCCGCTCATCGAGGATTGATCCTACCCTCTACCCCCATGATGTGCTCGATCGAAGCCCACTAGTTTTTCGCACACCACGGAGGCCGCCGACAGATGGCCTAGGCCTCCTGCCGCGGTGCAATGGATTATCGCTACATCGAGCATCACTCCGAGGGGGGCTCCATTGCACCAATGTAGCTGCCCCCCCCTTCGGTCGCGAGCGAGGCGGGCTTGCTCCCCGACCTGCTTCGAACAACGGTTGTGCACCCGCCAAAGGCACGTTACTCGGGTATATCGGTGCGCACCCCAACACCTCAGTCTATAAGACGCTTTTGGTGCCGAGGCTCGTGCACGCCCACCCTTTTACTAGGCACAGTCCCCATCATCCCCCACAGTTCGAGAAACAAACCCACCTCTACCCCCATGATGTGCTCGATCGAAGCCCACTTGTTTTTCGCACACCACGGGGGCCGCCGGCGGATGGACTAGGCCACCCGCCGCGGTGCAATGGATTATCGCTACATGGAGCATCAATCCGAGGGGGGCTCCATTGCACCAATGTAGCTGCCCCCCTTCGGTGTCGCGAGCGAGGCGAGTTTGCCCCCCGACCTGCTTCGAACAACGGTTGTGCACCCGCCGATGGCACGTTACTCGGGTATATCGGTGCGCACCCCAACACCTCAGTCTATAAGACGCTTTTGGTGCCGAGGCTCGTGCACGCCCACCCTTTTACTAGGCACAGTCCCCATCATCCCCCACAATTCGAGAAACAAACCCACCTCTACCCCCAAGACATGCATTAAGCCACCGCTCCCCCCATTCCCGCGAACGAAGGGCTAAATTCCATCTCGAAACCCACATTTTTATGCACATCCCGGGGGTCGCCGGAGTCCGGCCGCCGCCGCCGCCGCCGGAGCGGCGGTGGCGGCGGCGGCCGGCCCCCCGGGGTGCCATGGTCCCAGGGACGACATGTTGCATGGGGGTCTCGCATTGCCCATCCTGGCATACCCCAACCCCCATGCAACATGCCAGGGGGTGCCCCATGGCACCAAGGAACTAGCACCCCCCTAAAGAGCTTTACAGGCTTTTTCACTCCTGGCAGGAACGGACATGGTTTTTCGCCAGCCACCCCAAGTTTTTTTTGGTACCTAGAGATCGAATTTTTGAACGATTTTTTGCAGGCATACTTAGAAAAATGAGATCTTTTCCCGTGTGAAGTTTCAGAATTTTTGGACATGGGATGAATATTTTATGATTTTTTATGTACCGAAACTTTGCAAAAATCTAGAGAAATCCACGGTTGTCGGATTGGTCCGAAACTTCTTGGAGGCATTCCTAGAGTCCCCAATTGAATTGTCATAACATAAAATTGGAAATGGCACGAGTAGATTTTGCAAGGATCTCGTTTTTCACTCCGGCGTGCACGCTGACATGCCAGGATCAAATCTCGCAGGCTGCCAGGCGCCCATGGGCATGCCAGGATCAATTCTCGCAGGCTGCCAGGCGCCCATGGGCATGCCAGGCAGGGTCCTGGCACCCATGACACCCTGCCAGGCGCCCATGGCATGCTGCCAGGCCCCATGGGCAGCCCGCTGACACCCCCGTTGACATGCCATGGCACCCCACCCCGCCGGGCACCCAAAATTTTTTTTTCTCGGATTGCTCCGAAACTTTTTGGAGGTATTCCTAGGGTCCCCAAATGAGCTTTCATCAAATAAAATTGGAAATGGCACGAGTAGATTTTGCAAGGATCTCGTTTTTCCATCCAGCGTGCACGCTGACATGCCAGGATCAAATCTCGCAGGCTGCCAGGATCAAATCTCGCAGGGTGCCAGGCGCCCATGGGCATGCCAGGATCAATTCTCGCAGGCTGCCAGGCGCCCATGGGCATGCCAGGCAGGGTCCTGGCACCCATGACACCCTGCCAGGCGCCCATGGCATGCTGCCAGGCCCCATGGGCAGCCCGCTGACACCCCCGTTGACATGCCATGGCACCCCACCCCGCCGGGCACCCAAATTTTTTTTTTCTCGGATTGCTCCGAAACTTTTTGGAGGTATTCCTAGGGTCCCCAAATGAGCTTTCATCAAATAAAATTGGAAATGGCACGAGTAGATTTTGCAAGGATCTCGTTTTTCCATCCAGCGTGCACGCTGACATGCCATGATCAAATCTCGCAGGCTGCCAGGCGCCCATGGGCATGCCAGGATCAATTCTCGCAGGCTGCCAGGCGCCCATGGGCATGCCAGGCAGGGTCCTGGCACCCATGACACCCTGCCAGGCGCCCATGGCATGCTGCCAGGCCCCATGGGCAGCCCGCTGACACCCCCGTTGACATGCCATGGCACCCCACCCCGCCGGGCACCCAAATTTTTTTTTCTCGGATTGCTCCGAAACTTTTTGGAGGTATTCCTAGGGTCCCCAAATGAGCTTTCATCAAATAAAATTGGAAATGGCACGAGTAGATTTTGCAAGGATCTCGTTTTTCCATCCAGCGTGCACGTCGACACCCCCGCTGACATGCCATGGCACCCCGCCGGGCACCCAAATTTTTTTTTTCTCGGATCGCTCCGAAACTTTTTGGAGGCATTCCTAATGTCCCCAAATGAGCTTTCATCACATAAAATTGGAAATGGCACGGGTAGATTTTGCGAGGATCTCGTTTTTCCCTCCAGCGTGCACGTCGACACCCCCGCTGACATGCCATGGCACCCCGCCAGGCACCATGGGCAGCCCGCTGACATGCCATGGCACCCCACCAAGGACCATGGGCACCCCGCTGACATGCCACCGGAAGTCCGCTGACATGCCATGGCACCATGCCGAGACCCATGGGGAGTCCGCGGACATGTCATGTGCAGCACACTTGGGCACCTCGTAAATTCAACCTCAACTTGAACTTTATGGTGAATATGGGGAGGGAGCACGTTGGGGAGGGACCGTTCAAGCATGACAACGGCAGCACTTGGGCATCCCGAAGGCATGGCCTTGCACGGTGCCATTCGCGATGGGCAGCGCACTTGGGCACCTCGTAAATTCAACCTCAAGTTGAACCTTATGATAAATTTCGGGAGGGACCGTTCAAGCATGACAACGGCGGCACTTGGGCATCCCGTAGGCATGGCCTTGCACGGTGCCATTCGCGATGGGCAGCACACTTGGGCAACTCGTAAATTCAACCTCGAGTTGAACCTTAGGATAAATATCGAGAGGGACCACGTGGGGGAGGGACTGTTCAAGCCGTGCGACGCCGGCACGCTGTCTCTTAGCATGGGCATCCCGCAGGCTTGTCGTTGCACGCTGCAGGACGCAACGGCAGCCGAGTCGGGCACCTTGTTAATCCTACCCAAAGTTGGGTTTTATGATAAATATCGGGAGGCACCAAGTGGGGGAGGGACGGATCGAGGGGGGCGACGCCGTCATGCCGTCTGGCAGCATTGGCATCCGGCCGTCACGGCACGGGCGGCACCCTGTAAACTGGATTTCCCGATCGATAAATATGGGGACGGGGAGACACGGAGGCGGGGCACCGTTTGGGAGCATCGCACACGCGCACGTGCCTCGTGCTGAGTGCCGAGTGCCGAGTCTTTTGATAAGTAAATATTTATACGCGCGTCGCGAAGGGCACCTTTCCCGATCGATAAATACGGGGACGGGGAGAAACGGAGGCGGGGCACCGTTTGGGAGCATCGCACACGCGCACGTGCCTCGTGCTGAGTGCCGAGTGCCGAGTCTTTTGATAAGTAAATATTTATATACGCGTCGCGAAGGCCACCTTTTTTGATCCCGACGACCCCCGCCGGTGGCCGGCGACGCCCCTCCCCCGGGGGTGCCGCGGTCTGGACCCTGTGCATCTCGATGGGGCAC
>JAYWLF010000041.1:230000-237500 GCA_037074535.1 Gleditsia sinensis
GTGGTTCTTGCCCCCCAACACGCTTCGAACAACGGTTGTGCACCCTTTTACCAGGCACAGTCCCCATCATCCTCCGCCCGTCGAGATACCGTCACCCCTCTACCCCCGAATGTGCACTATCGAAGCCCACTTTTTTGTTTGCACACCCAGGGGCCGCGGGTGGTTGGCCGAAGCCGCCCACCAACAAGTCGCAGACGAGGTGGTCTCTCACCCCAACAAGCTTCAAACGATGGTTGTGCACCCGCCTAGGCACGTTACTCGGCTATATCGGTGCGCACCCCAACACCTCAGTCTATAAGACGCTTTTGGTGCCGAGGCTCGTGCACGCCCAACCTTTTACTAGGCACAGTCCCCACCGCATCCGCTCATCGAGGATTGATCCTACCCTCTACCCCCATGATGTGCTCGATCGAAGCCCACTAGTTTTTCGCACACCACGGAGGCCGCCGACAGATGGCCTAGGCCTCCTGCCGCGGTGCAATGGATTATCGCTACATCGAGCATCACTCCGAGGGGGGCTCCATTGCACCAATGTAGCTGCCCCCCCCTTCGGTCGCGAGCGAGGCGGGCTTGCTCCCCGACCTGCTTCGAACAACGGTTGTGCACCCGCCAAAGGCACGTTACTCGGGTATATCGGTGCGCACCCCAACACCTCAGTCTATAAGACGCTTTTGGTGCCGAGGCTCGTGCACGCCCACCCTTTTACTAGGCACAGTCCCCATCATCCCCCACAGTTCGAGAAACAAACCCACCTCTACCCCCATGATGTGCTCGATCGAAGCCCACTTGTTTTTCGCACACCACGGGGGCCGCCGGCGGATGGACTAGGCCACCCGCCGCGGTGCAATGGATTATCGCTACATGGAGCATCAATCCGAGGGGGGCTCCATTGCACCAATGTAGCTGCCCCCCTTCGGTGTCGCGAGCGAGGCGAGTTTGCCCCCCGACCTGCTTCGAACAACGGTTGTGCACCCGCCGATGGCACGTTACTCGGGTATATCGGTGCGCACCCCAACACCTCAGTCTATAAGACGCTTTTGGTGCCGAGGCTCGTGCACGCCCACCCTTTTACTAGGCACAGTCCCCATCATCCCCCACAATTCGAGAAACAAACCCACCTCTACCCCCAAGACATGCATTAAGCCACCGCTCCCCCCATTCCCGCGAACGAAGGGCTAAATTCCATCTCGAAACCCACATTTTTATGCACATCCCGGGGGTCGCCGGAGTCCGGCCGCCGCCGCCGCCGCCGGAGCGGCGGTGGCGGCGGCGGCCGGCCCCCCGGGGTGCCATGGTCCCAGGGACGACATGTTGCATGGGGGTCTCGCATTGCCCATCCTGGCATACCCCAACCCCCATGCAACATGCCAGGGGGTGCCCCATGGCACCAAGGAACTAGCACCCCCCTAAAGAGCTTTACAGGCTTTTTCACTCCTGGCAGGAACGGACATGGTTTTTCGCCAGCCACCCCAAGTTTTTTTTGGTACCTAGAGATCGAATTTTTGAACGATTTTTTGCAGGCATACTTAGAAAAATGAGATCTTTTCCCGTGTGAAGTTTCAGAATTTTTGGACATGGGATGAATATTTTATGATTTTTTATGTACCGAAACTTTGCAAAAATCTAGAGAAATCCACGGTTGTCGGATTGGTCCGAAACTTCTTGGAGGCATTCCTAGAGTCCCCAATTGAATTGTCATAACATAAAATTGGAAATGGCACGAGTAGATTTTGCAAGGATCTCGTTTTTCACTCCGGCGTGCACGCTGACATGCCAGGATCAAATCTCGCAGGCTGCCAGGCGCCCATGGGCATGCCAGGATCAATTCTCGCAGGCTGCCAGGCGCCCATGGGCATGCCAGGCAGGGTCCTGGCACCCATGACACCCTGCCAGGCGCCCATGGCATGCTGCCAGGCCCCATGGGCAGCCCGCTGACACCCCCGTTGACATGCCATGGCACCCCACCCCGCCGGGCACCCAAAATTTTTTTTTCTCGGATTGCTCCGAAACTTTTTGGAGGTATTCCTAGGGTCCCCAAATGAGCTTTCATCAAATAAAATTGGAAATGGCACGAGTAGATTTTGCAAGGATCTCGTTTTTCCATCCAGCGTGCACGCTGACATGCCAGGATCAAATCTCGCAGGCTGCCAGGATCAAATCTCGCAGGGTGCCAGGCGCCCATGGGCATGCCAGGATCAATTCTCGCAGGCTGCCAGGCGCCCATGGGCATGCCAGGCAGGGTCCTGGCACCCATGACACCCTGCCAGGCGCCCATGGCATGCTGCCAGGCCCCATGGGCAGCCCGCTGACACCCCCGTTGACATGCCATGGCACCCCACCCCGCCGGGCACCCAAATTTTTTTTTTCTCGGATTGCTCCGAAACTTTTTGGAGGTATTCCTAGGGTCCCCAAATGAGCTTTCATCAAATAAAATTGGAAATGGCACGAGTAGATTTTGCAAGGATCTCGTTTTTCCATCCAGCGTGCACGCTGACATGCCAGGATCAAATCTCGCAGGCTGCCAGGATCAAATCTCGCAGGCTGCCAGGCGCCCATGGGCATGCCAGGATCAATTCTCGCAGGCTGCCAGGCGCCCATGGGCATGCCAGGCAGGGTCCTGGCACCCATGACACCCTGCCAGGCGCCCATGGCAAGCTGCCAGGCCCCATGGGCAGCCCGCTGACACCCCCGTTGACATGCCATGGCACCCCACCCCGCCGGGCACCCAAATTTTTTTTTCTCGGATTGCTCCGAAACTTTTTGGAGGTATTCCTAGGGTCCCCAAATGAGCTTTCATCAAATAAAATTGGAAATGGCACGAGTAGATTTTGCAAGGATCTCGTTTTTCCATCCAGCGTGCACGCTGACATGCCAGGATCAAATCTCGCAGGCTGCCAGGATCAAATCTCGCAGGCTGCCAGGCGCCCATGGGCATGCCAGGCAGGGTCCTGGCACCCATGACACCCTGCCAGGCGCCCATGGCATGCTGCCAGGCCCCATGGGCAGCCCGCTGACACCCCCGTTGACATGCCATGGCACCCCACCCCGCCGGGCATCTCGGATTTCTCCGAAACTTTTTGGAGGTATTCCTAGGGTCCCCAAATGAGCTTTCATCAAATAAAATTGGAAATGGCACGAGTAGATTTTGCAAGGATCTCGTTTTTCCATCCAGCGTGCACGCTGACATGCCAGGATCAAATCTCGCAGGCTGCCAGGATCAAATCTCGCAGGCTGCCAGGCGCCCATGGGCATGCCAGGATCAATTCTCGCAGGCTGCCAGGCGCCCATGGGCATGCCAGGCAGGGTCCTGGCACCCATGACACCCTGCCAGGCGCCCATGGCAAGCTGCCAGGCCCCATGGGCAGCCCGCTGACACCCCCGTTGACATGCCATGGCACCCCACCCCGCCGGGCACCCAAATTTTTTTTTCTCGGATTGCTCCGAAACTTTTTGGAGGTATTCCTAGGGTCCCCAAATGAGCTTTCATCAAATAAAATTGGAAATGGCACGAGTAGATTTTGCAAGGATCTCGTTTTTCCATCCAGCGTGCACGCTGACATGCCAGGATCAAATCTCGCAGGCTGCCAGGATCAAATCTCGCAGGCTGCCAGGCGCCCATGGGCATGCCAGGCAGGGTCCTGGCACCCATGACACCCTGCCAGGCGCCCATGGCATGCTGCCAGGCCCCATGGGCAGCCCGCTGACACCCCCGTTGACATGCCATGGCACCCCACCCCGCCGGGCACCCAAAATTTTTTTTTCTCGGATTGCTCCGAAACTTTTTGGAGGTATTCCTAGGGTCCCCAAATGAGCTTTCATCAAATAAAATTGGAAATGGCACGAGTAGATTTTGCAAGGATCTCGTTTTTCCATCCAGCGTGCACGCTGACATGCCAGGATCAAATCTCGCAGGCTGCCAGGATCAAATCTCGCAGGCTGCCAGGCGCCCATGGGCATGCCAGGATCAATTCTCGCAGGCTGCCAGGCGCCCATGGGCATGCCAGGCAGGGTCCTGGCACCCATGACACCCTCCCAGGCGCCCATGGCATGCTGCCAGGCCCAATGGGCAGCCCGCTGACACCCCCGTTGACATGCCATGGCACCCCACCCCGCCGGGCACCCAAATTTTTTTTTTCTCGGATTGCTCCGAAACTTTTTGGAGGTATTCCTAGGGTCCCCAAATGAGCTTTCATCAAATAAAATTGGAAATGGCACGAGTAGATTTTGCAAGGATCTCGTTTTTCCATCCAGCGTGCACGCTGACATGCCAGGATCAAATCTCGCAGGCTGCCAGGATCAAATCTCGCAGGCTGCCAGGCGCCCATGGGCATGCCAGGATCAATTCTCGCAGGCTGCCAGGCGCCCATGGGCATGCCAGGCAGGGTCCTGGCACCCATGACACCCTGCCAGGCGCCCATGGCAAGCTGCCAGGCCCCATGGGCAGCCCGCTGACACCCCCGTTGACATGCCATGGCACCCCACCCCGCCGGGCACCCAAATTTTTTTTTCTCGGATTGCTCCGAAACTTTTTGGAGGTATTCCTAGGGTCCCCAAATGAGCTTTCATCAAATAAAATTGGAAATGGCACGAGTAGATTTTGCAAGGATCTCGTTTTTCCATCCAGCGTGCACGCTGACATGCCAGGATCAAATCTCGCAGGCTGCCAGGATCAAATCTCGCAGGCTGCCAGGCGCCCATGGGCATGCCAGGCAGGGTCCTGGCACCCATGACACCCTGCCAGGCGCCCATGGCATGCTGCCAGGCCCCATGGGCAGCCCGCTGACACCCCCGTTGACATGCCATGGCACCCCACCCCGCCGGGCACCCAAAATTTTTTTTTCTCGGATTGCTCCGAAACTTTTTGGAGGTATTCCTAGGGTCCCCAAATGAGCTTTCATCAAATAAAATTGGAAATGGCACGAGTAGATTTTGCAAGGATCTCGTTTTTCCATCCAGCGTGCACGCTGACATGCCAGGATCAAATCTCGCAGGCTGCCAGGATCAAATCTCGCAGGCTGCCAGGCGCCCATGGGCATGCCAGGATCAATTCTCGCAGGCTGCCAGGCGCCCATGGGCATGCCAGGCAGGGTCCTGGCACCCATGACACCCTCCCAGGCGCCCATGGCATGCTGCCAGGCCCAATGGGCAGCCCGCTGACACCCCCGTTGACATGCCATGGCACCCCACCCCGCCGGGCACCCAAATTTTTTTTTTCTCGGATTGCTCCGAAACTTTTTGGAGGTATTCCTAGGGTCCCCAAATGAGCTTTCATCAAATAAAATTGGAAATGGCACGAGTAGATTTTGCAAGGATCTCGTTTTTCCATCCAGCGTGCACGCTGACATGCCAGGATCAAATCTCGCAGGCTGCCAGGATCAAATCTCGCAGGCTGCCAGGCGCCCATGGGCATGCCAGGATCAATTCTCGCAGGCTGCCAGGCGCCCATGGGCATGCCAGGCAGGGTCCTGGCACCCATGACACCCTGCCAGGCGCCCATGGCATGCTGCCAGGCCCCATGGGCAGCCCGCTGACACCCCCGTTGACATGCCATGGCACCCCACCCCGCCGGGCACCCAAAATTTTTTTTTCTCGGATTGCTCCGAAACTTTTTGGAGGTATTCCTAGGGTCCCCAAATGAGCTTTCATCAAATAAAATTGGAAATGGCACGAGTAGATTTTGCAAGGATCTCGTTTTTCCATCCAGCGTGCACGCTGACATGCCAGGATCAAATCTCGCAGGCTGCCAGGATCAAATCTCGCAGGCTGCCAGGCGCCCATGGGCATGCCAGGATCAAATCTCGCAGGCTGCCAGGCGCCCATGGGCATGCCAGGCAGGGTCCTGGCACCCATGACACCCTGCCAGGCGCCCATGGCATGCTGCCAGGCCCCATGGGCAGCCCGCTGACACCCCCGTTGACATGCCATGGCACCCCACCCCGCCGGGCACCCAAATTTTTTTTTTCTCGGATTGCTCCGAAACTTTTTGGAGGTATTCCTAGGGTCCCCAAATGAGCTTTCATCAAATAAAATTGGAAATGGCACGAGTAGATTTTGCAAGGATCTCGTTTTTCCATCCAGCGTGCACGCTGACATGCCAGGATCAAATCTCGCAGGCTGCCAGGATCAAATCTCGCAGGCTGCCAGGCGCCCATGGGCATGCCAGGATCAATTCTCGCAGGCTGCCAGGCGCCCATGGGCATGCCAGGCAGGGTCCTGGCACCCATGACACCCTGCCAGGCGCCCATGGCATGCTGCCAGGCCCCATGGGCAGCCCGCTGACACCCCCGTTGACATGCCATGGCACCCCACCCCGCCGGGCACCCAAATTTTTTTTTTCTCGGATTGCTCCGAAACTTTTTGGAGGTATTCCTAGGGTCCCCAAATGAGCTTTCATCAAATAAAATTGGAAATGGCACGAGTAGATTTTGCAAGGATCTCGTTTTTCCATCCAGCGTGCACGCTGACATGCCAGGATCAAATCTCGCAGGCTGCCAGGATCAAATCTCGCAGGCTGCCAGGCGCCCATGGGCATGCCAGGATCAATTCTCGCAGGCTGCCAGGCGCCCATGGGCATGCCAGGCAGGGTCCTGGCACCCATGACACCCTGCCAGGCGCCCATGGCATGCTGCCAGGCCCCATGGGCAGCCCGCTGACACCCCCGTTGACATGCCATGGCACCCCACCCCGCCGGGCACCCAAAATTTTTTTTTCTCGGATTGCTCCGAAACTTTTTGGAGGTATTCCTAGGGTCCCCAAATGAGCTTTCATCAAATAAAATTGGAAATGGCACGAGTAGATTTTGCAAGGATCTCGTTTTTCCATCCAGCGTGCACGCTGACATGCCAGGATCAAATCTCGCAGGCTGCCAGGATCAAATCTCGCAGGCTGCCAGGCGCCCATGGGCATGCCAGGATCAAATCTCGCAGGCTGCCAGGCGCCCATGGGCATGCCAGGCAGGGTCCTGGCACCCATGACACCCTGCCAGGCGCCCATGGCATGCTGCCAGGCCCCATGTGCAGCCCGCTGACACCCCCGTTGACATGCCATGGCACCCCACCCCGCCGGGCACCCAAATTTTTTTTTCTCGGATTGCTCCGAAACTTTTTGGAGGTATTCCTAGGGTCCCCAAATGAGCTTTCATCAAATAAAATTGGAAATGGCACGAGTAGATTTTGCAAGGATCTCGTTTTTCCATCCAGCGTGCACGTCGACACCCCCGCTGACATGCCATGGCACCCCGCCGGGCACCCAAATTTTTTTTTTCTCGGATCGCTCCGAAACTTTTTGGAGGCATTCCTAATGTCCCCAAATGAGCTTTCATCACATAAAATTGGAAATGGCACGGGTAGATTTTGCGAGGATCTCGTTTTTCCCTCCAGCGTGCACGTCGACACCCCCGCTGACATGCCATGGCACCCCGCCAGGCACCATGGGCAGCCCGCTGACATGCCATGGCACCCCACCAAGGACCATGGGCACCCCGCTGACATGCCACCGGAA
>JAYWLF010000041.1:247500-252500 GCA_037074535.1 Gleditsia sinensis
TGTGCATGATCGAAGCCCACTTTTTTTTTGCACACCCAAGGGCCGCGGGTGATTGGCCGAAGCCGCCCACCGGGATGCCATGACCGTAAAGGCTACAACGTGACCGTCTCGCAAAGCAAGCACATCACGCATCAAGGGGGGCCCCATGGCACCTCGTAGCCACCCCCCCGAAAAGTTGCAGACGAGTTGTTCTTGTCACCCAACATGCTTCGAACAATGCCTGTGTCCTTAAAAATATGAAACACAACCCATCATCGTCGCTGCGTCGAGAAACCGTCACGCCTCTACCCCCGAATGTGCATGATCGAAGCCCACTTTTTTTTTGCACACCCAAGGGCCGCGGGTGGTTGGCCGAAGCCGCCCACCGGGATGCCATGACCGTAAAGGCTACAACGTGACCGTCTCGCAAAGCAAGCACATCACGCATCAAGGGGGGCCCCATGGCACCTCGTAGCCGCCCCCCCGAAAAGTTGCAGACGAGTGGTTCTTGCCCCCCAACACGCTTCGAACAACGGTTGTGCACCCTTTTACCAGGCACAGTCCCCATCATCCTCCGCCCGTCGAGAAACCGTCACCCCTCTACCCCCGAATGTGCACTATCGAAGCCCACTTTTTTGTTTGCACACCCAGGGGCCGCGGGTGGTTGGCCGAAGCCGCCCACCAACAAGTCGCAGACGAGGTGGTCTCTCACCCCAACAAGCTTCAAACGATGGTTGTGCACCCGCCTAGGCACGTTACTCGGCTATATCGGTGCGCACCCCAACACCTCAGTCTATAAGACGCTTTTGGTGCCGAGGCTCGTGCACGCCCAACCTTTTACTAGGCACAGTCCCCACCGCATCCGCTCATCGAGGATTGATCCTACCCTCTACCCCCATGATGTGCTCGATCGAAGCCCACTAGTTTTTCGCACACCACGGAGGCCGCCGACAGATGGCCTAGGCCTCCTGCCGCGGTGCAATGGATTATCGCTACATCGAGCATCACTCCGAGGGGGGCTCCATTGCACCAATGTAGCTGCCCCCCCCTTCGGTCGCGAGCGAGGCGGGCTGGCTCCCCGACCTGCTTCGAACAACGGTTGTGCACCCGCCAAAGGCACGTTACTCGGGTATATCGGTGCGCACCCCAACACCTCAGTCTATAAGACGCTTTTGGTGCCGAGGCTCGTGCACGCCCACCCTTTTACTAGGCACAGTCCCCATCATCCCCCACAGTTCGAGAAACAAACCCACCTCTACCCCCATGATGTGCTCGATCGAAGCCCACTTGTTTTTCGCACACCACGGGGGCCGCCGGCGGATGGACTAGGCCACCCGCCGCGGTGCAATGGATTATCGCTACATGGAGCATCAATCCGAGGGGGGCTCCATTGCACCAATGTAGCTGCCCCCCTTCGGTGTCGCGAGCGAGGCGAGTTTGCCCCCCGACCTGCTTCAAACAACGGTTGTGCACCCGCCGATGGCACGTTACTCGGGTATATCGGTGCGCACCCCAACACCTCAGTCTATAAGACGCTTTTGGTGCCGAGGCTCGTGCACGCCCACCCTTTTACTAGGCACAGTCCCCATCATCCCCCACAATTCGAGAAACAAACCCACCTCTACCCCCAAGACATGCATTAAGCCACCGCTCCCCCCATTCCCGCGAACGAAGGGCTAAATTCCATCTCGAAACCCACATTTTTATGCACATCCCGGGGGTCGCCGGAGTCCGGCCGCCGCCGCCGCCGCCGGAGCGGCGGTGGCGGCGGCGGCCGGCCCCCCGGGGTGCCATGGTCCCAGGGACGACATGTTGCATGGGGGTCTCGCATTGCCCATCCTGGCATACCCCAACCCCCATGCAACATGCCAGGGGGTGCCCCATGGCACCAAGGAACTAGCACCCCCCTAAAGAGCTTTACAGGCTTTTTCACTCCTGGCAGGAACGGACATGGTTTTTCGCCAGCCACCCCAAGTTTTTTTTGGTACCTAGAGATCGAATTTTTGAACGATTTTTTGCAGGCATACTTAGAAAAATGAGATCTTTTCCCGTGTGAAGTTTCAGAATTTTTGGACATGGGATGAATATTTTATGATTTTTTATGTACCGAAACTTTGCAAAAATCTAGAGAAATCCACGGTTGTCGGATTGGTCCGAAACTTCTTGGAGGCATTCCTAGAGTCCCCAATTGAATTGTCATAACATAAAATTGGAAATGGCACGAGTAGATTTTGCAAGGATCTCGTTTTTCACTCCGGCGTGCACGCTGACATGCCAGGATCAAATCTCGCAGGCTGCCAGGCGCCCATGGGCATGCCAGGATCAATTCTCGCAGGCTGCCAGGCGCCCATGGGCATGCCAGGCAGGGTCCTGGCACCCATGACACCCTCCCAGGCGCCCATGGCATGCTGCCAGGCCCAATGGGCAGCCCGCTGACACCCCCGTTGACATGCCATGGCACCCCACCCCGCCGGGCACCCAAATTTTTTTTTTCTCGGATTGCTCCGAAACTTTTTGGAGGTATTCCTAGGGTCCCCAAATGAGCTTTCATCAAATAAAATTGGAAATGGCACGAGTAGATTTTGCAAGGATCTCGTTTTTCCATCCAGCGTGCACGCTGACATGCCAGGATCAAATCTCGCAGGCTGCCAGGATCAAATCTCGCAGGCTGCCAGGCGCCCATGGGCATGCCAGGATCAATTCTCGCAGGCTGCCAGGCGCCCATGGGCATGCCAGGCAGGGTCCTGGCACCCATGACACCCTGCCAGGCGCCCATGGCATGCTGCCAGGCCCCATGGGCAGCCCGCTGACACCCCCGTTGACATGCCATGGCACCCCACCCCGCCGGGCACCCAAAATTTTTTTTTCTCGGATTGCTCCGAAACTTTTTGGAGGTATTCCTAGGGTCCCCAAATGAGCTTTCATCAAATAAAATTGGAAATGGCACGAGTAGATTTTGCAAGGATCTCGTTTTTCCATCCAGCGTGCACGCTGACATGCCAGGATCAAATCTCGCAGGCTGCCAGGATCAAATCTCGCAGGCTGCCAGGCGCCCATGGGCATGCCAGGATCAATTCTCGCAGGCTGCCAGGCGCCCATGGGCATGCCAGGCAGGGTCCTGGCACCCATGACACCCTGCCAGGCGCCCATGGCATGCTGCCAGGCCCCATGGGCAGCCCGCTGACACCCCCGTTGACATGCCATGGCACCCCACCCCGCCGGGCACCCAAAATTTTTTTTTCTCGGATTGCTCCGAAACTTTTTGGAGGTATTCCTAGGGTCCCCAAATGAGCTTTCATCAAATAAAATTGGAAATGGCACGAGTAGATTTTGCAAGGATCTCGTTTTTCCATCCAGCGTGCACGCTGACATGCCAGGATCAAATCTCGCAGGCTGCCAGGATCAAATCTCGCAGGCTGCCAGGCGCCCATGGGCATGCCAGGATCAATTCTCGCAGGCTGCCAGGCGCCCATGGGCATGCCAGGCAGGGTCCTGGCACCCATGACACCCTGCCAGGCGCCCATGGCATGCTGCCAGGCCCCATGGGCAGCCCGCTGACACCCCCGTTGACATGCCATGGCACCCCACCCCGCCGGGCACCCAAATTTTTTTTTCTCGGATTGCTCCGAAACTTTTTGGAGGTATTCCTAGGGTCCCCAAATGAGCTTTCATCAAATAAAATTGGAAATGGCACGAGTAGATTTTGCAAGGATCTCGTTTTTCCATCCAGCGTGCACGCTGACATGCCAGGATCAAATCTCGCAGGCTGCCAGGATCAAATCTCGCAGGCTGCCAGGCGCCCATGGGCATGCCAGGATCAATTCTCGCAGGCTGCCAGGCGCCCATGGGCATGCCAGGCAGGGTCCTGGCACCCATGACACCCTGCCAGGCGCCCATGGCATGCTGCCAGGCCCCATGGGCAGCCCGCTGACACCCCCGTTGACATGCCATGGCACCCCACCCCGCCGGGCACCCAAAATTTTTTTTTCTCGGATTGCTCCGAAACTTTTTGGAGGTATTCCTAGGGTCCCCAAATGAGCTTTCATCAAATAAAATTGGAAATGGCACGAGTAGATTTTGCAAGGATCTCGTTTTTCCATCCAGCGTGCACGCTGACATGCCAGGATCAAATCTCGCAGGCTGCCAGGATCAAATCTCGCAGGCTGCCAGGCGCCCATGGGCATGCCAGGATCAAATCTCGCAGGCTGCCAGGCGCCCATGGGCATGCCAGGCAGGGTCCTGGCACCCATGACACCCTGCCAGGCGCCCACGGCATGCTGCCAGGCCCCATGGGCAGCCCGCTGACACCCCCGTTGACATGCCATGGCACCCCACCCCGCCGGGCACCCAAATTTTTTTTTTCTCGGATTGCTCCGAAACTTTTTGGAGGTATTCCTAGGGTCCCCAAATGAGCTTTCATCAAATAAAATTGGAAATGGCACGAGTAGATTTTGCAAGGATCTCGTTTTTCCATCCAGCGTGCACGCTGACATGCCAGGATCAAATCTCGCAGGCTGCCAGGATCAAATCTCGCAGGCTGCCAGGCGCCCATGGGCATGCCAGGATCAATTCTCGCAGGCTGCCAGGCGCCCATGGGCATGCCAGGCAGGGTCCTGGCACCCATGACACCCTGCCAGGCGCCCATGGCATGCTGCCAGGCCCCATGGGCAGCCCGCTGACACCCCCGTTGACATGCCATGGCACCCCACCCCGCCGGGCACCCAAAATTTTTTTTTCTCGGATTGCTCCGAAACTTTTTGGAGGTATTCCTAGGGTCCCCAAATGAGCTTTCATCAAATAAAATTGGAAATGGCACGAGTAGATTTTGCAAGGATCTCGTTTTTCCATCCAGCGTGCACGCTGACATGCCAGGATCAAATCTCGCAGGCTGCCAGGCGCCCATGGGCATGCCAGGATCAATTCTCGCAGGCTGCCAGGCGCCCATGGGCATGCCAGGCAGGGTCCTGGCACCCATGACACCCTGCCAGGCGCCCATGGCATGCTGCCAGGCCCCATGGGCA
>JAYWLF010000041.1:262500-267500 GCA_037074535.1 Gleditsia sinensis
CGCAAAGCAAGCACATCACGCATCAAGGGGGGCCCCATGGCACCTCGTAGCCGCCCCCCCGAAAAGTTGCAGACGAGTGGTTCTTGCCCCCCAACACGCTTCGAACAACGGTTGTGCACCCTTTTACCAGGCACAGTCCCCATCATCCTCCGCCCGTCGAGAAACCGTCACCCCTCTACCCCCGAATGTGCATGATCGAAGCCCACTTTTTTGTTTGCACACCCAGGGGCCGCGGGTGGTTGGCCGAAGCCGCCCACCTGGATGCCATGACCGTGAAGGCTACAACGTGACCGTCTCGCAAAGCAAGCACATCACGCATCAAGGGGGGCCCCATGGCACCTCGTAGCCGCCCCCCCGAAAAGTTGCAGACGAGTTGTTCTTGTCACCCAACATGCTTCGAACAATGCCTGTGTCCTTAAAAATATGAAACACAACCCATCATCGTCGCTGCGTCGAGAAACCGTCACGCCTCTACCCCCGAATGTGCATGATCGAAGCCCACTTTTTTTTTGCACACCCAAGGGCCGCGGGTGATTGGCCGAAGCCGCCCACCGGGATGCCATGACCGTAAAGGCTACAACGTGACCGTCTCGCAAAGCAAGCACATCACGCATCAAGGGGGGCCCCATGGCACCTCGTAGCCGCCCCCCCGAAAAGTTGCAGACGAGTTGTTCTTGTCACCCAACATGCTTCGAACAATGCCTGTGTCCTTAAAAATATGAAACACAACCCATCATCGTCGCTGCGTCGAGAAACCGTCACGCCTCTACCCCCGAATGTGCATGATCGAAGCCCACTTTTTTTTTGCACACCCAAGGGCCGCGGGTGGTTGGCCGAAGCCGCCCACCGGGATGCCATGACCGTAAAGGCTACAACGTGACCGTCTCGCAAAGCAAGCACATCACGCATCAAGGGGGGCCCCATGGCACCTCGTAGCCGCCCCCCCGAAAAGTTGCAGACGAGTGGTTCTTGCCCCCCAACACGCTTCGAACAACGGTTGTGCACCCTTTTACCAGGCACAGTCCCCATCATCCTCCGCCCGTCGAGAAACCGTCACCCCTCTACCCCCGAATGTGCGTGATCGAAGCCCACTTTTTTGTTTGCACACCCAGGGGCCGCGGGTGGTTGGCCGAAGCCGCCCACCTGGATGCCATGACCGTGAAGGCTACAACGTGACCGTCTCGCAAAGCAAGCACATCACGCATCAAGGGGGGCCCCATGGCACCTCGTAGCCGCCCCCCCGAAAAGTTGCAGACGAGTTGTTCTTGTCCCCCAACATGCTTCGAACAATGCCTGTGTCCTTAAAAATATGAAACACAACCCATCATCGTCGCTGCGTCGAGAAACCGTCACGCCTCTACCCCCGAATGTGCATGATCGAAGCCCACTTTTTTGTTTGCACACCCAGGGGCCGCGGGTGGTTGGCCGAAGCCGCCCACCTGGATGCCATGACCGTGAAGGCTACAACGTGACCGTCTCGCAAAGCAAGCACATCACGCATCAAGGGGGGCCCCATGGCACCTCGTAGCCGCCCCCCCGAAAAGTTGCAGACGAGTTGTTCTTGTCCCCCAACATGCTTCGAACAATGCCTGTGTCCTTAAAAATATGAAACACAACCCATCATCGTCGCTGCGTCGAGAAACCGTCACGCCTCTACCCCCGAATGTGCATGATCGAAGCCCACTTTTTTGTTTGCACACCCAGGGGCCGCGGGTGGTTGGCCGAAGCCGCCCACCGGGATGCCATGACCGTAAAGGCTACAACGTGACCGTCTCGCAAAGCAAGCACATCACGCATCAAGGGGGGCCCCATGGCACCTCGTAGCCGCCCCCCCGAAAAGTTGCAGACGAGTGGTTCTTGCCCCCCAACACGCTTCGAACAACGGTTGTGCACCCTTTTACCAGGCACAGTCCCCATCATCCTCCGCCCGTCGAGATACCGTCACCCCTCTACCCCCGAATGTGCACTATCGAAGCCCACTTTTTTGTTTGCACACCCAGGGGCCGCGGGTGGTTGGCCGAAGCCGCCCACCAACAAGTCGCAGACGAGGTGGTCTCTCACCCCAACAAGCTTCAAACGATGGTTGTGCACCCGCCTAGGCACGTTACTCGGCTATATCGGTGCGCACCCCAACACCTCAGTCTATAAGACGCTTTTGGTGCCGAGGCTCGTGCACGCCCAACCTTTTACTAGGCACAGTCCCCACCGCATCCGCTCATCGAGGATTGATCCTACCCTCTACCCCCATGATGTGCTCGATCGAAGCCCACTAGTTTTTCGCACACCACGGAGGCCGCCGACAGATGGCCTAGGCCTCCTGCCGCGGTGCAATGGATTATCGCTACATCGAGCATCACTCCGAGGGGGGCTCCATTGCACCAATGTAGCTGCCCCCCCCTTCGGTCGCGAGCGAGGCGGGCTGGCTCCCCGACCTGCTTCGAACAACGGTTGTGCACCCGCCAAAGGCACGTTACTCGGGTATATCGGTGCGCACCCCAACACCTCAGTCTATAAGACGCTTTTGGTGCCGAGGCTCGTGCACGCCCACCCTTTTACTAGGCACAGTCCCCATCATCCCCCACAGTTCGAGAAACAAACCCACCTCTACCCCCATGATGTGCTCGATCGAAGCCCACTTGTTTTTCGCACACCACGGGGGCCGCCGGCGGATGGACTAGGCCACCCGCCGCGGTGCAATGGATTATCGCTACATGGAGCATCAATCCGAGGGGGGCTCCATTGCACCAATGTAGCTGCCCCCCTTCGGTGTCGCGAGCGAGGCGAGTTTGCCCCCCGACCTGCTTCAAACAACGGTTGTGCACCCGCCGATGGCACGTTACTCGGGTATATCGGTGCGCACCCCAACACCTCAGTCTATAAGACGCTTTTGGTGCCGAGGCTCGTGCACGCCCACCCTTTTACTAGGCACAGTCCCCATCATCCCCCACAATTCGAGAAACAAACCCACCTCTACCCCCAAGACATGCATTAAGCCACCGCTCCCCCCATTCCCGCGAACGAAGGGCTAAATTCCATCTCGAAACCCACATTTTTATGCACATCCCGGGGGTCGCCGGAGTCCGGCCGCCGCCGCCGGAGCGGCGGTGGCGGCGGCGGCCGGCCCCCCGGGGTGCCATGGTCCCAGGGACGACATGTTGCATGGGGGTCTCGCATTGCCCATCCTGGCATACCCCAACCCCCATGCAACATGCCAGGGGGTGCCCCATGGCACCAAGGAACTAGCACCCCCCTAAAGAGCTTTACAGGCTTTTTCACTCCTGGCAGGAACGGACATGGTTTTTCGCCAGCCACCCCAAGTTTTTTTTGGTACCTAGAGATCGAATTTTTGAACGATTTTTTGCAGGCATACTTAGAAAAATGAGATCTTTTCCCGTGTGAAGTTTCAGAATTTTTGGACATGGGATGAATATTTTATGATTTTTTATGTACCGAAACTTTGCAAAAATCTAGAGAAATCCACGGTTGTCGGATTGGTCCGAAACTTCTTGGAGGCATTCCTAGAGTCCCCAATTGAATTGTCATAACATAAAATTGGAAATGGCACGAGTAGATTTTGCAAGGATCTCGTTTTTCACTCCGGCGTGCACGCTGACATGCCAGGATCAAATCTCGCAGGCTGCCAGGCGCCCATGGGCATGCCAGGATCAATTCTCGCAGGCTGCCAGGCGCCCATGGGCATGCCAGGCAGGGTCCTGGCACCCATGACACCCTCCCAGGCGCCCATGGCATGCTGCCAGGCCCAATGGGCAGCCCGCTGACACCCCCGTTGACATGCCATGGCACCCCACCCCGCCGGGCACCCAAATTTTTTTTTTCTCGGATTGCTCCGAAACTTTTTGGAGGTATTCCTAGGGTCCCCAAATGAGCTTTCATCAAATAAAATTGGAAATGGCACGAGTAGATTTTGCAAGGATCTCGTTTTTCCATCCAGCGTGCACGCTGACATGCCAGGATCAAATCTCGCAGGCTGCCAGGATCAAATCTCGCAGGCTGCCAGGCGCCCATGGGCATGCCAGGATCAATTCTCGCAGGCTGCCAGGCGCCCATGGGCATGCCAGGCAGGGTCCTGGCACCCATGACACCCTGCCAGGCGCCCATGGCATGCTGCCAGGCCCCATGGGCAGCCCGCTGACACCCCCGTTGACATGCCATGGCACCCCACCCCGCCGGGCACCCAAAATTTTTTTTTCTCGGATTGCTCCGAAACTTTTTGGAGGTATTCCTAGGGTCCCCAAATGAGCTTTGATCAAATAAAATTGGAAATGGCACGAGTAGATTTTGCAAGGATCTCGTTTTTCCATCCAGCGTGCACGCTGACATGCCAGGATCAAATCTCGCAGGCTGCCAGGATCAAATCTCGCAGGCTGCCAGGCGCCCATGGGCATGCCAGGATCAATTCTCGCAGGCTGCCAGGCGCCCATGGGCATGCCAGGCAGGGTCCTGGCACCCATGACACCCTGCCAGGCGCCCATGGCATGCTGCCAGGCCCCATGGGCAGCCCGCTGACACCCCCGTTGACATGCCATGGCACCCCACCCCGCCGGGCACCCAAATTTTTTTTTCTCGGATTGCTCCGAAACTTTTTGGAGGTATTCCTAGGGTCCCCAAATGAGCTTTCATCAAATAAAATTGGAAATGGCACGAGTAGATTTTGCAAGGATCTCGTTTTTCCATCCAGCGTGCACGTCGACACCCCCGCTGACATGCCATGGCACCCCGCCGGGCACCCAAATTTTTTTTTTCTCGGATCGCTCCGAAACTTTTTGGAGGCATTCCTAATGTCCCCAAATGAGCTTTCATCACATAAAATTGGAAATGGCACGGGTAGATTTTGCGAGGATCTCGTTTTTCCCTCCAGCGTGCACGTCGACACCCCCGCTGACATGCCATGGCACCCCGCCAGGCACCATGGGCAGCCCGCTGACATGCCATGGCACCCCACCAAGGACCATGGGCACCCCGCTGACATGCCACCGGAA
>JAYWLF010000041.1:277500-282500 GCA_037074535.1 Gleditsia sinensis
TGTGCATGATCGAAGCCCACTTTTTTTTTGCACACCCAAGGGCCGCGGGTGGTTGGCCGAAGCCGCCCACCGGGATGCCATGACCGTAAAGGCTACAACGTGACCGTCTCGCAAAGCAAGCACATCACGCATCAAGGGGGGCCCCATGGCACCTCGTAGCCGCCCCCCCGAAAAGTTGCAGACGAGTGGTTCTTGCCCCCCAACACGCTTCGAACAACGGTTGTGCACCCTTTTACCAGGCACAGTCCCCATCATCCTCCGCCCGTCGAGAAACCGTCACCCCTCTACCCCCGAATGTGCGTGATCGAAGCCCACTTTTTTGTTTGCACACCCAGGGGCCGCGGGTGGTTGGCCGAAGCCGCCCACCTGGATGCCATGACCGTGAAGGCTACAACGTGACCGTCTCGCAAAGCAAGCACATCACGCATCAAGGGGGGCCCCATGGCACCTCGTAGCCGCCCCCCCGAAAAGTTGCAGACGAGTTGTTCTTGTCCCCCAACATGCTTCGAACAATGCCTGTGTCCTTAAAAATATGAAACACAACCCATCATCGTCGCTGCGTCGAGAAACCGTCACGCCTCTACCCCCGAATGTGCATGATCGAAGCCCACTTTTTTGTTTGCACACCCAGGGGCCGCGGGTGGTTGGCCGAAGCCGCCCACCGGGATGCCATGACCGTAAAGGCTACAACGTGACCGTCTCGCAAAGCAAGCACATCACGCATCAAGGGGGGCCCCATGGCACCTCGTAGCCGCCCCCCCGAAAAGTTGCAGACGAGTGGTTCTTGCCCCCCAACACGCTTCGAACAACGGTTGTGCACCCTTTTACCAGGCACAGTCCCCATCATCCTCCGCCCGTCGAGATACCGTCACCCCTCTACCCCCGAATGTGCACTATCGAAGCCCACTTTTTTGTTTGCACACCCAGGGGCCGCGGGTGGTTGGCCGAAGCCGCCCACCAACAAGTCGCAGACGAGGTGGTCTCTCACCCCAACAAGCTTCAAACGATGGTTGTGCACCCGCCTAGGCACGTTACTCGGCTATATCGGTGCGCACCCCAACACCTCAGTCTATAAGACGCTTTTGGTGCCGAGGCTCGTGCACGCCCAACCTTTTACTAGGCACAGTCCCCACCGCATCCGCTCATCGAGGATTGATCCTACCCTCTACCCCCATGATGTGCTCGATCGAAGCCCACTAGTTTTTCGCACACCACGGAGGCCGCCGACAGATGGCCTAGGCCTCCTGCCGCGGTGCAATGGATTATCGCTACATCGAGCATCACTCCGAGGGGGGCTCCATTGCACCAATGTAGCTGCCCCCCCCTTCGGTCGCGAGCGAGGCGGGCTTGCTCCCCGACCTGCTTCGAACAACGGTTGTGCACCCGCCAAAGGCACGTTACTCGGGTATATCGGTGCGCACCCCAACACCTCAGTCTATAAGACGCTTTTGGTGCCGAGGCTCGTGCACGCCCACCCTTTTACTAGGCACAGTCCCCATCATCCCCCACAGTTCGAGAAACAAACCCACCTCTACCCCCATGATGTGCTCGATCGAAGCCCACTTGTTTTTCGCACACCACGGGGGCCGCCGGCGGATGGACTAGGCCACCCGCCGCGGTGCAATGGATTATCGCTACATGGAGCATCAATCCGAGGGGGGCTCCATTGCACCAATGTAGCTGCCCCCCTTCGGTGTCGCGAGCGAGGCGAGTTTGCCCCCCGACCTGCTTCAAACAACGGTTGTGCACCCGCCGATGGCACGTTACTCGGGTATATCGGTGCGCACCCCAACACCTCAGTCTATAAGACGCTTTTGGTGCCGAGGCTCGTGCACGCCCACCCTTTTACTAGGCACAGTCCCCATCATCCCCCACAATTCGAGAAACAAACCCACCTCTACCCCCAAGACATGCATTAAGCCACCGCTCCCCCCATTCCCGCGAACGAAGGGCTAAATTCCATCTCGAAACCCACATTTTTATGCACATCCCGGGGGTCGCCGGAGTCCGGCCGCCGCCGCCGGAGCGGCGGTGGCGGCGGCGGCCGGCCCCCCGGGGTGCCATGGTCCCAGGGACGACATGTTGCATGGGGGTCTCGCATTGCCCATCCTGGCATACCCCAACCCCCATGCAACATGCCAGGGGGTGCCCCATGGCACCAAGGAACTAGCACCCCCCTAAAGAGCTTTACAGGCTTTTTCACTCCTGGCAGGAACGGACATGGTTTTTCGCCAGCCACCCCAAGTTTTTTTTGGTACCTAGAGATCGAATTTTTGAACGATTTTTTGCAGGCATACTTAGAAAAATGAGATCTTTTCCCGTGTGAAGTTTCAGAATTTTTGGACATGGGATGAATATTTTATGATTTTTTATGTACCGAAACTTTGCAAAAATCTAGAGAAATCCACGGTTGTCGGATTGGTCCGAAACTTCTTGGAGGCATTCCTAGAGTCCCCAATTGAATTGTCATAACATAAAATTGGAAATGGCACGAGTAGATTTTGCAAGGATCTCGTTTTTCACTCCGGCGTGCACGCTGACATGCCAGGATCAAATCTCGCAGGCTGCCAGGCGCCCATGGGCATGCCAGGATCAATTCTCGCAGGCTGCCAGGCGCCCATGGGCATGCCAGGCAGGGTCCTGGCACCCATGACACCCTCCCAGGCGCCCATGGCATGCTGCCAGGCCCAATGGGCAGCCCGCTGACACCCCCGTTGACATGCCATGGCACCCCACCCCGCCGGGCACCCAAATTTTTTTTTTCTCGGATTGCTCCGAAACTTTTTGGAGGTATTCCTAGGGTCCCCAAATGAGCTTTCATCAAATAAAATTGGAAATGGCACGAGTAGATTTTGCAAGGATCTCGTTTTTCCATCCAGCGTGCACGCTGACATGCCAGGATCAAATCTCGCAGGCTGCCAGGATCAAATCTCGCAGGCTGCCAGGCGCCCATGGGCATGCCAGGATCAATTCTCGCAGGCTGCCAGGCGCCCATGGGCATGCCAGGCAGGGTCCTGGCACCCATGACACCCTGCCAGGCGCCCATGGCATGCTGCCAGGCCCCATGGGCAGCCCGCTGACACCCCCGTTGACATGCCATGGCACCCCACCCCGCCGGGCACCCAAAATTTTTTTTTCTCGGATTGCTCCGAAACTTTTTGGAGGTATTCCTAGGGTCCCCAAATGAGCTTTCATCAAATAAAATTGGAAATGGCACGAGTAGATTTTGCAAGGATCTCGTTTTTCCATCCAGCGTGCACGCTGACATGCCAGGATCAAATCTCGCAGGCTGCCAGGATCAAATCTCGCAGGCTGCCAGGCGCCCATGGGCATGCCAGGATCAATTCTCGCAGGCTGCCAGGCGCCCATGGGCATGCCAGGCAGGGTCCTGGCACCCATGACACCCTGCCAGGCGCCCATGGCATGCTGCCAGGCCCCATGGGCAGCCCGCTGACACCCCCGTTGACATGCCATGGCACCCCACCCCGCCGGGCACCCAAATTTTTTTTTCTCGGATTGCTCCGAAACTTTTTGGAGGTATTCCTAGGGTCCCCAAATGAGCTTTCATCAAATAAAATTGGAAATGGCACGAGTAGATTTTGCAAGGATCTCGTTTTTCCATCCAGCGTGCACGTCGACACCCCCGCTGACATGCCATGGCACCCCGCCGGGCACCCAAATTTTTTTTTTCTCGGATCGCTCCGAAACTTTTTGGAGGCATTCCTAATGTCCCCAAATGAGCTTTCATCACATAAAATTGGAAATGGCACGGGTAGATTTTGCGAGGATCTCGTTTTTCCCTCCAGCGTGCACGTCGACACCCCCGCTGACATGCCATGGCACCCCGCCAGGCACCATGGGCAGCCCGCTGACATGCCATGGCACCCCACCAAGGACCATGGGCACCCCGCTGACATGCCACCGGAAGTCCGCTGACATGCCATGGCACCATGCCGAGACCCATGGGGAGTCCGCGGACATGTCATGTGCAGCACACTTGGGCACCTCGTAAATTCAACCTCAACTTGAACTTTATGGTGAATATGGGGAGGGAGCACGTTGGGGAGGGACCGTTCAAGCATGACAACGGCAGCACTTGGGCATCCCGAAGGCATGGCCTTGCACGGTGCCATTCGCGATGGGCAGCGCACTTGGGCACCTCGTAAATTCAACCTCAAGTTGAACCTTATGATAAATTTCGGGAGGGACCGTTCAAGCATGACAACGGCGGCACTTGGGCATCCCGTAGGCATGGCCTTGCACGGTGCCATTCGCGATGGGCAGCACACTTGGGCAACTCGTAAATTCAACCTCGAGTTGAACCTTAGGATAAATATCGAGAGGGACCACGTGGGGGAGGGACTGTTCAAGCCGTGCGACGCCGGCACGCTGTCTCTTAGCATGGGCATCCCGCAGGCTTGTCGTTGCACGCTGCAGGACGCAACGGCAGCCGAGTCGGGCACCTTGTTAATCCTACCCAAAGTTGGGTTTTATGATAAATATCGGGAGGCACCAAGTGGGGGAGGGACGGATCGAGGGGGGCGACGCCGTCATGCCGTCTGGCAGCATTGGCATCCGGCCGTCACGGCACGGGCGGCACCCTGTAAACTGGATTTCCCGATCGATAAATATGGGGACGGGGAGACACGGAGGCGGGGCACCGTTTGGGAGCATCGCACACGCGCACGTGCCTCGTGCTGAGTGCCGAGTGCCGAGTCTTTTGATAAGTAAATATTTATACGCGCGTCGCGAAGGGCACCTTTCCCGATCGATAAATACGGGGACGGGGAGAAACGGAGGCGGGGCACCGTTTGGGAGCATCGCACACGCGCACGTGCCTCGTGCTGAGTGCCGAGTGCCGAGTCTTTTGATAAGTAAATATTTATATACGCGTCGCGAAGGCCACCTTTTTTGATCCCGACGACCCCCGCCGGTGGCCGGCGACGCCCCTCCCCCGGGGGTGCCGCGGTCTGGACCCTGTGCATCTCGATGGGGCACGG
>JAYWLF010000042.1:5000-12500 GCA_037074535.1 Gleditsia sinensis
TCGAACAACGGTTGTGCACCCTTTTACCAGGCACAGTCCCCATCATCCTCCGCCCGTCGAGAAACCGTCACCCCTCTACCCCCGAATGTGCATGATCGAAGCCCACTTTTTTGTTTGCACACCCAGGGGCCGCGGGTGGTTGGCCGAAGCCGCCCACCTGGATGCCATGACCGTGAAGGCTACAACGTGACCGTCTCGCAAAGCAAGCACATCACGCATCAAGGGGGGCCCCATGGCACCTCGTAGCCGCCCCCCCGAAAAGTTGCAGACGAGTTGTTCTTGTCACCCAACATGCTTCGAACAATGCCTGTGTCCTTAAAAATATGAAACACAACCCATCATCGTCGCTGCGTCGAGAAACCGTCACGCCTCTACCCCCGAATGTGCATGATCGAAGCCCACTTTTTTTTTGCACACCCAAGGGCCGCGGGTGGTTGGCCGAAGCCGCCCACCGGGATGCCATGACCGTAAAGGCTACAACGTGACCGTCTCGCAAAGCAAGCACATCACGCATCAAGGGGGGCCCCATGGCACCTCGTAGCCGCCCCCCCGAAAAGTTGCAGACGAGTGGTTCTTGCCCCCCAACACGCTTCGAACAACGGTTGTGCACCCTTTTACCAGGCACAGTCCCCATCATCCTCCGCCCGTCGAGAAACCGTCACCCCTCTACCCCCGAATGTGCGTGATCGAAGCCCACTTTTTTGTTTGCACACCCAGGGGCCGCGGGTGGTTGGCCGAAGCCGCCCACCTGGATGCCATGACCGTGAAGGCTACAACGTGACCGTCTCGCAAAGCAAGCACATCACGCATCAAGGGGGGCCCCATGGCACCTCGTAGCCGCCCCCCCGAAAAGTTGCAGACGAGTTGTTCTTGTCCCCCAACATGCTTCGAACAATGCCTGTGTCCTTAAAAATATGAAACACAACCCATCATCGTCGCTGCGTCGAGAAACCGCCACGCCTCTACCCCCGAATGTGCATGATCGAAGCCCACTTTTTTGTTTGCACAACCAGGGGCCGCGGGTGGTTGGCCGAAGCCGCCCACCGGGATGCCATGACCGTAAAGGCTACAACGTGACCGTCTCGCAAAGCAAGCACATCACGCATCAAGGGGGGCCCCATGGCACCTCGTAGCCGCCCCCCCGAAAAGTTGCAGACGAGTGGTTCTTGCCCCCCAACACGCTTCGAACAACGGTTGTGCACCCTTTTACCAGGCACAGTCCCCATCATCCTCCGCCCGTCGAGATACCGTCACCCCTCTACCCCCGAATGTGCACTATCGAAGCCCACTTTTTTGTTTGCACACCCAGGGGCCGCGGGTGGTTGGCCGAAGCCGCCCACCAACAAGTCGCAGACGAGGTGGTCTCTCACCCCAACAAGCTTCAAACGATGGTTGTGCACCCGCCTAGGCACGTTACTCGGCTATATCGGTGCGCACCCCAACACCTCAGTCTATAAGACGCTTTTGGTGCCGAGGCTCGTGCACGCCCAACCTTTTACTAGGCACAGTCCCCACCGCATCCGCTCATCGAGGATTGATCCTACCCTCTACCCCCATGATGTGCTCGATCGAAGCCCACTAGTTTTTCGCACACCACGGAGGCCGCCGACAGATGGCCTAGGCCTCCTGCCGCGGTGCAATGGATTATCGCTACATCGAGCATCACTCCGAGGGGGGCTCCATTGCACCAATGTAGCTGCCCCCCCCTTCGGTCGCGAGCGAGGCGGGTTTGCTCCCCGACCTGCTTCGAACAACGGTTGTGCACCCGCCAAAGGCACGTTACTCGGGTATATCGGTGCGCACCCCAACACCTCAGTCTATAAGACGCTTTTGGTGCCGAGGCTCGTGCACGCCCACCCTTTTACTAGGCACAGTCCCCATCATCCCCCACAGTTCGAGAAACAAACCCACCTCTACCCCCATGATGTGCTCGATCGAAGCCCACTTGTTTTTCGCACACCACGGGGGCCGCCGGCGGATGGACTAGGCCACCCGCCGCGGTGCAATGGATTATCGCTACATGGAGCATCAATCCGAGGGGGGCTCCATTGCACCAATGTAGCTGCCCCCCTTCGGTGTCGCGAGCGAGGCGAGTTTGCCCCCCGACCTGCTTCGAACAACGGTTGTGCACCCGCCGATGGCACGTTACTCGGGTATATCGGTGCGCACCCCAACACCTCAGTCTATAAGACGCTTTTGGTGCCGAGGCTCGTGCACGCCCACCCTTTTACTAGGCACAGTCCCCATCATCCCCCACAATTCGAGAAACAAACCCACCTCTACCCCCAAGACATGCATTAAGCCACCGCTCCCCCCATTCCCGCGAACGAAGGGCTAAATTCCATCTCGAAACCCACATTTTTATGCACATCCCGGGGGTCGCCGGAGTCCGGCCGCCGCCGCCGCCGCCGCCGGAGCGGCGGTGGCGGCGGCGGCCGGCCCCCCGGGGTGCCATGGTCCCAGGGACGACATGTTGCATGGGGGTCTCGCATTGCCCATCCTGGCATACCCCAACCCCCATGCAACATGCCAGGGGGTGCCCCATGGCACCAAGGAACTAGCACCCCCCTAAAGAGCTTTACAGGCTTTTTCACTCCTGGCAGGAACGGACATGGTTTTTCGCCAGCCACCCCAAGTTTTTTTTGGTACCTAGAGATCGAATTTTTGCACGATTTTTTGCAGGCATACTTAGAAAAATGAGATCTTTTCCCGTGTGAAGTTTCAGAATTTTTGGACATGGGATGAATATTTTATGATTTTTTATGTACCGAAACTTTGCAAAAATCTAGAGAAATCCACGGTTGTCGGATTGGTCCGAAACTTCTTGGAGGCATTCCTAGATTCCCCAATTGAATTGTCATAACATAAAATTGGAAATGGCACGAGTAGATTTTGCAAGGATCTCGTTTTTCACTCCGGCGTGCACGCTGACATGCCAGGATCAAATCTCGCAGGCTGCCAGGCGCCCATGGGCATGCCAGGATCAATTCTCGCAGGCTGCCAGGCGCCCATGGGCATGCCAGGCAGGGTCCTGACACCCATGACACCCTGCCAGGCGCCCATGGCATGCTGCCAGGCCCCATGGGCAGCCCGCTGACACCCCCGTTGACATGCCATGGCACCCCACCCCGCCGGGCACCCAAATTTTTTTTTTCTCGGATTGCTCCGAAACTTTTTGGAGGCATTCCTAGGGTCACCAAATGAGCTTTCATCAAATAAAATTGGAAATGGCACGAGTAGATTTTGCAAGGATCTCCTTTTTCCATCCAGCGTGCACGTCGACACCCCCGCTGACATGCCATGACACCCCGCCGGGCACCCAAATTTTTTTTTTCTCGGATTGCTCCCAAACTTTTTGGAGGCATTCCTAGGGTCCCCAAATGAGCTTTCATCAAATAAAATTGGAAATGGCACGAGTAGATTTTGCAAGGATCTCGTTTTTCACTCCGGCGTGCACGCTGACATGCCAGGATCAAATCTCGCAGGCTGCCAGGATCAAATCTCGCAGGCTGCCAGGCGCCCATGGGCATGCCAGGATCAATTCTCGCAGGCTGCCAGGCACCCATGGGCATGCCAGGCAGGGTCCTGGCACCCATGACACCCTGCCAGGCCCCATGGGCAGCCCGCTGACACCCCCGTTGACATGCCATGGCACCCCACCCCGCCGGGCACCCAAATTTTTTTTTTCTCGGATTGCTCCGAAACTTTTTGGAGGTATTCCTAGGGTCCCCAAATGAGCTTTCATCAAATAAAATTGGAAATGGCACGAGTAGATTTTGCAAGGATCTCGTTTTTCCATCCAGCGTGCACGTCGACACCCCCGCTGACATGCCATGGCACCCCGCCGGGCACCCAAATTTTTTTTTTCTCGGATTGCTCCCAAACTTTTTGGAGGCATTCCTAGGGTCCCCAAATGAGCTTTCATCAAATAAAATTGGAAATGGCACGAGTAGATTTTGCAAGGATCTCGTTTTTCACTCCGGCGTGCACGCTGACATGCCAGGATCAAATCTCGCAGGCTGCCAGGATCAAATCTCGCAGGCTGCCAGGCGCCCATGGGCATGCCAGGATCAATTCTCGCAGGCTGCCAGGCGCCCATGGGCATGCCAGGCAGGGTCCTGGCACCCATGACACCCTGCCAGGCCCCATGGGCAGCCCGCTGACACCCCCGTTGACATGCCATGGCACCCCACCCCGCCGGGCACCCAAATTTTTTTTTTCTCGGATTGCTCCGAAACTTTTTGGAGGTATTCCTAGGGTCCCCAAATGAGCTTTCATCAAATAAAATTGGAAATGGCACGAGTAGATTTTGCAAGGATCTCGTTTTTCCATCCAGCGTGCACGTCGACACCCCCGCTGACATGCCATGGCACCCCGCCGGGCACCCAAATTTTTTTTTTCTCGGATTGCTCCCAAACTTTTTGGAGGCATTCCTAGGGTCCCCAAATGAGCTTTCATCAAATAAAATTGGAAATGGCACGAGTAGATTTTGCAAGGATCTCGTTTTTCACTCCGGCGTGCACGCTGACATGCCAGGATCAAATCTCGCAGGCTGCCAGGATCAAATCTCGCAGGCTGCCAGGCGCCCATGGGCATGCCAGGATCAATTCTCGCAGGCTGCCAGGCGCCCATGGGCATGCCAGGCAGGGTCCTGGCACCCATGACACCCTGCCAGGCGCCCATGGCATGCTGCCAGGCCCCATGGGCAGCCCGCTGACACCCCCGTTGACATGCCATGGCACCCCACCCCGCCGGGCACCCAAATTTTTTTTTTCTCGGATTGCTCCGAAACTTTTTGGAGGCATTCCTAGGGTCACCAAATGAGCTTTCATCAAATAAAATTGGAAATGGCACGAGTAGATTTTGCAAGGATCTCCTTTTTCCATCCAGCGTGCACGTCGACACCCCCGCTGACATGCCATGGCACCCCGCCGGGCACCCAAATTTTTTTTTTCTCGGATTGCTCCGAAACTTTTTGGAGGTATTCCTAGGGTCCCCAAATGAGCTTTCATCAAATAAAATTGGAAATGGCACGAGTAGATTTCGCAAGGATCTCGTTTTTCACTCCGGCGTGCACGCTGACATGCCAGGATCAAATCTCGCAGGCTGCCAGGATCAAATCTCGCAGGCTGCCAGGCGCCCATGGGCATGCCAGGATCAATTCTCGCAGGCTGCCAGGCGCCCATGGGCATGCCAGGCAGGGTCCTGGCACCCATGACACCCTGCCAGGCGCCCATGGCATGCTGCCAGGCCCCATGGGCAGCCCGCTGACACCCCCGTTGACATGCCATGGCACCCCACCCCGCCGGGCACCCAAATTTTTTTTTTCTCGGATTGCTCCGAAACTTTTTGGAGGTATTCCTAGGGTCCCCAAATGAGCTTTCATCAAATAAAATTGGAAATGGCACGAGTAGATTTCGCACGGATCTCGTTTTTCACTCCGGCGTGCACGCTGACATGCCAGGATCAAATCTCGCAGGCTGCCAGGATCAAATCTCGCAGGCTGCCAGGCGCCCATGGGCATGCCAGGATCAATTCTCGCAGGCTGCCAGGCGCCCATGGGCATGCCAGGCAGGGTCCTAGCACCCATGACACCCTGCCAGGCGCCCATGGGCAGCCCGCTGACACCCCCGTTGACATGCCATGGCACCCCACCCCGCCGGGCACCCAAATTTTTTTTTTCTCGGATTGCTCCGAAACTTTTTGGAGGTATTCCTAGGGTCCCCAAATGAGCTTTCATCAAATAAAATTGGAAATGGCACGAGTAGATTTCGCAAGGATCTCGTTTTTCACTCCGGCGTGCACGCTGACATGCCAGGATCAAATCTCGCAGGCTGCCAGGATCAAATCTCGCAGGCTGCCAGGCGCCCATGGGCATGCCAGGATCAATTCTCGCAGGCTGCCAGGCGCCCATGGGCATGCCAGGCAGGGTCCTGGCACCCATGACACCCTGCCAGGCGCCCATGGCATGCTGCCAGGCCCCATGGGCAGCCCGCTGACACCCCCGTTGACATGCCATGGCACCCCACCCCGCCGGGCACCCAAATTTTTTTTTTCTCGGATTGCTCCGAAACTTTTTGGAGGTATTCCTAGGGTCCCCAAATGAGCTTTCATCAAATAAAATTGGAAATGGCACGAGTAGATTTTGCAAGGATCTCGTTTTTCCATCCAGCGTGCACGTCGACACCCCCGCTGACATGCCATGGCACCCCGCCGGGCACCCAAATTTTTTTTTTCTCGGATCGCTCCGAAACTTTTTGGAGGCATTCCTAATGTCCCCAAATGAGCTTTCATCACATAAAATTGGAAATGGCACGGGTAGATTTTGCGAGGATCTCGTTTTTCCCTCCAGCGTGCACGTCGACACCCCCGCTGACATGCCATGGCACCCCGCCAGGCACCATGGGCAGCCCGCTGACATGCCATGGCACCATGCCGAGACCCATGGGGAGTCCGCGGACATGTCATGTGCAGCACACTTGGGCACCTCGTAAATTCAACCTCAACTTGAACTTTATGGTGAATATGGGGAGGGAGCACGTTGGGGAGGGACCGTTCAAGCATGACAACGGCAGCACTTGGGCATCCCGAAGGCATGGCCTTGCACGGTGCCATTCGCGATGGGCAGCGCACTTGGGCACCTCGTAAATTCAACCTCAAGTTGAACCTTATGATAAATTTCGGGAGGGACCGTTCAAGCATGACAACGGCGGCACTTGGGCATCCCGTAGGCATGGCCTTGCACGGTGCCATTCGCGATGGGCAGCACACTTGGGCAACTCGTAAATTCAACCTCGAGTTGAACCTTAGGATAAATATCGAGAGGGACCACGTGGGGGAGGGACTGTTCAAGCCGTGCGACGCCGGCACGCTGTCGCTTAGCATGGGCATCCCGCAGGCTTGTCGTTGCACGCTGCAGGACGCAACGGCAGCCGAGTCGGGCACCTTGTTAATCCTACCCAAAGTTGGGTTTTATGATAAATATCGGGAGGCACCAAGTGGGGGAGGGACGGATCGAGGGTGGCGACGCCGTCATGCCGTCTGGCAGCATTGGCATCCGGCCGTCACGGCACGGGCGGCACCCTGTAAACTGGATTTCCCGATCGATAAATATGGGGACGGGGAGAAACGGAGGCGGGGCACCGTTTGGGAGCATCGCACACGCGCACGTGCCTCGTGCTGAGTGCCGAGTGCCGAGTCTTTTGATAAGTAAATATTTATACGCGCGTCGCGAAGGGCACCTTTCCCGATCGATAAATACGGGGACGGGGAGAAACGGAGGCGGGGCACCGTTTGGGAGCATCGCACACGCGCACGTGCCTCGTGCTGAGTGCCGAGTGCCGAGTCTTTTGATAAGTAAATATTTATACGCGCGTCGCGAAGGGCACCTTTCCCGATCGATAAATACGGGGACGGGGAGAAACGGAGGCGGGGCACCGTTTGGGAGCATCGCACACGCGCACGTGCCTCGTGCTGAGTGCCGAGTGCCGAGTCTTTTGA
>JAYWLF010000042.1:22500-27500 GCA_037074535.1 Gleditsia sinensis
CCGAAGCCGCCCACCAACAAGTCGCAGACGAGGTGGTCTCTCACCCCAACAAGCTTCAAACGATGGTTGTGCACCCGCCTAGGCACGTTACTCGGCTATATCGGTGCGCACCCCAACACCTCAGTCTATAAGACGCTTTTGGTGCCGAGGCTCGTGCACGCCCAACCTTTTACTAGGCACAGTCCCCACCGCATCCGCTCATCGAGGATTGATCCTACCCTCTACCCCCATGATGTGCTCGATCGAAGCCCACTAGTTTTTCGCACACCACGGAGGCCGCCGACAGATGGCCTAGGCCTCCTGCCGCGGTGCAATGGATTATCGCTACATCGAGCATCACTCCGAGGGGGGCTCCATTGCACCAATGTAGCTGCCCCCCCCTTCGGTCGCGAGCGAGGCGGGTTTGCTCCCCGACCTGCTTCGAACAACGGTTGTGCACCCGCCAAAGGCACGTTACTCGGGTATATCGGTGCGCACCCCAACACCTCAGTCTATAAGACGCTTTTGGTGCCGAGGCTCGTGCACGCCCACCCTTTTACTAGGCACAGTCCCCATCATCCCCCACAGTTCGAGAAACAAACCCACCTCTACCCCCATGATGTGCTCGATCGAAGCCCACTTGTTTTTCGCACACCACGGGGGCCGCCGGCGGATGGACTAGGCCACCCGCCGCGGTGCAATGGATTATCGCTACATGGAGCATCAATCCGAGGGGGGCTCCATTGCACCAATGTAGCTGCCCCCCTTCGGTGTCGCGAGCGAGGCGAGTTTGCCCCCCGACCTGCTTCGAACAACGGTTGTGCACCCGCCGATGGCACGTTACTCGGGTATATCGGTGCGCACCCCAACACCTCAGTCTATAAGACGCTTTTGGTGCCGAGGCTCGTGCACGCCCACCCTTTTACTAGGCACAGTCCCCATCATCCCCCACAATTCGAGAAACAAACCCACCTCTACCCCCAAGACATGCATTAAGCCACCGCTCCCCCCATTCCCGCGAACGAAGGGCTAAATTCCATCTCGAAACCCACATTTTTATGCACATCCCGGGGGTCGCCGGAGTCCGGCCGCCGCCGCCGCCGCCGCCGGAGCGGCGGTGGCGGCGGCGGCCGGCCCCCCGGGGTGCCATGGTCCCAGGGACGACATGTTGCATGGGGGTCTCGCATTGCCCATCCTGGCATACCCCAACCCCCATGCAACATGCCAGGGGGTGCCCCATGGCACCAAGGAACTAGCACCCCCCTAAAGAGCTTTACAGGCTTTTTCACTCCTGGCAGGAACGGACATGGTTTTTCGCCAGCCACCCCAAGTTTTTTTTGGTACCTAGAGATCGAATTTTTGCACGATTTTTTGCAGGCATACTTAGAAAAATGAGATCTTTTCCCGTGTGAAGTTTCAGAATTTTTGGACATGGGATGAATATTTTATGATTTTTTATGTACCGAAACTTTGCAAAAATCTAGAGAAATCCACGGTTGTCGGATTGGTCCGAAACTTCTTGGAGGCATTCCTAGATTCCCCAATTGAATTGTCATAACATAAAATTGGAAATGGCACGAGTAGATTTTGCAAGGATCTCGTTTTTCACTCCGGCGTGCACGCTGACATGCCAGGATCAAATCTCGCAGGCTGCCAGGCGCCCATGGGCATGCCAGGATCAATTCTCGCAGGCTGCCAGGCGCCCATGGGCATGCCAGGCAGGGTCCTGACACCCATGACACCCTGCCAGGCGCCCATGGCATGCTGCCAGGCCCCATGGGCAGCCCGCTGACACCCCCGTTGACATGCCATGGCACCCCACCCCGCCGGGCACCCAAATTTTTTTTTTCTCGGATTGCTCCGAAACTTTTTGGAGGCATTCCTAGGGTCACCAAATGAGCTTTCATCAAATAAAATTGGAAATGGCACGAGTAGATTTTGCAAGGATCTCCTTTTTCCATCCAGCGTGCACGTCGACACCCCCGCTGACATGCCATGACACCCCGCCGGGCACCCAAATTTTTTTTTTCTCGGATTGCTCCCAAACTTTTTGGAGGCATTCCTAGGGTCCCCAAATGAGCTTTCATCAAATAAAATTGGAAATGGCACGAGTAGATTTTGCAAGGATCTCGTTTTTCACTCCGGCGTGCACGCTGACATGCCAGGATCAAATCTCGCAGGCTGCCAGGATCAAATCTCGCAGGCTGCCAGGCGCCCATGGGCATGCCAGGATCAATTCTCGCAGGCTGCCAGGCACCCATGGGCATGCCAGGCAGGGTCCTGGCACCCATGACACCCTGCCAGGCCCCATGGGCAGCCCGCTGACACCCCCGTTGACATGCCATGGCACCCCACCCCGCCGGGCACCCAAATTTTTTTTTTCTCGGATTGCTCCGAAACTTTTTGGAGGTATTCCTAGGGTCCCCAAATGAGCTTTCATCAAATAAAATTGGAAATGGCACGAGTAGATTTTGCAAGGATCTCGTTTTTCCATCCAGCGTGCACGTCGACACCCCCGCTGACATGCCATGGCACCCCGCCGGGCACCCAAATTTTTTTTTTCTCGGATTGCTCCCAAACTTTTTGGAGGCATTCCTAGGGTCCCCAAATGAGCTTTCATCAAATAAAATTGGAAATGGCACGAGTAGATTTTGCAAGGATCTCGTTTTTCACTCCGGCGTGCACGCTGACATGCCAGGATCAAATCTCGCAGGCTGCCAGGATCAAATCTCGCAGGCTGCCAGGCGCCCATGGGCATGCCAGGATCAATTCTCGCAGGCTGCCAGGCGCCCATGGGCATGCCAGGCAGGGTCCTGGCACCCATGACACCCTGCCAGGCCCCATGGGCAGCCCGCTGACACCCCCGTTGACATGCCATGGCACCCCACCCCGCCGGGCACCCAAATTTTTTTTTTCTCGGATTGCTCCGAAACTTTTTGGAGGTATTCCTAGGGTCCCCAAATGAGCTTTCATCAAATAAAATTGGAAATGGCACGAGTAGATTTTGCAAGGATCTCGTTTTTCCATCCAGCGTGCACGTCGACACCCCCGCTGACATGCCATGGCACCCCGCCGGGCACCCAAATTTTTTTTTTCTCGGATTGCTCCCAAACTTTTTGGAGGCATTCCTAGGGTCCCCAAATGAGCTTTCATCAAATAAAATTGGAAATGGCACGAGTAGATTTTGCAAGGATCTCGTTTTTCACTCCGGCGTGCACGCTGACATGCCAGGATCAAATCTCGCAGGCTGCCAGGATCAAATCTCGCAGGCTGCCAGGCGCCCATGGGCATGCCAGGATCAATTCTCGCAGGCTGCCAGGCGCCCATGGGCATGCCAGGCAGGGTCCTGGCACCCATGACACCCTGCCAGGCGCCCATGGCATGCTGCCAGGCCCCATGGGCAGCCCGCTGACACCCCCGTTGACATGCCATGGCACCCCACCCCGCCGGGCACCCAAATTTTTTTTTTCTCGGATTGCTCCGAAACTTTTTGGAGGCATTCCTAGGGTCACCAAATGAGCTTTCATCAAATAAAATTGGAAATGGCACGAGTAGATTTTGCAAGGATCTCCTTTTTCCATCCAGCGTGCACGTCGACACCCCCGCTGACATGCCATGGCACCCCGCCGGGCACCCAAATTTTTTTTTTCTCGGATTGCTCCGAAACTTTTTGGAGGTATTCCTAGGGTCCCCAAATGAGCTTTCATCAAATAAAATTGGAAATGGCACGAGTAGATTTCGCAAGGATCTCGTTTTTCACTCCGGCGTGCACGCTGACATGCCAGGATCAAATCTCGCAGGCTGCCAGGATCAAATCTCGCAGGCTGCCAGGCGCCCATGGGCATGCCAGGATCAATTCTCGCAGGCTGCCAGGCGCCCATGGGCATGCCAGGCAGGGTCCTGGCACCCATGACACCCTGCCAGGCGCCCATGGCATGCTGCCAGGCCCCATGGGCAGCCCGCTGACACCCCCGTTGACATGCCATGGCACCCCACCCCGCCGGGCACCCAAATTTTTTTTTTCTCGGATTGCTCCGAAACTTTTTGGAGGTATTCCTAGGGTCCCCAAATGAGCTTTCATCAAATAAAATTGGAAATGGCACGAGTAGATTTCGCACGGATCTCGTTTTTCACTCCGGCGTGCACGCTGACATGCCAGGATCAAATCTCGCAGGCTGCCAGGATCAAATCTCGCAGGCTGCCAGGCGCCCATGGGCATGCCAGGATCAATTCTCGCAGGCTGCCAGGCGCCCATGGGCATGCCAGGCAGGGTCCTAGCACCCATGACACCCTGCCAGGCGCCCATGGGCAGCCCGCTGACACCCCCGTTGACATGCCATGGCACCCCACCCCGCCGGGCACCCAAATTTTTTTTTTCTCGGATTGCTCCGAAACTTTTTGGAGGTATTCCTAGGGTCCCCAAATGAGCTTTCATCAAATAAAATTGGAAATGGCACGAGTAGATTTCGCAAGGATCTCGTTTTTCACTCCGGCGTGCACGCTGACATGCCAGGATCAAATCTCGCAGGCTGCCAGGATCAAATCTCGCAGGCTGCCAGGCGCCCATGGGCATGCCAGGATCAATTCTCGCAGGCTGCCAGGCGCCCATGGGCATGCCAGGCAGGGTCCTGGCACCCATGACACCCTGCCAGGCGCCCATGGCATGCTGCCAGGCCCCATGGGCAGCCCGCTGACACCCCCGTTGACATGCCATGGCACCCCACCCCGCCGGGCACCCAAATTTTTTTTTTCTCGGATTGCTCCGAAACTTTTTGGAGGTATTCCTAGGGTCCCCAAATGAGCTTTCATCAAATAAAATTGGAAATGGCACGAGTAGATTTTGCAAGGATCTCGTTTTTCCATCCAGCGTGCACGTCGACACCCCCGCTGACATGCCATGGCACCCCGCCGGGCACCCAAATTTTTTTTTTCTCGGATCGCTCCGAAACTTTTTGGAGGCATTCCTAATGTCCCCAAATGAGCTTTCATCACATAAAATTGGAAATGGCACGGGTAGATTT
>JAYWLF010000042.1:37500-45000 GCA_037074535.1 Gleditsia sinensis
CCCACCTGGATGCCATGACCGTGAAGGCTACAACGTGACCGTCTCGCAAAGCAAGCACATCACGCATCAAGGGGGGCCCCATGGCACCTCGTAGCCGCCCCCCCGAAAAGTTGCAGACGAGTTGTTCTTGTCACCCAACATGCTTCGAACAATGCCTGTGTCCTTAAAAATATGAAACACAACCCATCATCGTCGCTGCGTCGAGAAACCGTCACGCCTCTACCCCCGAATGTGCATGATCGAAGCCCACTTTTTTTTTGCACACCCAAGGGCCGCGGGTGGTTGGCCGAAGCCGCCCACCGGGATGCCATGACCGTAAAGGCTACAACGTGACCGTCTCGCAAAGCAAGCACATCACGCATCAAGGGGGGCCCCATGGCACCTCGTAGCCGCCCCCCCGAAAAGTTGCAGACGAGTGGTTCTTGCCCCCCAACACGCTTCGAACAACGGTTGTGCACCCTTTTACCAGGCACAGTCCCCATCATCCTCCGCCCGTCGAGAAACCGTCACCCCTCTACCCCCGAATGTGCGTGATCGAAGCCCACTTTTTTGTTTGCACACCCAGGGGCCGCGGGTGGTTGGCCGAAGCCGCCCACCTGGATGCCATGACCGTGAAGGCTACAACGTGACCGTCTCGCAAAGCAAGCACATCACGCATCAAGGGGGGCCCCATGGCACCTCGTAGCCGCCCCCCCGAAAAGTTGCAGACGAGTTGTTCTTGTCCCCCAACATGCTTCGAACAATGCCTGTGTCCTTAAAAATATGAAACACAACCCATCATCGTCGCTGCGTCGAGAAACCGCCACGCCTCTACCCCCGAATGTGCATGATCGAAGCCCACTTTTTTGTTTGCACAACCAGGGGCCGCGGGTGGTTGGCCGAAGCCGCCCACCGGGATGCCATGACCGTAAAGGCTACAACGTGACCGTCTCGCAAAGCAAGCACATCACGCATCAAGGGGGGCCCCATGGCACCTCGTAGCCGCCCCCCCGAAAAGTTGCAGACGAGTGGTTCTTGCCCCCCAACACGCTTCGAACAACGGTTGTGCACCCTTTTACCAGGCACAGTCCCCATCATCCTCCGCCCGTCGAGATACCGTCACCCCTCTACCCCCGAATGTGCACTATCGAAGCCCACTTTTTTGTTTGCACACCCAGGGGCCGCGGGTGGTTGGCCGAAGCCGCCCACCAACAAGTCGCAGACGAGGTGGTCTCTCACCCCAACAAGCTTCAAACGATGGTTGTGCACCCGCCTAGGCACGTTACTCGGCTATATCGGTGCGCACCCCAACACCTCAGTCTATAAGACGCTTTTGGTGCCGAGGCTCGTGCACGCCCAACCTTTTACTAGGCACAGTCCCCACCGCATCCGCTCATCGAGGATTGATCCTACCCTCTACCCCCATGATGTGCTCGATCGAAGCCCACTAGTTTTTCGCACACCACGGAGGCCGCCGACAGATGGCCTAGGCCTCCTGCCGCGGTGCAATGGATTATCGCTACATCGAGCATCACTCCGAGGGGGGCTCCATTGCACCAATGTAGCTGCCCCCCCCTTCGGTCGCGAGCGAGGCGGGTTTGCTCCCCGACCTGCTTCGAACAACGGTTGTGCACCCGCCAAAGGCACGTTACTCGGGTATATCGGTGCGCACCCCAACACCTCAGTCTATAAGACGCTTTTGGTGCCGAGGCTCGTGCACGCCCACCCTTTTACTAGGCACAGTCCCCATCATCCCCCACAGTTCGAGAAACAAACCCACCTCTACCCCCATGATGTGCTCGATCGAAGCCCACTTGTTTTTCGCACACCACGGGGGCCGCCGGCGGATGGACTAGGCCACCCGCCGCGGTGCAATGGATTATCGCTACATGGAGCATCAATCCGAGGGGGGCTCCATTGCACCAATGTAGCTGCCCCCCTTCGGTGTCGCGAGCGAGGCGAGTTTGCCCCCCGACCTGCTTCGAACAACGGTTGTGCACCCGCCGATGGCACGTTACTCGGGTATATCGGTGCGCACCCCAACACCTCAGTCTATAAGACGCTTTTGGTGCCGAGGCTCGTGCACGCCCACCCTTTTACTAGGCACAGTCCCCATCATCCCCCACAATTCGAGAAACAAACCCACCTCTACCCCCAAGACATGCATTAAGCCACCGCTCCCCCCATTCCCGCGAACGAAGGGCTAAATTCCATCTCGAAACCCACATTTTTATGCACATCCCGGGGGTCGCCGGAGTCCGGCCGCCGCCGCCGCCGCCGCCGGAGCGGCGGCGGCCGGCCCCCCGGGGTGCCATGGTCCCAGGGACGACATGTTGCATGGGGGTCTCGCATTGCCCATCCTGGCATACCCCAACCCCCATGCAACATGCCAGGGGGTGCCCCATGGCACCAAGGAACTAGCACCCCCCTAAAGAGCTTTACAGGCTTTTTCACTCCTGGCAGGAACGGACATGGTTTTTCGCCAGCCACCCCAAGTTTTTTTTGGTACCTAGAGATCGAATTTTTGCACGATTTTTTGCAGGCATACTTAGAAAAATGAGATCTTTTCCCGTGTGAAGTTTCAGAATTTTTGGACATGGGATGAATATTTTATGATTTTTTATGTACCGAAACTTTGCAAAAATCTAGAGAAATCCACGGTTGTCGGATTGGTCCGAAACTTCTTGGAGGCATTCCTAGAGTCCCCAATTGAATTGTCATAACATAAAATTGGAAATGGCACGAGTAGATTTTGCAAGGATCTCGTTTTTCACTCCGGCGTGCACGCTGACATGCCAGGATCAAATCTCGCAGGCTGCCAGGCGCCCATGGGCATGCCAGGATCAATTCTCGCAGGCTGCCAGGCGCCCATGGGCATGCCAGGCAGGGTCCTGGCACCCATGACACCCTGCCAGGCGCCCATGGCATGCTGCCAGGCCCCATGGGCAGCCCGCTGACACCCCCGTTGACATGCCATGGCACCCCACCCCGCCGGGCACCCAAATTTTTTTTTTCTCGGATTGCTCCGAAACTTTTTGGAGGCATTCCTAGGGTCACCAAATGAGCTTTCATCAAATAAAATTGGAAATGGCACGAGTAGATTTTGCAAGGATCTCCTTTTTCCATCCAGCGTGCACGTCGACACCCCCGCTGACATGCCATGACACCCCGCCGGGCACCCAAATTTTTTTTTTCTCGGATTGCTCCCAAACTTTTTGGAGGCATTCCTAGGGTCCCCAAATGAGCTTTCATCAAATAAAATTGGAAATGGCACGAGTAGATTTTGCAAGGATCTCGTTTTTCACTCCGGCGTGCACGCTGACATGCCAGGATCAAATCTCGCAGGCTGCCAGGATCAAATCTCGCAGGCTGCCAGGCGCCCATGGGCATGCCAGGATCAATTCTCGCAGGCTGCCAGGCACCCATGGGCATGCCAGGCAGGGTCCTGGCACCCATGACACCCTGCCAGGCCCCATGGGCAGCCCGCTGACACCCCCGTTGACATGCCATGGCACCCCACCCCGCCGGGCACCCAAATTTTTTTTTTCTCGGATTGCTCCGAAACTTTTTGGAGGTATTCCTAGGGTCCCCAAATGAGCTTTCATCAAATAAAATTGGAAATGGCACGAGTAGATTTTGCAAGGATCTCGTTTTTCCATCCAGCGTGCACGTCGACACCCCCGCTGACATGCCATGGCACCCCGCCGGGCACCCAAATTTTTTTTTTCTCGGATTGCTCCCAAACTTTTTGGAGGCATTCCTAGGGTCCCCAAATGAGCTTTCATCAAATAAAATTGGAAATGGCACGAGTAGATTTTGCAAGGATCTCGTTTTTCACTCCGGCGTGCACGCTGACATGCCAGGATCAAATCTCGCAGGCTGCCAGGATCAAATCTCGCAGGCTGCCAGGCGCCCATGGGCATGCCAGGATCAATTCTCGCAGGCTGCCAGGCGCCCATGGGCATGCCAGGCAGGGTCCTGGCACCCATGACACCCTGCCAGGCCCCATGGGCAGCCCGCTGACACCCCCGTTGACATGCCATGGCACCCCACCCCGCCGGGCACCCAAATTTTTTTTTTCTCGGATTGCTCCGAAACTTTTTGGAGGTATTCCTAGGGTCCCCAAATGAGCTTTCATCAAATAAAATTGGAAATGGCACGAGTAGATTTTGCAAGGATCTCGTTTTTCCATCCAGCGTGCACGTCGACACCCCCGCTGACATGCCATGGCACCCCGCCGGGCACCCAAATTTTTTTTTTCTCGGATTGCTCCCAAACTTTTTGGAGGCATTCCTAGGGTCCCCAAATGAGCTTTCATCAAATAAAATTGGAAATGGCACGAGTAGATTTTGCAAGGATCTCGTTTTTCACTCCGGCGTGCACGCTGACATGCCAGGATCAAATCTCGCAGGCTGCCAGGATCAAATCTCGCAGGCTGCCAGGCGCCCATGGGCATGCCAGGATCAATTCTCGCAGGCTGCCAGGCGCCCATGGGCATGCCAGGCAGGGTCCTGGCACCCATGACACCCTGCCAGGCGCCCATGGCATGCTGCCAGGCCCCATGGGCAGCCCGCTGACACCCCCGTTGACATGCCATGGCACCCCACCCCGCCGGGCACCCAAATTTTTTTTTTCTCGGATTGCTCCGAAACTTTTTGGAGGCATTCCTAGGGTCACCAAATGAGCTTTCATCAAATAAAATTGGAAATGGCACGAGTAGATTTTGCAAGGATCTCCTTTTTCCATCCAGCGTGCACGTCGACACCCCCGCTGACATGCCATGGCACCCCGCCGGGCACCCAAATTTTTTTTTTCTCGGATTGCTCCGAAACTTTTTGGAGGTATTCCTAGGGTCCCCAAATGAGCTTTCATCAAATAAAATTGGAAATGGCACGAGTAGATTTCGCAAGGATCTCGTTTTTCACTCCGGCGTGCACGCTGACATGCCAGGATCAAATCTCGCAGGCTGCCAGGATCAAATCTCGCAGGCTGCCAGGCGCCCATGGGCATGCCAGGATCAATTCTCGCAGGCTGCCAGGCGCCCATGGGCATGCCAGGCAGGGTCCTGGCACCCATGACACCCTGCCAGGCGCCCATGGCATGCTGCCAGGCCCCATGGGCAGCCCGCTGACACCCCCGTTGACATGCCATGGCACCCCACCCCGCCGGGCACCCAAATTTTTTTTTTCTCGGATTGCTCCGAAACTTTTTGGAGGTATTCCTAGGGTCCCCAAATGAGCTTTCATCAAATAAAATTGGAAATGGCACGAGTAGATTTCGCACGGATCTCGTTTTTCACTCCGGCGTGCACGCTGACATGCCAGGATCAAATCTCGCAGGCTGCCAGGATCAAATCTCGCAGGCTGCCAGGCGCCCATGGGCATGCCAGGATCAATTCTCGCAGGCTGCCAGGCGCCCATGGGCATGCCAGGCAGGGTCCTAGCACCCATGACACCCTGCCAGGCGCCCATGGGCAGCCCGCTGACACCCCCGTTGACATGCCATGGCACCCCACCCCGCCGGGCACCCAAATTTTTTTTTTCTCGGATTGCTCCGAAACTTTTTGGAGGTATTCCTAGGGTCCCCAAATGAGCTTTCATCAAATAAAATTGGAAATGGCACGAGTAGATTTCGCAAGGATCTCGTTTTTCACTCCGGCGTGCACGCTGACATGCCAGGATCAAATCTCGCAGGCTGCCAGGATCAAATCTCGCAGGCTGCCAGGCGCCCATGGGCATGCCAGGATCAATTCTCGCAGGCTGCCAGGCGCCCATGGGCATGCCAGGCAGGGTCCTGGCACCCATGACACCCTGCCAGGCGCCCATGGCATGCTGCCAGGCCCCATGGGCAGCCCGCTGACACCCCCGTTGACATGCCATGGCACCCCACCCCGCCGGGCACCCAAATTTTTTTTTTCTCGGATTGCTCCGAAACTTTTTGGAGGTATTCCTAGGGTCCCCAAATGAGCTTTCATCAAATAAAATTGGAAATGGCACGAGTAGATTTTGCAAGGATCTCGTTTTTCCATCCAGCGTGCACGTCGACACCCCCGCTGACATGCCATGGCACCCCGCCGGGCACCCAAATTTTTTTTTTCTCGGATCGCTCCGAAACTTTTTGGAGGCATTCCTAATGTCCCCAAATGAGCTTTCATCACATAAAATTGGAAATGGCACGGGTAGATTTTGCGAGGATCTCGTTTTTCCCTCCAGCGTGCACGTCGACACCCCCGCTGACATGCCATGGCACCCCGCCAGGCACCATGGGCAGCCCGCTGACATGCCATGGCACCATGCCGAGACCCATGGGGAGTCCGCGGACATGTCATGTGCAGCACACTTGGGCACCTCGTAAATTCAACCTCAACTTGAACTTTATGGTGAATATGGGGAGGGAGCACGTTGGGGAGGGACCGTTCAAGCATGACAACGGCAGCACTTGGGCATCCCGAAGGCATGGCCTTGCACGGTGCCATTCGCGATGGGCAGCGCACTTGGGCACCTCGTAAATTCAACCTCAAGTTGAACCTTATGATAAATTTCGGGAGGGACCGTTCAAGCATGACAACGGCGGCACTTGGGCATCCCGTAGGCATGGCCTTGCACGGTGCCATTCGCGATGGGCAGCACACTTGGGCAACTCGTAAATTCAACCTCGAGTTGAACCTTAGGATAAATATCGAGAGGGACCACGTGGGGGAGGGACTGTTCAAGCCGTGCGACGCCGGCACGCTGTCGCTTAGCATGGGCATCCCGCAGGCTTGTCGTTGCACGCTGCAGGACGCAACGGCAGCCGAGTCGGGCACCTTGTTAATCCTACCCAAAGTTGGGTTTTATGATAAATATCGGGAGGCACCAAGTGGGGGAGGGACGGATCGAGGGTGGCGACGCCGTCATGCCGTCTGGCAGCATTGGCATCCGGCCGTCACGGCACGGGCGGCACCCTGTAAACTGGATTTCCCGATCGATAAATATGGGGACGGGGAGAAACGGAGGCGGGGCACCGTTTGGGAGCATCGCACACGCGCACGTGCCTCGTGCTGAGTGCCGAGTGCCGAGTCTTTTGATAAGTAAATATTTATACGCGCGTCGCGAAGGGCACCTTTCCCGATCGATAAATACGGGGACGGGGAGAAACGGAGGCGGGGCACCGTTTGGGAGCATCGCACACGCGCACGTGCCTCGTGCTGAGTGCCGAGTGCCGAGTCTTTTGATAAGTAAATATTTATACGCGCGTCGCGAAGGGCACCTTTCCCGATCGATAAATACGGGGACGGGGAGAAACGGAGGCGGGGCACCGTTTGGGAGCATCGCACACGCGCACGTGCCTCGTGCTGAGTGCCGAGTGCCGAGTCTTTTGATAAGTAAATATTTATATACGCGTCGCGAAGGCCACCTTTTTTGATCCCGACGACCCCCGCCGGTGGCCGGCGACGCCCCTCCCCCGGGGGTGCCGCGGTCTGGACCCTGTGCATCTCGATGGGGCACGGCGGAGCTAGCATCCTGCACGCGGGGGGCAGGC
>JAYWLF010000042.1:52500-60000 GCA_037074535.1 Gleditsia sinensis
CGTGAAGGCTACAACGTGACCGACTCGCAGAGCAAGCACATCACGCATCAAGGGGGGCCCCATGGCACCTCGTAGCCGCCCCCCCGAAAAATTGCAGACGAGTTGTTCTTGCCCCCCAACACGCTTCGAACAACGGTTGTGCACCCTTTTACCAGGCACAGTCCCCATCATCCTCCGCCCGTCGAGAAACCGTCACCCCTCTACCCCCGAATGTGCGTGATCGAAGCCCACTTTTTTGTTTGCACACCCAGGGGCCGCGGGTGGTTGGCCGAAGCCGCCCACCTGGATGCCATGACCGTGAAGGCTACAACGTGACCGTCTCGCAAAGCAAGCACATCACGCATCAAGGGGGGCCCCATGGCACCTCGTAGCCGCCCCCCCGAAAATTTGCAGACGAGTGGTTCTTGCCCCCCAACACGCTTCGAACAACGGTTGTGCACCCTTTTACCAGGCACAGTCCCCATCATCCTCCGCCCGTCGAGATACCGTCACCCCTCTACCCCCGAATGTGCATGATCGAAGCCCACTTTTTTGTTTGCACACCCAGGGGCCGCGGGTGGTTGGCCGAAGCCGCCCACCTGGATGCCATGACCGTGAAGGCTACAACGTGACCGTCTCGCAAAGCAAGCACATCACGCATCAAGGGGGGCCCCATGGCACCTCGTAGCCGCCCCCCCGAAAAGTTGCAGACGAGTTGTTCTTGTCCCCCAACATGCTTCGAACAATGCCTGTGTCCTTAAAAATATGAAACACAACCCATCATCGTCGCTGCGTCGAGAAACCGTCACGCCTCTACCCCCGAATGTGCATGATCGAAGCCCACTTTTTTGTTTGCACACCCAGGGGCCGCGGGTGGTTGGCCGAAGCCGCCCACCGGGATGCCATGACCGTAAAGGCTACAACGTGACCGTCTCGCAAAGCAAGCACATCACGCATCAAGGGGGGCCCCATGGCACCTCGTAGCCGCCCCCCCGAAAAGTTGCAGACGAGTGGTTCTTGCCCCCCAACACGCTTCGAACAACGGTTGTGCACCCTTTTACCAGGCACAGTCCCCATCATCCTCCGCCCGTCGAGAAACCGTCACCCCTCTACCCCCGAATGTGCATGATCGAAGCCCACTTTTTTGTTTGCACACCCAGGGGCCGCGGGTGGTTGGCCGAAGCCGCCCACCTGGATGCCATGACCGTGAAGGCTACAACGTGACCGTCTCGCAAAGCAAGCACATCACGCATCAAGGGGGGCCCCATGGCACCTCGTAGCCGCCCCCCCGAAAAGTTGCAGACGAGTTGTTCTTGTCACCCAACATGCTTCGAACAATGCCTGTGTCCTTAAAAATATGAAACACAACCCATCATCGTCGCTGCGTCGAGAAACCGTCACGCCTCTACCCCCGAATGTGCATGATCGAAGCCCACTTTTTTTTTGCACACCCAAGGGCCGCGGGTGGTTGGCCGAAGCCGCCCACCGGGATGCCATGACCGTAAAGGCTACAACGTGACCGTCTCGCAAAGCAAGCACATCACGCATCAAGGGGGGCCCCATGGCACCTCGTAGCCGCCCCCCCGAAAAGTTGCAGACGAGTGGTTCTTGCCCCCCAACACGCTTCGAACAACGGTTGTGCACCCTTTTACCAGGCACAGTCCCCATCATCCTCCGCCCGTCGAGAAACCGTCACCCCTCTACCCCCGAATGTGCGTGATCGAAGCCCACTTTTTTGTTTGCACACCCAGGGGCCGCGGGTGGTTGGCCGAAGCCGCCCACCTGGATGCCATGACCGTGAAGGCTACAACGTGACCGTCTCGCAAAGCAAGCACATCACGCATCAAGGGGGGCCCCATGGCACCTCGTAGCCGCCCCCCCGAAAAGTTGCAGACGAGTTGTTCTTGTCCCCCAACATGCTTCGAACAATGCCTGTGTCCTTAAAAATATGAAACACAACCCATCATCGTCGCTGCGTCGAGAAACCGCCACGCCTCTACCCCCGAATGTGCATGATCGAAGCCCACTTTTTTGTTTGCACAACCAGGGGCCGCGGGTGGTTGGCCGAAGCCGCCCACCGGGATGCCATGACCGTAAAGGCTACAACGTGACCGTCTCGCAAAGCAAGCACATCACGCATCAAGGGGGGCCCCATGGCACCTCGTAGCCGCCCCCCCGAAAAGTTGCAGACGAGTGGTTCTTGCCCCCCAACACGCTTCGAACAACGGTTGTGCACCCTTTTACCAGGCACAGTCCCCATCATCCTCCGCCCGTCGAGATACCGTCACCCCTCTACCCCCGAATGTGCACTATCGAAGCCCACTTTTTTGTTTGCACACCCAGGGGCCGCGGGTGGTTGGCCGAAGCCGCCCACCAACAAGTCGCAGACGAGGTGGTCTCTCACCCCAACAAGCTTCAAACGATGGTTGTGCACCCGCCTAGGCACGTTACTCGGCTATATCGGTGCGCACCCCAACACCTCAGTCTATAAGACGCTTTTGGTGCCGAGGCTCGTGCACGCCCAACCTTTTACTAGGCACAGTCCCCACCGCATCCGCTCATCGAGGATTGATCCTACCCTCTACCCCCATGATGTGCTCGATCGAAGCCCACTAGTTTTTCGCACACCACGGAGGCCGCCGACAGATGGCCTAGGCCTCCTGCCGCGGTGCAATGGATTATCGCTACATCGAGCATCACTCCGAGGGGGGCTCCATTGCACCAATGTAGCTGCCCCCCCCTTCGGTCGCGAGCGAGGCGGGTTTGCTCCCCGACCTGCTTCGAACAACGGTTGTGCACCCGCCAAAGGCACGTTACTCGGGTATATCGGTGCGCACCCCAACACCTCAGTCTATAAGACGCTTTTGGTGCCGAGGCTCGTGCACGCCCACCCTTTTACTAGGCACAGTCCCCATCATCCCCCACAGTTCGAGAAACAAACCCACCTCTACCCCCATGATGTGCTCGATCGAAGCCCACTTGTTTTTCGCACACCACGGGGGCCGCCGGCGGATGGACTAGGCCACCCGCCGCGGTGCAATGGATTATCGCTACATGGAGCATCAATCCGAGGGGGGCTCCATTGCACCAATGTAGCTGCCCCCCTTCGGTGTCGCGAGCGAGGCGAGTTTGCCCCCCGACCTGCTTCGAACAACGGTTGTGCACCCGCCGATGGCACGTTACTCGGGTATATCGGTGCGCACCCCAACACCTCAGTCTATAAGACGCTTTTGGTGCCGAGGCTCGTGCACGCCCACCCTTTTACTAGGCACAGTCCCCATCATCCCCCACAATTCAAGAAACAAACCCACCTCTACCCCCAAGACATGCATTAAGCCACCGCTCCCCCCATTCCCGCGAACGAAGGGCTAAATTCCATCTCGAAACCCACATTTTTATGCACATCCCGGGGGTCGCCGGAGTCCGGCCGCCGCCGCCGCCGCCGCCGGAGCGGCGGTGGCGGCGGCGGCCGGCCCCCCGGGGTGCCATGGTCCCAGGGACGACATGTTGCATGGGGGTCTCGCATTGCCCATCCTGGCATACCCCAACCCCCATGCAACATGCCAGGGGGTGCCCCATGGCACCAAGGAACTAGCACCCCCCTAAAGAGCTTTACAGGCTTTTTCACTCCTGGCAGGAACGGACATGGTTTTTCGCCAGCCACCCCAAGTTTTTTTTGGTACCTAGAGATCGAATTTTTGCACGATTTTTTGCAGGCATACTTAGAAAAATGAGATCTTTTCCCGTGTGAAGTTTCAGAATTTTTGGACATGGGATGAATATTTTATGATTTTTTATGTACCGAAACTTTGCAAAAATCTAGAGAAATCCACGGTTGTCGGATTGGTCCGAAACTTCTTGGAGGCATTCCTAGAGTCCCCAATTGAATTGTCATAACATAAAATTGGAAATGGCACGAGTAGATTTTGCAAGGATCTCGTTTTTCACTCCGGCGTGCACGCTGACATGCCAGGATCAAATCTCGCAGGCTGCCAGGCGCCCATGGGCATGCCAGGATCAATTCTCGCAGGCTGCCAGGCGCCCATGGGCATGCCAGGCAGGGTCCTGGCACCCATGACACCCTGCCAGGCGCCCATGGCATGCTGCCAGGCCCCATGGGCAGCCCGCTGACACCCCCGTTGACATGCCATGGCACCCCACCCCGCCGGGCACCCAAATTTTTTTTTTCTCGGATTGCTCCGAAACTTTTTGGAGGCATTCCTAGGGTCACCAAATGAGCTTTCATCAAATAAAATTGGAAATGGCACGAGTAGATTTTGCAAGGATCTCCTTTTTCCATCCAGCGTGCACGTCGACACCCCCGCTGACATGCCATGACACCCCGCCGGGCACCCAAATTTTTTTTTTCTCGGATTGCTCCCAAACTTTTTGGAGGCATTCCTAGGGTCCCCAAATGAGCTTTCATCAAATAAAATTGGAAATGGCACGAGTAGATTTTGCAAGGATCTCGTTTTTCACTCCGGCGTGCACGCTGACATGCCAGGATCAAATCTCGCAGGCTGCCAGGATCAAATCTCGCAGGCTGCCAGGCGCCCATGGGCATGCCAGGATCAATTCTCGCAGGCTGCCAGGCACCCATGGGCATGCCAGGCAGGGTCCTGGCACCCATGACACCCTGCCAGGCCCCATGGGCAGCCCGCTGACACCCCCGTTGACATGCCATGGCACCCCACCCCGCCGGGCACCCAAATTTTTTTTTTCTCGGATTGCTCCGAAACTTTTTGGAGGTATTCCTAGGGTCCCCAAATGAGCTTTCATCAAATAAAATTGGAAATGGCACGAGTAGATTTTGCAAGGATCTCGTTTTTCCATCCAGCGTGCACGTCGACACCCCCGCTGACATGCCATGGCACCCCGCCGGGCACCCAAATTTTTTTTTTCTCGGATTGCTCCCAAACTTTTTGGAGGCATTCCTAGGGTCCCCAAATGAGCTTTCATCAAATAAAATTGGAAATGGCACGAGTAGATTTTGCAAGGATCTCGTTTTTCACTCCGGCGTGCACGCTGACATGCCAGGATCAAATCTCGCAGGCTGCCAGGATCAAATCTCGCAGGCTGCCAGGCGCCCATGGGCATGCCAGGATCAATTCTCGCAGGCTGCCAGGCGCCCATGGGCATGCCAGGCAGGGTCCTGGCACCCATGACACCCTGCCAGGCCCCATGGGCAGCCCGCTGACACCCCCGTTGACATGCCATGGCACCCCACCCCGCCGGGCACCCAAATTTTTTTTTTCTCGGATTGCTCCGAAACTTTTTGGAGGTATTCCTAGGGTCCCCAAATGAGCTTTCATCAAATAAAATTGGAAATGGCACGAGTAGATTTTGCAAGGATCTCGTTTTTCCATCCAGCGTGCACGTCGACACCCCCGCTGACATGCCATGGCACCCCGCCGGGCACCCAAATTTTTTTTTTCTCGGATTGCTCCCAAACTTTTTGGAGGCATTCCTAGGGTCCCCAAATGAGCTTTCATCAAATAAAATTGGAAATGGCACGAGTAGATTTTGCAAGGATCTCGTTTTTCACTCCGGCGTGCACGCTGACATGCCAGGATCAAATCTCGCAGGCTGCCAGGATCAAATCTCGCAGGCTGCCAGGCGCCCATGGGCATGCCAGGATCAATTCTCGCAGGCTGCCAGGCGCCCATGGGCATGCCAGGCAGGGTCCTGGCACCCATGACACCCTGCCAGGCGCCCATGGCATGCTGCCAGGCCCCATGGGCAGCCCGCTGACACCCCCGTTGACATGCCATGGCACCCCACCCCGCCGGGCACCCAAATTTTTTTTTTCTCGGATTGCTCCGAAACTTTTTGGAGGCATTCCTAGGGTCACCAAATGAGCTTTCATCAAATAAAATTGGAAATGGCACGAGTAGATTTTGCAAGGATCTCCTTTTTCCATCCAGCGTGCACGTCGACACCCCCGCTGACATGCCATGGCACCCCGCCGGGCACCCAAATTTTTTTTTTCTCGGATTGCTCCGAAACTTTTTGGAGGTATTCCTAGGGTCCCCAAATGAGCTTTCATCAAATAAAATTGGAAATGGCACGAGTAGATTTCGCAAGGATCTCGTTTTTCACTCCGGCGTGCACGCTGACATGCCAGGATCAAATCTCGCAGGCTGCCAGGATCAAATCTCGCAGGCTGCCAGGCGCCCATGGGCATGCCAGGATCAATTCTCGCAGGCTGCCAGGCGCCCATGGGCATGCCAGGCAGGGTCCTGGCACCCATGACACCCTGCCAGGCGCCCATGGCATGCTGCCAGGCCCCATGGGCAGCCCGCTGACACCCCCGTTGACATGCCATGGCACCCCACCCCGCCGGGCACCCAAATTTTTTTTTTCTCGGATTGCTCCGAAACTTTTTGGAGGTATTCCTAGGGTCCCCAAATGAGCTTTCATCAAATAAAATTGGAAATGGCACGAGTAGATTTCGCACGGATCTCGTTTTTCACTCCGGCGTGCACGCTGACATGCCAGGATCAAATCTCGCAGGCTGCCAGGATCAAATCTCGCAGGCTGCCAGGCGCCCATGGGCATGCCAGGATCAATTCTCGCAGGCTGCCAGGCGCCCATGGGCATGCCAGGCAGGGTCCTGGCACCCATGACACCCTGCCAGGCGCCCATGGCATGCTGCCAGGCCCCATGGGCAGCCCGCTGACACCCCCGTTGACATGCCATGGCACCCCACCCCGCCGGGCACCCAAATTTTTTTTTTCTCGGATTGCTCCGAAACTTTTTGGAGGTATTCCTAGGGTCCCCAAATGAGCTTTCATCAAATAAAATTGGAAATGGCACGAGTAGATTTCGCAAGGATCTCGTTTTTCACTCCGGCGTGCACGCTGACATGCCAGGATCAAATCTCGCAGGCTGCCAGGATCAAATCTCGCAGGCTGCCAGGCGCCCATGGGCATGCCAGGATCAATTCTCGCAGGCTGCCAGGCGCCCATGGGCATGCCAGGCAGGGTCCTGGCACCCATGACACCCTGCCAGGCGCCCATGGCATGCTGCCAGGCCCCATGGGCAGCCCGCTGACACCCCCGTTGACATGCCATGGCACCCCACCCCGCCGGGCACCCAAATTTTTTTTTTCTCGGATTGCTCCGAAACTTTTTGGAGGTATTCCTAGGGTCCCCAAATGAGCTTTCATCAAATAAAATTGGAAATGGCACGAGTAGATTTTGCAAGGATCTCGTTTTTCCATCCAGCGTGCACGTCGACACCCCCGCTGACATGCCATGGCACCCCGCCGGGCACCCAAATTTTTTTTTTCTCGGATCGCTCCGAAACTTTTTGGAGGCATTCCTAATGTCCCCAAATGAGCTTTCATCACATAAAATTGGAAATGGCACGGGTAGATTTTGCGAGGATCTCGTTTTTCCCTCCAGCGTGCACGTCGACACCCCCGCTGACATGCCATGGCACCCCGCCAGGCACCATGGGCAGCCCGCTGACATGCCATGGCACCATGCCGAGACCCATGGGGAGTCCGCGGACATGTCA
>JAYWLF010000042.1:70000-75000 GCA_037074535.1 Gleditsia sinensis
GCTTCGAACAATGCCTGTGTCCTTAAAAATATGAAACACAACCCATCATCGTCGCTGCGTCGAGAAACCGTCACGCCTCTACCCCCGAATGTGCATGATCGAAGCCCACTTTTTTTTTGCACACCCAAGGGCCGCGGGTGGTTGGCCGAAGCCGCCCACCGGGATGCCATGACCGTAAAGGCTACAACGTGACCGTCTCGCAAAGCAAGCACATCACGCATCAAGGGGGGCCCCATGGCACCTCGTAGCCGCCCCCCCGAAAAGTTGCAGACGAGTGGTTCTTGCCCCCCAACACGCTTCGAACAACGGTTGTGCACCCTTTTACCAGGCACAGTCCCCATCATCCTCCGCCCGTCGAGAAACCGTCACCCCTCTACCCCCGAATGTGCGTGATCGAAGCCCACTTTTTTGTTTGCACACCCAGGGGCCGCGGGTGGTTGGCCGAAGCCGCCCACCTGGATGCCATGACCGTGAAGGCTACAACGTGACCGTCTCGCAAAGCAAGCACATCACGCATCAAGGGGGGCCCCATGGCACCTCGTAGCCGCCCCCCCGAAAAGTTGCAGACGAGTTGTTCTTGTCCCCCAACATGCTTCGAACAATGCCTGTGTCCTTAAAAATATGAAACACAACCCATCATCGTCGCTGCGTCGAGAAACCGCCACGCCTCTACCCCCGAATGTGCATGATCGAAGCCCACTTTTTTGTTTGCACAACCAGGGGCCGCGGGTGGTTGGCCGAAGCCGCCCACCGGGATGCCATGACCGTAAAGGCTACAACGTGACCGTCTCGCAAAGCAAGCACATCACGCATCAAGGGGGGCCCCATGGCACCTCGTAGCCGCCCCCCCGAAAAGTTGCAGACGAGTGGTTCTTGCCCCCCAACACGCTTCGAACAACGGTTGTGCACCCTTTTACCAGGCACAGTCCCCATCATCCTCCGCCCGTCGAGATACCGTCACCCCTCTACCCCCGAATGTGCACTATCGAAGCCCACTTTTTTGTTTGCACACCCAGGGGCCGCGGGTGGTTGGCCGAAGCCGCCCACCAACAAGTCGCAGACGAGGTGGTCTCTCACCCCAACAAGCTTCAAACGATGGTTGTGCACCCGCCTAGGCACGTTACTCGGCTATATCGGTGCGCACCCCAACACCTCAGTCTATAAGACGCTTTTGGTGCCGAGGCTCGTGCACGCCCAACCTTTTACTAGGCACAGTCCCCACCGCATCCGCTCATCGAGGATTGATCCTACCCTCTACCCCCATGATGTGCTCGATCGAAGCCCACTAGTTTTTCGCACACCACGGAGGCCGCCGACAGATGGCCTAGGCCTCCTGCCGCGGTGCAATGGATTATCGCTACATCGAGCATCACTCCGAGGGGGGCTCCATTGCACCAATGTAGCTGCCCCCCCCTTCGGTCGCGAGCGAGGCGGGTTTGCTCCCCGACCTGCTTCGAACAACGGTTGTGCACCCGCCAAAGGCACGTTACTCGGGTATATCGGTGCGCACCCCAACACCTCAGTCTATAAGACGCTTTTGGTGCCGAGGCTCGTGCACGCCCACCCTTTTACTAGGCACAGTCCCCATCATCCCCCACAGTTCGAGAAACAAACCCACCTCTACCCCCATGATGTGCTCGATCGAAGCCCACTTGTTTTTCGCACACCACGGGGGCCGCCGGCGGATGGACTAGGCCACCCGCCGCGGTGCAATGGATTATCGCTACATGGAGCATCAATCCGAGGGGGGCTCCATTGCACCAATGTAGCTGCCCCCCTTCGGTGTCGCGAGCGAGGCGAGTTTGCCCCCCGACCTGCTTCGAACAACGGTTGTGCACCCGCCGATGGCACGTTACTCGGGTATATCGGTGCGCACCCCAACACCTCAGTCTATAAGACGCTTTTGGTGCCGAGGCTCGTGCACGCCCACCCTTTTACTAGGCACAGTCCCCATCATCCCCCACAATTCGAGAAACAAACCCACCTCTACCCCCAAGACATGCATTAAGCCACCGCTCCCCCCATTCCCGCGAACGAAGGGCTAAATTCCATCTCGAAACCCACATTTTTATGCACATCCCGGGGGTCGCCGGAGTCCGGCCGCCGCCGCCGCCGCCGCCGGAGCGGCGGTGGCGGCGGCGGCCGGCCCCCCGGGGTGCCATGGTCCCAGGGACGACATGTTGCATGGGGGTCTCGCATTGCCCATCCTGGCATACCCCAACCCCCATGCAACATGCCAGGGGGTGCCCCATGGCACCAAGGAACTAGCACCCCCCTAAAGAGCTTTACAGGCTTTTTCACTCCTGGCAGGAACGGACATGGTTTTTCGCCAGCCACCCCAAGTTTTTTTTGGTACCTAGAGATCGAATTTTTGCACGATTTTTTGCAGGCATACTTAGAAAAATGAGATCTTTTCCCGTGTGAAGTTTCAGAATTTTTGGACATGGGATGAATATTTTATGATTTTTTATGTACCGAAACTTTGCAAAAATCTAGAGAAATCCACGGTTGTCGGATTGGTCCGAAACTTCTTGGAGGCATTCCTAGATTCCCCAATTGAATTGTCATAACATAAAATTGGAAATGGCACGAGTAGATTTTGCAAGGATCTCGTTTTTCACTCCGGCGTGCACGCTGACATGCCAGGATCAAATCTCGCAGGCTGCCAGGCGCCCATGGGCATGCCAGGATCAATTCTCGCAGGCTGCCAGGCGCCCATGGGCATGCCAGGCAGGGTCCTGACACCCATGACACCCTGCCAGGCGCCCATGGCATGCTGCCAGGCCCCATGGGCAGCCCGCTGACACCCCCGTTGACATGCCATGGCACCCCACCCCGCCGGGCACCCAAATTTTTTTTTTCTCGGATTGCTCCGAAACTTTTTGGAGGCATTCCTAGGGTCACCAAATGAGCTTTCATCAAATAAAATTGGAAATGGCACGAGTAGATTTTGCAAGGATCTCCTTTTTCCATCCAGCGTGCACGTCGACACCCCCGCTGACATGCCATGACACCCCGCCGGGCACCCAAATTTTTTTTTTCTCGGATTGCTCCCAAACTTTTTGGAGGCATTCCTAGGGTCCCCAAATGAGCTTTCATCAAATAAAATTGGAAATGGCACGAGTAGATTTTGCAAGGATCTCGTTTTTCACTCCGGCGTGCACGCTGACATGCCAGGATCAAATCTCGCAGGCTGCCAGGATCAAATCTCGCAGGCTGCCAGGCGCCCATGGGCATGCCAGGATCAATTCTCGCAGGCTGCCAGGCACCCATGGGCATGCCAGGCAGGGTCCTGGCACCCATGACACCCTGCCAGGCCCCATGGGCAGCCCGCTGACACCCCCGTTGACATGCCATGGCACCCCACCCCGCCGGGCACCCAAATTTTTTTTTTCTCGGATTGCTCCGAAACTTTTTGGAGGTATTCCTAGGGTCCCCAAATGAGCTTTCATCAAATAAAATTGGAAATGGCACGAGTAGATTTTGCAAGGATCTCGTTTTTCCATCCAGCGTGCACGTCGACACCCCCGCTGACATGCCATGGCACCCCGCCGGGCACCCAAATTTTTTTTTTCTCGGATTGCTCCCAAACTTTTTGGAGGCATTCCTAGGGTCCCCAAATGAGCTTTCATCAAATAAAATTGGAAATGGCACGAGTAGATTTTGCAAGGATCTCGTTTTTCACTCCGGCGTGCACGCTGACATGCCAGGATCAAATCTCGCAGGCTGCCAGGATCAAATCTCGCAGGCTGCCAGGCGCCCATGGGCATGCCAGGATCAATTCTCGCAGGCTGCCAGGCGCCCATGGGCATGCCAGGCAGGGTCCTGGCACCCATGACACCCTGCCAGGCCCCATGGGCAGCCCGCTGACACCCCCGTTGACATGCCATGGCACCCCACCCCGCCGGGCACCCAAATTTTTTTTTTCTCGGATTGCTCCGAAACTTTTTGGAGGTATTCCTAGGGTCCCCAAATGAGCTTTCATCAAATAAAATTGGAAATGGCACGAGTAGATTTTGCAAGGATCTCGTTTTTCCATCCAGCGTGCACGTCGACACCCCCGCTGACATGCCATGGCACCCCGCCGGGCACCCAAATTTTTTTTTTCTCGGATTGCTCCCAAACTTTTTGGAGGCATTCCTAGGGTCCCCAAATGAGCTTTCATCAAATAAAATTGGAAATGGCACGAGTAGATTTTGCAAGGATCTCGTTTTTCACTCCGGCGTGCACGCTGACATGCCAGGATCAAATCTCGCAGGCTGCCAGGATCAAATCTCGCAGGCTGCCAGGCGCCCATGGGCATGCCAGGATCAATTCTCGCAGGCTGCCAGGCGCCCATGGGCATGCCAGGCAGGGTCCTGGCACCCATGACACCCTGCCAGGCGCCCATGGCATGCTGCCAGGCCCCATGGGCAGCCCGCTGACACCCCCGTTGACATGCCATGGCACCCCACCCCGCCGGGCACCCAAATTTTTTTTTTCTCGGATTGCTCCGAAACTTTTTGGAGGCATTCCTAGGGTCACCAAATGAGCTTTCATCAAATAAAATTGGAAATGGCACGAGTAGATTTTGCAAGGATCTCCTTTTTCCATCCAGCGTGCACGTCGACACCCCCGCTGACATGCCATGGCACCCCGCCGGGCACCCAAATTTTTTTTTTCTCGGATTGCTCCGAAACTTTTTGGAGGTATTCCTAGGGTCCCCAAATGAGCTTTCATCAAATAAAATTGGAAATGGCACGAGTAGATTTCGCAAGGATCTCGTTTTTCACTCCGGCGTGCACGCTGACATGCCAGGATCAAATCTCGCAGGCTGCCAGGATCAAATCTCGCAGGCTGCCAGGCGCCCATGGGCATGCCAGGATCAATTCTCGCAGGCTGCCAGGCGCCCATGGGCATGCCAGGCAGGGTCCTGGCACCCATGACACCCTGCCAGGCGCCCATGGCATGCTGCCAGGCCCCATGGGCAGCCCGCTGACACCCCCGTTGACATGCCATGG
>JAYWLF010000042.1:85000-90000 GCA_037074535.1 Gleditsia sinensis
ACGGTTGTGCACCCTTTTACCAGGCACAGTCCCCATCATCCTCCGCCCGTCGAGAAACCGTCACCCCTCTACCCCCGAATGTGCGTGATCGAAGCCCACTTTTTTGTTTGCACACCCAGGGGCCGCGGGTGGTTGGCCGAAGCCGCCCACCTGGATGCCATGACCGTGAAGGCTACAACGTGACCGTCTCGCAAAGCAAGCACATCACGCATCAAGGGGGGCCCCATGGCACCTCGTAGCCGCCCCCCCGAAAATTTGCAGACGAGTGGTTCTTGCCCCCCAACACGCTTCGAACAACGGTTGTGCACCCTTTTACCAGGCACAGTCCCCATCATCCTCCGCCCGTCGAGATACCGTCACCCCTCTACCCCCGAATGTGCATGATCGAAGCCCACTTTTTTGTTTGCACACCCAGGGGCCGCGGGTGGTTGGCCGAAGCCGCCCACCTGGATGCCATGACCGTGAAGGCTACAACGTGACCGTCTCGCAAAGCAAGCACATCACGCATCAAGGGGGGCCCCATGGCACCTCGTAGCCGCCCCCCCGAAAAGTTGCAGACGAGTTGTTCTTGTCCCCCAACATGCTTCGAACAATGCCTGTGTCCTTAAAAATATGAAACACAACCCATCATCGTCGCTGCGTCGAGAAACCGTCACGCCTCTACCCCCGAATGTGCATGATCGAAGCCCACTTTTTTGTTTGCACACCCAGGGGCCGCGGGTGGTTGGCCGAAGCCGCCCACCGGGATGCCATGACCGTAAAGGCTACAACGTGACCGTCTCGCAAAGCAAGCACATCACGCATCAAGGGGGGCCCCATGGCACCTCGTAGCCGCCCCCCCGAAAAGTTGCAGACGAGTGGTTCTTGCCCCCCAACACGCTTCGAACAACGGTTGTGCACCCTTTTACCAGGCACAGTCCCCATCATCCTCCGCCCGTCGAGAAACCGTCACCCCTCTACCCCCGAATGTGCATGATCGAAGCCCACTTTTTTGTTTGCACACCCAGGGGCCGCGGGTGGTTGGCCGAAGCCGCCCACCTGGATGCCATGACCGTGAAGGCTACAACGTGACCGTCTCGCAAAGCAAGCACATCACGCATCAAGGGGGGCCCCATGGCACCTCGTAGCCGCCCCCCCGAAAAGTTGCAGACGAGTTGTTCTTGTCACCCAACATGCTTCGAACAATGCCTGTGTCCTTAAAAATATGAAACACAACCCATCATCGTCGCTGCGTCGAGAAACCGTCACGCCTCTACCCCCGAATGTGCATGATCGAAGCCCACTTTTTTTTTGCACACCCAAGGGCCGCGGGTGGTTGGCCGAAGCCGCCCACCGGGATGCCATGACCGTAAAGGCTACAACGTGACCGTCTCGCAAAGCAAGCACATCACGCATCAAGGGGGGCCCCATGGCACCTCGTAGCCGCCCCCCCGAAAAGTTGCAGACGAGTGGTTCTTGCCCCCCAACACGCTTCGAACAACGGTTGTGCACCCTTTTACCAGGCACAGTCCCCATCATCCTCCGCCCGTCGAGAAACCGTCACCCCTCTACCCCCGAATGTGCGTGATCGAAGCCCACTTTTTTGTTTGCACACCCAGGGGCCGCGGGTGGTTGGCCGAAGCCGCCCACCTGGATGCCATGACCGTGAAGGCTACAACGTGACCGTCTCGCAAAGCAAGCACATCACGCATCAAGGGGGGCCCCATGGCACCTCGTAGCCGCCCCCCCGAAAAGTTGCAGACGAGTTGTTCTTGTCCCCCAACATGCTTCGAACAATGCCTGTGTCCTTAAAAATATGAAACACAACCCATCATCGTCGCTGCGTCGAGAAACCGCCACGCCTCTACCCCCGAATGTGCATGATCGAAGCCCACTTTTTTGTTTGCACAACCAGGGGCCGCGGGTGGTTGGCCGAAGCCGCCCACCGGGATGCCATGACCGTAAAGGCTACAACGTGACCGTCTCGCAAAGCAAGCACATCACGCATCAAGGGGGGCCCCATGGCACCTCGTAGCCGCCCCCCCGAAAAGTTGCAGACGAGTGGTTCTTGCCCCCCAACACGCTTCGAACAACGGTTGTGCACCCTTTTACCAGGCACAGTCCCCATCATCCTCCGCCCGTCGAGATACCGTCACCCCTCTACCCCCGAATGTGCACTATCGAAGCCCACTTTTTTGTTTGCACACCCAGGGGCCGCGGGTGGTTGGCCGAAGCCGCCCACCAACAAGTCGCAGACGAGGTGGTCTCTCACCCCAACAAGCTTCAAACGATGGTTGTGCACCCGCCTAGGCACGTTACTCGGCTATATCGGTGCGCACCCCAACACCTCAGTCTATAAGACGCTTTTGGTGCCGAGGCTCGTGCACGCCCAACCTTTTACTAGGCACAGTCCCCACCGCATCCGCTCATCGAGGATTGATCCTACCCTCTACCCCCATGATGTGCTCGATCGAAGCCCACTAGTTTTTCGCACACCACGGAGGCCGCCGACAGATGGCCTAGGCCTCCTGCCGCGGTGCAATGGATTATCGCTACATCGAGCATCACTCCGAGGGGGGCTCCATTGCACCAATGTAGCTGCCCCCCCCTTCGGTCGCGAGCGAGGCGGGTTTGCTCCCCGACCTGCTTCGAACAACGGTTGTGCACCCGCCAAAGGCACGTTACTCGGGTATATCGGTGCGCACCCCAACACCTCAGTCTATAAGACGCTTTTGGTGCCGAGGCTCGTGCACGCCCACCCTTTTACTAGGCACAGTCCCCATCATCCCCCACAGTTCGAGAAACAAACCCACCTCTACCCCCATGATGTGCTCGATCGAAGCCCACTTGTTTTTCGCACACCACGGGGGCCGCCGGCGGATGGACTAGGCCACCCGCCGCGGTGCAATGGATTATCGCTACATGGAGCATCAATCCGAGGGGGGCTCCATTGCACCAATGTAGCTGCCCCCCTTCGGTGTCGCGAGCGAGGCGAGTTTGCCCCCCGACCTGCTTCGAACAACGGTTGTGCACCCGCCGATGGCACGTTACTCGGGTATATCGGTGCGCACCCCAACACCTCAGTCTATAAGACGCTTTTGGTGCCGAGGCTCGTGCACGCCCACCCTTTTACTAGGCACAGTCCCCATCATCCCCCACAATTCGAGAAACAAACCCACCTCTACCCCCAAGACATGCATTAAGCCACCGCTCCCCCCATTCCCGCGAACGAAGGGCTAAATTCCATCTCGAAACCCACATTTTTATGCACATCCCGGGGGTCGCCGGAGTCCGGCCGCCGCCGCCGCCGCCGCCGGAGCGGCGGTGGCGGCGGCGGCCGGCCCCCCGGGGTGCCATGGTCCCAGGGACGACATGTTGCATGGGGGTCTCGCATTGCCCATCCTGGCATACCCCAACCCCCATGCAACATGCCAGGGGGTGCCCCATGGCACCAAGGAACTAGCACCCCCCTAAAGAGCTTTACAGGCTTTTTCACTCCTGGCAGGAACGGACATGGTTTTTCGCCAGCCACCCCAAGTTTTTTTTGGTACCTAGAGATCGAATTTTTGCACGATTTTTTGCAGGCATACTTAGAAAAATGAGATCTTTTCCCGTGTGAAGTTTCAGAATTTTTGGACATGGGATGAATATTTTATGATTTTTTATGTACCGAAACTTTGCAAAAATCTAGAGAAATCCACGGTTGTCGGATTGGTCCGAAACTTCTTGGAGGCATTCCTAGAGTCCCCAATTGAATTGTCATAACATAAAATTGGAAATGGCACGAGTAGATTTTGCAAGGATCTCGTTTTTCACTCCGGCGTGCACGCTGACATGCCAGGATCAAATCTCGCAGGCTGCCAGGCGCCCATGGGCATGCCAGGATCAATTCTCGCAGGCTGCCAGGCGCCCATGGGCATGCCAGGCAGGGTCCTGGCACCCATGACACCCTGCCAGGCGCCCATGGCATGCTGCCAGGCCCCATGGGCAGCCCGAGGGGGGGGGGGGGGGGGGGGGGGGGGGGAGGGGGATACACACTCTATCAGATTTTTTTTTCTCGGATTGCTCCGAAACTTTTTGGAGGCATTCCTAGGGTCACCAAATGAGCTTTCATCAAATAAAATTGGAAATGGCACGAGTAGATTTTGCAAGGATCTCCTTTTTCCATCCAGCGTGCACGTCGACACCCCCGCTGACATGCCATGACACCCCGCCGGGCACCCAAATTTTTTTTTTCTCGGATTGCTCCCAAACTTTTTGGAGGCATTCCTAGGGTCCCCAAATGAGCTTTCATCAAATAAAATTGGAAATGGCACGAGTAGATTTTGCAAGGATCTCGTTTTTCACTCCGGCGTGCACGCTGACATGCCAGGATCAAATCTCGCAGGCTGCCAGGATCAAATCTCGCAGGCTGCCAGGCGCCCATGGGCATGCCAGGATCAATTCTCGCAGGCTGCCAGGCACCCATGGGCATGCCAGGCAGGGTCCTGGCACCCATGACACCCTGCCAGGCCCCATGGGCAGCCCGCTGACACCCCCGTTGACATGCCATGGCACCCCACCCCGCCGGGCACCCAAATTTTTTTTTTCTCGGATTGCTCCGAAACTTTTTGGAGGTATTCCTAGGGTCCCCAAATGAGCTTTCATCAAATAAAATTGGAAATGGCACGAGTAGATTTTGCAAGGATCTCGTTTTTCCATCCAGCGTGCACGTCGACACCCCCGCTGACATGCCATGACACCCCGCCGGGCACCCAAATTTTTTTTTTCTCGGATCGCTCCGAAACTTTTTGGAGGCATTCCTAATGTCCCCAAATGAGCTTTCATCACATAAAATTGGAAATGGCACGGGTAGATTTTGCGAGGATCTCGTTTTTCCCTCCAGCGTGCACGTCGACACCCCCGCTGACATGCCATGGCACCCCGCCAGGCACCATGGGCAGCCCGCTGACATGCCATGGCACCATGCCGAGACCCATGGGGAGTCCGCGGACATGTCATGTGCAGCACACTTGGGCACC
>JAYWLF010000042.1:100000-105000 GCA_037074535.1 Gleditsia sinensis
CTTAAAAATATGAAACACAACCCATCATCGTCGCTGCGTCGAGAAACCGTCACGCCTCTACCCCCGAATGTGCATGATCGAAGCCCACTTTTTTTTTGCACACCCAAGGGCCGCGGGTGGTTGGCCGAAGCCGCCCACCGGGATGCCATGACCGTAAAGGCTACAACGTGACCGTCTCGCAAAGCAAGCACATCACGCATCAAGGGGGGCCCCATGGCACCTCGTAGCCGCCCCCCCGAAAAGTTGCAGACGAGTGGTTCTTGCCCCCCAACACGCTTCGAACAACGGTTGTGCACCCTTTTACCAGGCACAGTCCCCATCATCCTCCGCCCGTCGAGAAACCGTCACCCCTCTACCCCCGAATGTGCGTGATCGAAGCCCACTTTTTTGTTTGCACACCCAGGGGCCGCGGGTGGTTGGCCGAAGCCGCCCACCTGGATGCCATGACCGTGAAGGCTACAACGTGACCGTCTCGCAAAGCAAGCACATCACGCATCAAGGGGGGCCCCATGGCACCTCGTAGCCGCCCCCCCGAAAAGTTGCAGACGAGTTGTTCTTGTCCCCCAACATGCTTCGAACAATGCCTGTGTCCTTAAAAATATGAAACACAACCCATCATCGTCGCTGCGTCGAGAAACCGCCACGCCTCTACCCCCGAATGTGCATGATCGAAGCCCACTTTTTTGTTTGCACAACCAGGGGCCGCGGGTGGTTGGCCGAAGCCGCCCACCGGGATGCCATGACCGTAAAGGCTACAACGTGACCGTCTCGCAAAGCAAGCACATCACGCATCAAGGGGGGCCCCATGGCACCTCGTAGCCGCCCCCCCGAAAAGTTGCAGACGAGTGGTTCTTGCCCCCCAACACGCTTCGAACAACGGTTGTGCACCCTTTTACCAGGCACAGTCCCCATCATCCTCCGCCCGTCGAGATACCGTCACCCCTCTACCCCCGAATGTGCACTATCGAAGCCCACTTTTTTGTTTGCACACCCAGGGGCCGCGGGTGGTTGGCCGAAGCCGCCCACCAACAAGTCGCAGACGAGGTGGTCTCTCACCCCAACAAGCTTCAAACGATGGTTGTGCACCCGCCTAGGCACGTTACTCGGCTATATCGGTGCGCACCCCAACACCTCAGTCTATAAGACGCTTTTGGTGCCGAGGCTCGTGCACGCCCAACCTTTTACTAGGCACAGTCCCCACCGCATCCGCTCATCGAGGATTGATCCTACCCTCTACCCCCATGATGTGCTCGATCGAAGCCCACTAGTTTTTCGCACACCACGGAGGCCGCCGACAGATGGCCTAGGCCTCCTGCCGCGGTGCAATGGATTATCGCTACATCGAGCATCACTCCGAGGGGGGCTCCATTGCACCAATGTAGCTGCCCCCCCCTTCGGTCGCGAGCGAGGCGGGTTTGCTCCCCGACCTGCTTCGAACAACGGTTGTGCACCCGCCAAAGGCACGTTACTCGGGTATATCGGTGCGCACCCCAACACCTCAGTCTATAAGACGCTTTTGGTGCCGAGGCTCGTGCACGCCCACCCTTTTACTAGGCACAGTCCCCATCATCCCCCACAGTTCGAGAAACAAACCCACCTCTACCCCCATGATGTGCTCGATCGAAGCCCACTTGTTTTTCGCACACCACGGGGGCCGCCGGCGGATGGACTAGGCCACCCGCCGCGGTGCAATGGATTATCGCTACATGGAGCATCAATCCGAGGGGGGCTCCATTGCACCAATGTAGCTGCCCCCCTTCGGTGTCGCGAGCGAGGCGAGTTTGCCCCCCGACCTGCTTCGAACAACGGTTGTGCACCCGCCGATGGCACGTTACTCGGGTATATCGGTGCGCACCCCAACACCTCAGTCTATAAGACGCTTTTGGTGCCGAGGCTCGTGCACGCCCACCCTTTTACTAGGCACAGTCCCCATCATCCCCCACAATTCGAGAAACAAACCCACCTCTACCCCCAAGACATGCATTAAGCCACCGCTCCCCCCATTCCCGCGAACGAAGGGCTAAATTCCATCTCGAAACCCACATTTTTATGCACATCCCGGGGGTCGCCGGAGTCCGGCCGCCGCCGCCGCCGCCGCCGGAGCGGCGGTGGCGGCGGCGGCCGGCCCCCCGGGGTGCCATGGTCCCAGGGACGACATGTTGCATGGGGGTCTCGCATTGCCCATCCTGGCATACCCCAACCCCCATGCAACATGCCAGGGGGTGCCCCATGGCACCAAGGAACTAGCACCCCCCTAAAGAGCTTTACAGGCTTTTTCACTCCTGGCAGGAACGGACATGGTTTTTCGCCAGCCACCCCAAGTTTTTTTTGGTACCTAGAGATCGAATTTTTGCACGATTTTTTGCAGGCATACTTAGAAAAATGAGATCTTTTCCCGTGTGAAGTTTCAGAATTTTTGGACATGGGATGAATATTTTATGATTTTTTATGTACCGAAACTTTGCAAAAATCTAGAGAAATCCACGGTTGTCGGATTGGTCCGAAACTTCTTGGAGGCATTCCTAGAGTCCCCAATTGAATTGTCATAACATAAAATTGGAAATGGCACGAGTAGATTTTGCAAGGATCTCGTTTTTCACTCCGGCGTGCACGCTGACATGCCAGGATCAAATCTCGCAGGCTGCCAGGCGCCCATGGGCATGCCAGGATCAATTCTCGCAGGCTGCCAGGCGCCCATGGGCATGCCAGGCAGGGTCCTGGCACCCATGACACCCTGCCAGGCGCCCATGGCATGCTGCCAGGCCCCATGGGCAGCCCGCTGACACCCCCGTTGACATGCCATGGCACCCCACCCCGCCGGGCACCCAAATTTTTTTTTTCTCGGATTGCTCCGAAACTTTTTGGAGGCATTCCTAGGGTCACCAAATGAGCTTTCATCAAATAAAATTGGAAATGGCACGAGTAGATTTTGCAAGGATCTCCTTTTTCCATCCAGCGTGCACGTCGACACCCCCGCTGACATGCCATGACACCCCGCCGGGCACCCAAATTTTTTTTTTCTCGGATTGCTCCCAAACTTTTTGGAGGCATTCCTAGGGTCCCCAAATGAGCTTTCATCAAATAAAATTGGAAATGGCACGAGTAGATTTTGCAAGGATCTCGTTTTTCACTCCGGCGTGCACGCTGACATGCCAGGATCAAATCTCGCAGGCTGCCAGGATCAAATCTCGCAGGCTGCCAGGCGCCCATGGGCATGCCAGGATCAATTCTCGCAGGCTGCCAGGCACCCATGGGCATGCCAGGCAGGGTCCTGGCACCCATGACACCCTGCCAGGCCCCATGGGCAGCCCGCTGACACCCCCGTTGACATGCCATGGCACCCCACCCCGCCGGGCACCCAAATTTTTTTTTTCTCGGATTGCTCCGAAACTTTTTGGAGGTATTCCTAGGGTCCCCAAATGAGCTTTCATCAAATAAAATTGGAAATGGCACGAGTAGATTTTGCAAGGATCTCGTTTTTCCATCCAGCGTGCACGTCGACACCCCCGCTGACATGCCATGACACCCCGCCGGGCACCCAAATTTTTTTTTTCTCGGATCGCTCCGAAACTTTTTGGAGGCATTCCTAATGTCCCCAAATGAGCTTTCATCACATAAAATTGGAAATGGCACGGGTAGATTTTGCGAGGATCTCGTTTTTCCCTCCAGCGTGCACGTCGACACCCCCGCTGACATGCCATGGCACCCCGCCAGGCACCATGGGCAGCCCGCTGACATGCCATGGCACCATGCCGAGACCCATGGGGAGTCCGCGGACATGTCATGTGCAGCACACTTGGGCACCTCGTAAATTCAACCTCAACTTGAACTTTATGGTGAATATGGGGAGGGAGCACGTTGGGGAGGGACCGTTCAAGCATGACAACGGCAGCACTTGGGCATCCCGAAGGCATGGCCTTGCACGGTGCCATTCGCGATGGGCAGCGCACTTGGGCACCTCGTAAATTCAACCTCAAGTTGAACCTTATGATAAATTTCGGGAGGGACCGTTCAAGCATGACAACGGCGGCACTTGGGCATCCCGTAGGCATGGCCTTGCACGGTGCCATTCGCGATGGGCAGCACACTTGGGCAACTCGTAAATTCAACCTCGAGTTGAACCTTAGGATAAATATCGAGAGGGACCACGTGGGGGAGGGACTGTTCAAGCCGTGCGACGCCGGCACGCTGTCGCTTAGCATGGGCATCCCGCAGGCTTGTCGTTGCACGCTGCAGGACGCAACGGCAGCCGAGTCGGGCACCTTGTTAATCCTACCCAAAGTTGGGTTTTATGATAAATATCGGGAGGCACCAAGTGGGGGAGGGACGGATCGAGGGTGGCGACGCCGTCATGCCGTCTGGCAGCATTGGCATCCGGCCGTCACGGCACGGGCGGCACCCTGTAAACTGGATTTCCCGATCGATAAATATGGGGACGGGGAGAAACGGAGGCGGGGCACCGTTTGGGAGCATCGCACACGCGCACGTGCCTCGTGCTGAGTGCCGAGTGCCGAGTCTTTTGATAAGTAAATATTTATACGCGCGTCGCGAAGGGCACCTTTCCCGATCGATAAATACGGGGACGGGGAGAAACGGAGGCGGGGCACCGTTTGGGAGCATCGCACACGCGCACGTGCCTCGTGCTGAGTGCCGAGTGCCGAGTCTTTTGATAAGTAAATATTTATACGCGCGTCGCGAAGGGCACCTTTCCCGATCGATAAATACGGGGACGGGGAGAAACGGAGGCGGGGCACCGTTTGGGAGCATCGCACACGCGCACGTGCCTCGTGCTGAGTGCCGAGTGCCGAGTCTTTTGATAAGTAAATATTTATATACGCGTCGCGAAGGCCACCTTTTTTGATCCCGACGACCCCCGCCGGTGGCCGGCGACGCCCCTCCCCCGGGGGTGCCGCGGTCTGGACCCTGTGCATCTCGATGGGGCACGGCGGAGCTAGCATCCTGCACGCGGGGGGCAGGCACAGGGCCCATTTTTTGATCCC
>JAYWLF010000042.1:112500-117500 GCA_037074535.1 Gleditsia sinensis
ACTCGCAGAGCAAGCACATCACGCATCAAGGGGGGCCCCATGGCACCTCGTAGCCGCCCCCCCGAAAAATTGCAGACGAGTTGTTCTTGCCCCCCAACACGCTTCGAACAACGGTTGTGCACCCTTTTACCAGGCACAGTCCCCATCATCCTCCGCCCGTCGAGAAACCGTCACCCCTCTACCCCCGAATGTGCGTGATCGAAGCCCACTTTTTTGTTTGCACACCCAGGGGCCGCGGGTGGTTGGCCGAAGCCGCCCACCTGGATGCCATGACCGTGAAGGCTACAACGTGACCGTCTCGCAAAGCAAGCACATCACGCATCAAGGGGGGCCCCATGGCACCTCGTAGCCGCCCCCCCGAAAATTTGCAGACGAGTGGTTCTTGCCCCCCAACACGCTTCGAACAACGGTTGTGCACCCTTTTACCAGGCACAGTCCCCATCATCCTCCGCCCGTCGAGATACCGTCACCCCTCTACCCCCGAATGTGCATGATCGAAGCCCACTTTTTTGTTTGCACACCCAGGGGCCGCGGGTGGTTGGCCGAAGCCGCCCACCTGGATGCCATGACCGTGAAGGCTACAACGTGACCGTCTCGCAAAGCAAGCACATCACGCATCAAGGGGGGCCCCATGGCACCTCGTAGCCGCCCCCCCGAAAAGTTGCAGACGAGTTGTTCTTGTCCCCCAACATGCTTCGAACAATGCCTGTGTCCTTAAAAATATGAAACACAACCCATCATCGTCGCTGCGTCGAGAAACCGTCACGCCTCTACCCCCGAATGTGCATGATCGAAGCCCACTTTTTTGTTTGCACACCCAGGGGCCGCGGGTGGTTGGCCGAAGCCGCCCACCGGGATGCCATGACCGTAAAGGCTACAACGTGACCGTCTCGCAAAGCAAGCACATCACGCATCAAGGGGGGCCCCATGGCACCTCGTAGCCGCCCCCCCGAAAAGTTGCAGACGAGTGGTTCTTGCCCCCCAACACGCTTCGAACAACGGTTGTGCACCCTTTTACCAGGCACAGTCCCCATCATCCTCCGCCCGTCGAGAAACCGTCACCCCTCTACCCCCGAATGTGCATGATCGAAGCCCACTTTTTTGTTTGCACACCCAGGGGCCGCGGGTGGTTGGCCGAAGCCGCCCACCTGGATGCCATGACCGTGAAGGCTACAACGTGACCGTCTCGCAAAGCAAGCACATCACGCATCAAGGGGGGCCCCATGGCACCTCGTAGCCGCCCCCCCGAAAAGTTGCAGACGAGTTGTTCTTGTCACCCAACATGCTTCGAACAATGCCTGTGTCCTTAACAATATGAAACACAACCCATCATCGTCGCTGCGTCGAGAAACCGTCACGCCTCTACCCCCGAATGTGCATGATCGAAGCCCACTTTTTTTTTGCACACCCAAGGGCCGCGGGTGGTTGGCCGAAGCCGCCCACCGGGATGCCATGACCGTAAAGGCTACAACGTGACCGTCTCGCAAAGCAAGCACATCACGCATCAAGGGGGGCCCCATGGCACCTCGTAGCCGCCCCCCCGAAAAGTTGCAGACGAGTGGTTCTTGCCCCCCAACACGCTTCGAACAACGGTTGTGCACCCTTTTACCAGGCACAGTCCCCATCATCCTCCGCCCGTCGAGAAACCGTCACCCCTCTACCCCCGAATGTGCGTGATCGAAGCCCACTTTTTTGTTTGCACACCCAGGGGCCGCGGGTGGTTGGCCGAAGCCGCCCACCTGGATGCCATGACCGTGAAGGCTACAACGTGACCGTCTCGCAAAGCAAGCACATCACGCATCAAGGGGGGCCCCATGGCACCTCGTAGCCGCCCCCCCGAAAAGTTGCAGACGAGTTGTTCTTGTCCCCCAACATGCTTCGAACAATGCCTGTGTCCTTAAAAATATGAAACACAACCCATCATCGTCGCTGCGTCGAGAAACCGCCACGCCTCTACCCCCGAATGTGCATGATCGAAGCCCACTTTTTTGTTTGCACAACCAGGGGCCGCGGGTGGTTGGCCGAAGCCGCCCACCGGGATGCCATGACCGTAAAGGCTACAACGTGACCGTCTCGCAAAGCAAGCACATCACGCATCAAGGGGGGCCCCATGGCACCTCGTAGCCGCCCCCCCGAAAAGTTGCAGACGAGTGGTTCTTGCCCCCCAACACGCTTCGAACAACGGTTGTGCACCCTTTTACCAGGCACAGTCCCCATCATCCTCCGCCCGTCGAGATACCGTCACCCCTCTACCCCCGAATGTGCACTATCGAAGCCCACTTTTTTGTTTGCACACCCAGGGGCCGCGGGTGGTTGGCCGAAGCCGCCCACCAACAAGTCGCAGACGAGGTGGTCTCTCACCCCAACAAGCTTCAAACGATGGTTGTGCACCCGCCTAGGCACGTTACTCGGCTATATCGGTGCGCACCCCAACACCTCAGTCTATAAGACGCTTTTGGTGCCGAGGCTCGTGCACGCCCAACCTTTTACTAGGCACAGTCCCCACCGCATCCGCTCATCGAGGATTGATCCTACCCTCTACCCCCATGATGTGCTCGATCGAAGCCCACTAGTTTTTCGCACACCACGGAGGCCGCCGACAGATGGCCTAGGCCTCCTGCCGCGGTGCAATGGATTATCGCTACATCGAGCATCACTCCGAGGGGGGCTCCATTGCACCAATGTAGCTGCCCCCCCCTTCGGTCGCGAGCGAGGCGGGTTTGCTCCCCGACCTGCTTCGAACAACGGTTGTGCACCCGCCAAAGGCACGTTACTCGGGTATATCGGTGCGCACCCCAACACCTCAGTCTATAAGACGCTTTTGGTGCCGAGGCTCGTGCACGCCCACCCTTTTACTAGGCACAGTCCCCATCATCCCCCACAGTTCGAGAAACAAACCCACCTCTACCCCCATGATGTGCTCGATCGAAGCCCACTTGTTTTTCGCACACCACGGGGGCCGCCGGCGGATGGACTAGGCCACCCGCCGCGGTGCAATGGATTATCGCTACATGGAGCATCAATCCGAGGGGGGCTCCATTGCACCAATGTAGCTGCCCCCCTTCGGTGTCGCGAGCGAGGCGAGTTTGCCCCCCGACCTGCTTCGAACAACGGTTGTGCACCCGCCGATGGCACGTTACTCGGGTATATCGGTGCGCACCCCAACACCTCAGTCTATAAGACGCTTTTGGTGCCGAGGCTCGTGCACGCCCACCCTTTTACTAGGCACAGTCCCCATCATCCCCCACAATTCGAGAAACAAACCCACCTCTACCCCCAAGACATGCATTAAGCCACCGCTCCCCCCATTCCCGCGAACGAAGGGCTAAATTCCATCTCGAAACCCACATTTTTATGCACATCCCGGGGGTCGCCGGAGTCCGGCCGCCGCCGCCGCCGCCGCCGGAGCGGCGGTGGCGGCGGCGGCCGGCCCCCCGGGGTGCCATGGTCCCAGGGACGACATGTTGCATGGGGGTCTCGCATTGCCCATCCTGGCATACCCCAACCCCCATGCAACATGCCAGGGGGTGCCCCATGGCACCAAGGAACTAGCACCCCCCTAAAGAGCTTTACAGGCTTTTTCACTCCTGGCAGGAACGGACATGGTTTTTCGCCAGCCACCCCAAGTTTTTTTTGGTACCTAGAGATCGAATTTTTGCACGATTTTTTGCAGGCATACTTAGAAAAATGAGATCTTTTCCCGTGTGAAGTTTCAGAATTTTTGGACATGGGATGAATATTTTATGATTTTTTATGTACCGAAACTTTGCAAAAATCTAGAGAAATCCACGGTTGTCGGATTGGTCCGAAACTTCTTGGAGGCATTCCTAGAGTCCCCAATTGAATTGTCATAACATAAAATTGGAAATGGCACGAGTAGATTTTGCAAGGATCTCGTTTTTCACTCCGGCGTGCACGCTGACATGCCAGGATCAAATCTCGCAGGCTGCCAGGCGCCCATGGGCATGCCAGGATCAATTCTCGCAGGCTGCCAGGCGCCCATGGGCATGCCAGGCAGGGTCCTGGCACCCATGACACCCTGCCAGGCGCCCATGGCATGCTGCCAGGCCCCATGGGCAGCCCGCTGACACCCCCGTTGACATGCCATGGCACCCCACCCCGCCGGGCACCCAAATTTTTTTTTTCTCGGATTGCTCCGAAACTTTTTGGAGGCATTCCTAGGGTCACCAAATGAGCTTTCATCAAATAAAATTGGAAATGGCACGAGTAGATTTTGCAAGGATCTCCTTTTTCCATCCAGCGTGCACGTCGACACCCCCGCTGACATGCCATGACACCCCGCCGGGCACCCAAATTTTTTTTTTCTCGGATTGCTCCCAAACTTTTTGGAGGCATTCCTAGGGTCCCCAAATGAGCTTTCATCAAATAAAATTGGAAATGGCACGAGTAGATTTTGCAAGGATCTCGTTTTTCACTCCGGCGTGCACGCTGACATGCCAGGATCAAATCTCGCAGGCTGCCAGGATCAAATCTCGCAGGCTGCCAGGCGCCCATGGGCATGCCAGGATCAATTCTCGCAGGCTGCCAGGCACCCATGGGCATGCCAGGCAGGGTCCTGGCACCCATGACACCCTGCCAGGCCCCATGGGCAGCCCGCTGACACCCCCGTTGACATGCCATGGCACCCCACCCCGCCGGGCACCCAAATTTTTTTTTTCTCGGATTGCTCCGAAACTTTTTGGAGGTATTCCTAGGGTCCCCAAATGAGCTTTCATCAAATAAAATTGGAAATGGCACGAGTAGATTTTGCAAGGATCTCGTTTTTCCATCCAGCGTGCACGTCGACACCCCCGCTGACATGCCATGACACCCCGCCGGGCACCCAAATTTTTTTTTTCTCGGATCGCTCCGAAACTTTTTGGAGGCATTCCTAATGTCCCCAAATGAGCTTTCATCACATAAAATTGGAAATGGCACGGGTAGATTTTGCGAGGATCTCGTTTTTCCCTCCAGCGTGCACGTCGACACCCCCGCTGACA
>JAYWLF010000042.1:127500-132500 GCA_037074535.1 Gleditsia sinensis
AAGCACATCACGCATCAAGGGGGGCCCCATGGCACCTCGTAGCCGCCCCCCCGAAAAGTTGCAGACGAGTTGTTCTTGTCACCCAACATGCTTCGAACAATGCCTGTGTCCTTAAAAATATGAAACACAACCCATCATCGTCGCTGCGTCGAGAAACCGTCACGCCTCTACCCCCGAATGTGCATGATCGAAGCCCACTTTTTTTTTGCACACCCAAGGGCCGCGGGTGGTTGGCCGAAGCCGCCCACCGGGATGCCATGACCGTAAAGGCTACAACGTGACCGTCTCGCAAAGCAAGCACATCACGCATCAAGGGGGGCCCCATGGCACCTCGTAGCCGCCCCCCCGAAAAGTTGCAGACGAGTGGTTCTTGCCCCCCAACACGCTTCGAACAACGGTTGTGCACCCTTTTACCAGGCACAGTCCCCATCATCCTCCGCCCGTCGAGAAACCGTCACCCCTCTACCCCCGAATGTGCGTGATCGAAGCCCACTTTTTTGTTTGCACACCCAGGGGCCGCGGGTGGTTGGCCGAAGCCGCCCACCTGGATGCCATGACCGTGAAGGCTACAACGTGACCGTCTCGCAAAGCAAGCACATCACGCATCAAGGGGGGCCCCATGGCACCTCGTAGCCGCCCCCCCGAAAAGTTGCAGACGAGTTGTTCTTGTCCCCCAACATGCTTCGAACAATGCCTGTGTCCTTAAAAATATGAAACACAACCCATCATCGTCGCTGCGTCGAGAAACCGCCACGCCTCTACCCCCGAATGTGCATGATCGAAGCCCACTTTTTTGTTTGCACAACCAGGGGCCGCGGGTGGTTGGCCGAAGCCGCCCACCGGGATGCCATGACCGTAAAGGCTACAACGTGACCGTCTCGCAAAGCAAGCACATCACGCATCAAGGGGGGCCCCATGGCACCTCGTAGCCGCCCCCCCGAAAAGTTGCAGACGAGTGGTTCTTGCCCCCCAACACGCTTCGAACAACGGTTGTGCACCCTTTTACCAGGCACAGTCCCCATCATCCTCCGCCCGTCGAGATACCGTCACCCCTCTACCCCCGAATGTGCACTATCGAAGCCCACTTTTTTGTTTGCACACCCAGGGGCCGCGGGTGGTTGGCCGAAGCCGCCCACCAACAAGTCGCAGACGAGGTGGTCTCTCACCCCAACAAGCTTCAAACGATGGTTGTGCACCCGCCTAGGCACGTTACTCGGCTATATCGGTGCGCACCCCAACACCTCAGTCTATAAGACGCTTTTGGTGCCGAGGCTCGTGCACGCCCAACCTTTTACTAGGCACAGTCCCCACCGCATCCGCTCATCGAGGATTGATCCTACCCTCTACCCCCATGATGTGCTCGATCGAAGCCCACTAGTTTTTCGCACACCACGGAGGCCGCCGACAGATGGCCTAGGCCTCCTGCCGCGGTGCAATGGATTATCGCTACATCGAGCATCACTCCGAGGGGGGCTCCATTGCACCAATGTAGCTGCCCCCCCCTTCGGTCGCGAGCGAGGCGGGTTTGCTCCCCGACCTGCTTCGAACAACGGTTGTGCACCCGCCAAAGGCACGTTACTCGGGTATATCGGTGCGCACCCCAACACCTCAGTCTATAAGACGCTTTTGGTGCCGAGGCTCGTGCACGCCCACCCTTTTACTAGGCACAGTCCCCATCATCCCCCACAGTTCGAGAAACAAACCCACCTCTACCCCCATGATGTGCTCGATCGAAGCCCACTTGTTTTTCGCACACCACGGGGGCCGCCGGCAGATGGACTAGGCCACCCGCCGCGGTGCAATGGATTATCGCTACATGGAGCATCAATCCGAGGGGGGCTCCATTGCACCAATGTAGCTGCCCCCCTTCGGTGTCGCGAGCGAGGCGAGTTTGCCCCCCGACCTGCTTCGAACAACGGTTGTGCACCCGCCGATGGCACGTTACTCGGGTATATCGGTGCGCACCCCAACACCTCAGTCTATAAGACGCTTTTGGTGCCGAGGCTCGTGCACGCCCACCCTTTTACTAGGCACAGTCCCCATCATCCCCCACAATTCGAGAAACAAACCCACCTCTACCCCCAAGACATGCATTAAGCCACCGCTCCCCCCATTCCCGCGAACGAAGGGCTAAATTCCATCTCGAAACCCACATTTTTATGCACATCCCGGGGGTCGCCGGAGTCCGGCCGCCGCCGCCGCCGCCGCCGGAGCGGCGGTGGCGGCGGCGGCCGGCCCCCCGGGGTGCCATGGTCCCAGGGACGACATGTTGCATGGGGGTCTCGCATTGCCCATCCTGGCATACCCCAACCCCCATGCAACATGCCAGGGGGTGCCCCATGGCACCAAGGAACTAGCACCCCCCTAAAGAGCTTTACAGGCTTTTTCACTCCTGGCAGGAACGGACATGGTTTTTCGCCAGCCACCCCAAGTTTTTTTTGGTACCTAGAGATCGAATTTTTGCACGATTTTTTGCAGGCATACTTAGAAAAATGAGATCTTTTCCCGTGTGAAGTTTCAGAATTTTTGGACATGGGATGAATATTTTATGATTTTTTATGTACCGAAACTTTGCAAAAATCTAGAGAAATCCACGGTTGTCGGATTGGTCCGAAACTTCTTGGAGGCATTCCTAGAGTCCCCAATTGAATTGTCATAACATAAAATTGGAAATGGCACGAGTAGATTTTGCAAGGATCTCGTTTTTCACTCCGGCGTGCACGCTGACATGCCAGGATCAAATCTCGCAGGCTGCCAGGCGCCCATGGGCATGCCAGGATCAATTCTCGCAGGCTGCCAGGCGCCCATGGGCATGCCAGGCAGGGTCCTGGCACCCATGACACCCTGCCAGGCGCCCATGGCATGCTGCCAGGCCCCATGGGCAGCCCGCTGACACCCCCGTTGACATGCCATGGCACCCCACCCCGCCGGGCACCCAAATTTTTTTTTTCTCGGATTGCTCCGAAACTTTTTGGAGGCATTCCTAGGGTCACCAAATGAGCTTTCATCAAATAAAATTGGAAATGGCACGAGTAGATTTTGCAAGGATCTCCTTTTTCCATCCAGCGTGCACGTCGACACCCCCGCTGACATGCCATGACACCCCGCCGGGCACCCAAATTTTTTTTTTCTCGGATTGCTCCCAAACTTTTTGGAGGCATTCCTAGGGTCCCCAAATGAGCTTTCATCAAATAAAATTGGAAATGGCACGAGTAGATTTTGCAAGGATCTCGTTTTTCACTCCGGCGTGCACGCTGACATGCCAGGATCAAATCTCGCAGGCTGCCAGGATCAAATCTCGCAGGCTGCCAGGCGCCCATGGGCATGCCAGGATCAATTCTCGCAGGCTGCCAGGCACCCATGGGCATGCCAGGCAGGGTCCTGGCACCCATGACACCCTGCCAGGCCCCATGGGCAGCCCGCTGACACCCCCGTTGACATGCCATGGCACCCCACCCCGCCGGGCACCCAAATTTTTTTTTTCTCGGATTGCTCCGAAACTTTTTGGAGGTATTCCTAGGGTCCCCAAATGAGCTTTCATCAAATAAAATTGGAAATGGCACGAGTAGATTTTGCAAGGATCTCGTTTTTCCATCCAGCGTGCACGTCGACACCCCCGCTGACATGCCATGGCACCCCGCCGGGCACCCAAATTTTTTTTTTCTCGGATTGCTCCCAAACTTTTTGGAGGCATTCCTAGGGTCCCCAAATGAGCTTTCATCAAATAAAATTGGAAATGGCACGAGTAGATTTTGCAAGGATCTCGTTTTTCACTCCGGCGTGCACGCTGACATGCCAGGATCAAATCTCGCAGGCTGCCAGGATCAAATCTCGCAGGCTGCCAGGCGCCCATGGGCATGCCAGGATCAATTCTCGCAGGCTGCCAGGCGCCCATGGGCATGCCAGGCAGGGTCCTGGCACCCATGACACCCTGCCAGGCCCCATGGGCAGCCCGCTGACACCCCCGTTGACATGCCATGGCACCCCACCCCGCCGGGCACCCAAATTTTTTTTTTCTCGGATTGCTCCGAAACTTTTTGGAGGTATTCCTAGGGTCCCCAAATGAGCTTTCATCAAATAAAATTGGAAATGGCACGAGTAGATTTTGCAAGGATCTCGTTTTTCCATCCAGCGTGCACGTCGACACCCCCGCTGACATGCCATGGCACCCCGCCGGGCACCCAAATTTTTTTTTTCTCGGATTGCTCCCAAACTTTTTGGAGGCATTCCTAGGGTCCCCAAATGAGCTTTCATCAAATAAAATTGGAAATGGCACGAGTAGATTTTGCAAGGATCTCGTTTTTCACTCCGGCGTGCACGCTGACATGCCAGGATCAAATCTCGCAGGCTGCCAGGATCAAATCTCGCAGGCTGCCAGGCGCCCATGGGCATGCCAGGATCAATTCTCGCAGGCTGCCAGGCGCCCATGGGCATGCCAGGCAGGGTCCTGGCACCCATGACACCCTGCCAGGCGCCCATGGCATGCTGCCAGGCCCCATGGGCAGCCCGCTGACACCCCCGTTGACATGCCATGGCACCCCACCCCGCCGGGCACCCAAATTTTTTTTTTCTCGGATTGCTCCGAAACTTTTTGGAGGCATTCCTAGGGTCACCAAATGAGCTTTCATCAAATAAAATTGGAAATGGCACGAGTAGATTTTGCAAGGATCTCCTTTTTCCATCCAGCGTGCACGTCGACACCCCCGCTGACATGCCATGGCACCCCGCCGGGCACCCAAATTTTTTTTTTCTCGGATTGCTCCGAAACTTTTTGGAGGTATTCCTAGGGTCCCCAAATGAGCTTTCATCAAATAAAATTGGAAATGGCACGAGTAGATTTCGCAAGGATCTCGTTTTTCACTCCGGCGTGCACGCTGACATGCCAGGATCAAATCTCGCAGGCTGCCAGGATCAAATCTCGCAGGCTGCCAGGCGCCCATGGGCATGCCAGGATCAATTCTCGCAGGCTGCCAGGCGCCCATGGGCATGCCAGGCAGGGT
>JAYWLF010000042.1:142500-147500 GCA_037074535.1 Gleditsia sinensis
CGCATCAAGGGGGGCCCCATGGCACCTCGTAGCCGCCCCCCCGAAAAATTGCAGACGAGTTGTTCTTGCCCCCCAACACGCTTCGAACAACGGTTGTGCACCCTTTTACCAGGCACAGTCCCCATCATCCTCCGCCCGTCGAGAAACCGTCACCCCTCTACCCCCGAATGTGCGTGATCGAAGCCCACTTTTTTGTTTGCACACCCAGGGGCCGCGGGTGGTTGGCCGAAGCCGCCCACCTGGATGCCATGACCGTGAAGGCTACAACGTGACCGTCTCGCAAAGCAAGCACATCACGCATCAAGGGGGGCCCCATGGCACCTCGTAGCCGCCCCCCCGAAAATTTGCAGACGAGTGGTTCTTGCCCCCCAACACGCTTCGAACAACGGTTGTGCACCCTTTTACCAGGCACAGTCCCCATCATCCTCCGCCCGTCGAGATACCGTCACCCCTCTACCCCCGAATGTGCATGATCGAAGCCCACTTTTTTGTTTGCACACCCAGGGGCCGCGGGTGGTTGGCCGAAGCCGCCCACCTGGATGCCATGACCGTGAAGGCTACAACGTGACCGTCTCGCAAAGCAAGCACATCACGCATCAAGGGGGGCCCCATGGCACCTCGTAGCCGCCCCCCCGAAAAGTTGCAGACGAGTTGTTCTTGTCCCCCAACATGCTTCGAACAATGCCTGTGTCCTTAAAAATATGAAACACAACCCATCATCGTCGCTGCGTCGAGAAACCGTCACGCCTCTACCCCCGAATGTGCATGATCGAAGCCCACTTTTTTGTTTGCACACCCAGGGGCCGCGGGTGGTTGGCCGAAGCCGCCCACCGGGATGCCATGACCGTAAAGGCTACAACGTGACCGTCTCGCAAAGCAAGCACATCACGCATCAAGGGGGGCCCCATGGCACCTCGTAGCCGCCCCCCCGAAAAGTTGCAGACGAGTGGTTCTTGCCCCCCAACACGCTTCGAACAACGGTTGTGCACCCTTTTACCAGGCACAGTCCCCATCATCCTCCGCCCGTCGAGAAACCGTCACCCCTCTACCCCCGAATGTGCATGATCGAAGCCCACTTTTTTGTTTGCACACCCAGGGGCCGCGGGTGGTTGGCCGAAGCCGCCCACCTGGATGCCATGACCGTGAAGGCTACAACGTGACCGTCTCGCAAAGCAAGCACATCACGCATCAAGGGGGGCCCCATGGCACCTCGTAGCCGCCCCCCCGAAAAGTTGCAGACGAGTTGTTCTTGTCACCCAACATGCTTCGAACAATGCCTGTGTCCTTAAAAATATGAAACACAACCCATCATCGTCGCTGCGTCGAGAAACCGTCACGCCTCTACCCCCGAATGTGCATGATCGAAGCCCACTTTTTTTTTGCACACCCAAGGGCCGCGGGTGGTTGGCCGAAGCCGCCCACCGGGATGCCATGACCGTAAAGGCTACAACGTGACCGTCTCGCAAAGCAAGCACATCACGCATCAAGGGGGGCCCCATGGCACCTCGTAGCCGCCCCCCCGAAAAGTTGCAGACGAGTGGTTCTTGCCCCCCAACACGCTTCGAACAACGGTTGTGCACCCTTTTACCAGGCACAGTCCCCATCATCCTCCGCCCGTCGAGAAACCGTCACCCCTCTACCCCCGAATGTGCGTGATCGAAGCCCACTTTTTTGTTTGCACACCCAGGGGCCGCGGGTGGTTGGCCGAAGCCGCCCACCTGGATGCCATGACCGTGAAGGCTACAACGTGACCGTCTCGCAAAGCAAGCACATCACGCATCAAGGGGGGCCCCATGGCACCTCGTAGCCGCCCCCCCGAAAAGTTGCAGACGAGTTGTTCTTGTCCCCCAACATGCTTCGAACAATGCCTGTGTCCTTAAAAATATGAAACACAACCCATCATCGTCGCTGCGTCGAGAAACCGCCACGCCTCTACCCCCGAATGTGCATGATCGAAGCCCACTTTTTTGTTTGCACAACCAGGGGCCGCGGGTGGTTGGCCGAAGCCGCCCACCGGGATGCCATGACCGTAAAGGCTACAACGTGACCGTCTCGCAAAGCAAGCACATCACGCATCAAGGGGGGCCCCATGGCACCTCGTAGCCGCCCCCCCGAAAAGTTGCAGACGAGTGGTTCTTGCCCCCCAACACGCTTCGAACAACGGTTGTGCACCCTTTTACCAGGCACAGTCCCCATCATCCTCCGCCCGTCGAGATACCGTCACCCCTCTACCCCCGAATGTGCACTATCGAAGCCCACTTTTTTGTTTGCACACCCAGGGGCCGCGGGTGGTTGGCCGAAGCCGCCCACCAACAAGTCGCAGACGAGGTGGTCTCTCACCCCAACAAGCTTCAAACGATGGTTGTGCACCCGCCTAGGCACGTTACTCGGCTATATCGGTGCGCACCCCAACACCTCAGTCTATAAGACGCTTTTGGTGCCGAGGCTCGTGCACGCCCAACCTTTTACTAGGCACAGTCCCCACCGCATCCGCTCATCGAGGATTGATCCTACCCTCTACCCCCATGATGTGCTCGATCGAAGCCCACTAGTTTTTCGCACACCACGGAGGCCGCCGACAGATGGCCTAGGCCTCCTGCCGCGGTGCAATGGATTATCGCTACATCGAGCATCACTCCGAGGGGGGCTCCATTGCACCAATGTAGCTGCCCCCCCCTTCGGTCGCGAGCGAGGCGGGTTTGCTCCCCGACCTGCTTCGAACAACGGTTGTGCACCCGCCAAAGGCACGTTACTCGGGTATATCGGTGCGCACCCCAACACCTCAGTCTATAAGACGCTTTTGGTGCCGAGGCTCGTGCACGCCCACCCTTTTACTAGGCACAGTCCCCATCATCCCCCACAGTTCGAGAAACAAACCCACCTCTACCCCCATGATGTGCTCGATCGAAGCCCACTTGTTTTTCGCACACCACGGGGGCCGCCGGCGGATGGACTAGGCCACCCGCCGCGGTGCAATGGATTATCGCTACATGGAGCATCAATCCGAGGGGGGCTCCATTGCACCAATGTAGCTGCCCCCCTTCGGTGTCGCGAGCGAGGCGAGTTTGCCCCCCGACCTGCTTCGAACAACGGTTGTGCACCCGCCGATGGCACGTTACTCGGGTATATCGGTGCGCACCCCAACACCTCAGTCTATAAGACGCTTTTGGTGCCGAGGCTCGTGCACGCCCACCCTTTTACTAGGCACAGTCCCCATCATCCCCCACAATTCGAGAAACAAACCCACCTCTACCCCCAAGACATGCATTAAGCCACCGCTCCCCCCATTCCCGCGAACGAAGGGCTAAATTCCATCTCGAAACCCACATTTTTATGCACATCCCGGGGGTCGCCGGAGTCCGGCCGCCGCCGCCGCCGCCGCCGGAGCGGCGGTGGCGGCGGCGGCCGGCCCCCCGGGGTGCCATGGTCCCAGGGACAACATGTTGCATGGGGGTCTCGCATTGCCCATCCTGGCATACCCCAACCCCCATGCAACATGCCAGGGGGTGCCCCATGGCACCAAGGAACTAGCACCCCCCTAAAGAGCTTTACAGGCTTTTTCACTCCTGGCAGGAACGGACATGGTTTTTCGCCAGCCACCCCAAGTTTTTTTTGGTACCTAGAGATCGAATTTTTGCACGATTTTTTGCAGGCATACTTAGAAAAATGAGATCTTTTCCCGTGTGAAGTTTCAGAATTTTTGGACATGGGATGAATATTTTATGATTTTTTATGTACCGAAACTTTGCAAAAATCTAGAGAAATCCACGGTTGTCGGATTGGTCCGAAACTTCTTGGAGGCATTCCTAGAGTCCCCAATTGAATTGTCATAACATAAAATTGGAAATGGCACGAGTAGATTTTGCAAGGATCTCGTTTTTCACTCCGGCGTGCACGCTGACATGCCAGGATCAAATCTCGCAGGCTGCCAGGCGCCCATGGGCATGCCAGGATCAATTCTCGCAGGCTGCCAGGCGCCCATGGGCATGCCAGGCAGGGTCCTGGCACCCATGACACCCTGCCAGGCGCCCATGGCATGCTGCCAGGCCCCATGGGCAGCCCGCTGACACCCCCGTTGACATGCCATGGCACCCCACCCCGCCGGGCACCCAAATTTTTTTTTTCTCGGATTGCTCCGAAACTTTTTGGAGGCATTCCTAGGGTCACCAAATGAGCTTTCATCAAATAAAATTGGAAATGGCACGAGTAGATTTTGCAAGGATCTCCTTTTTCCATCCAGCGTGCACGTCGACACCCCCGCTGACATGCCATGACACCCCGCCGGGCACCCAAATTTTTTTTTTCTCGGATTGCTCCCAAACTTTTTGGAGGCATTCCTAGGGTCCCCAAATGAGCTTTCATCAAATAAAATTGGAAATGGCACGAGTAGATTTTGCAAGGATCTCGTTTTTCACTCCGGCGTGCACGCTGACATGCCAGGATCAAATCTCGCAGGCTGCCAGGATCAAATCTCGCAGGCTGCCAGGCGCCCATGGGCATGCCAGGATCAATTCTCGCAGGCTGCCAGGCACCCATGGGCATGCCAGGCAGGGTCCTGGCACCCATGACACCCTGCCAGGCCCCATGGGCAGCCCGCTGACACCCCCGTTGACATGCCATGGCACCCCACCCCGCCGGGCACCCAAATTTTTTTTTTCTCGGATTGCTCCGAAACTTTTTGGAGGTATTCCTAGGGTCCCCAAATGAGCTTTCATCAAATAAAATTGGAAATGGCACGAGTAGATTTTGCAAGGATCTCGTTTTTCCATCCAGCGTGCACGTCGACACCCCCGCTGACATGCCATGACACCCCGCCGGGCACCCAAATTTTTTTTTTCTCGGATCGCTCCGAAACTTTTTGGAGGCATTCCTAATGTCCCCAAATGAGCTTTCATCACATAAAATTGGAAATGGCACGGGTAGATTTTGCGAGGATCTCGTTTTTCCCTCCAGCGTGCACGTCGACACCCCCGCTGACATGCCATGGCACCCCGCCAGGC